>CAWUFW010006486.1:600000-1146029 GCA_963921515.1 Calotriton arnoldi
ATGCTAAAGCCCAGGCGAGGAAGTAGATAGAAAAGAAAGGGCCACTCAAGGGTATCAAATGCCTTGGTGGCGTCCAGGAGGGCGGCCACCGCAGGCAGAGAGGGGTTAATTTGGTGAAGGACCGAAAAACTGGTGCGCAAGTTATGCGAAGTGGCGCGCCCCGGGAATGAACCCCGATTGGTCTGGGCGGGCGATTAATGGCATCAGCGGGAGGAGGGGATTAGCAAGAAGTTTGGCATAGATTTTGCTGTCTGTATTAATTAGTGATAGTGGACGATGGGAATCGCAGCACTCAGGGGGTTTGTCCGGTTTCAATAAGAGAGTGATCATGGCTTCGCGGAGGGAGGGGGGGAACCTGCCTAGGTCTAGAGATTCATTGTACATCTCAGCCATGTGTGGGACAAGGAGGGGCGCGTACTCTTTGCAAAATGCCGGGGTAAGCCCGTCTGAACCCGGGGCCTTGTCACCCGGGAAACCTACAATAACCTTAGAAATTTCCTCTTGGGTGAAAGGTTCATCCAAATATTCCCAGTGGCTGTTGCCGAGCCATAACAGCTCGATAGAGTCAAAATATAAATCAAGTGATTCCTAGTTGCGGCTTCTCCCGCAGAGTACAAGTGAGAATAGAAAGCCGAGATATGTGTTATAATTTCTGCGGTGGAGGTAGTTCACCCAGCAGTCTCATCACTGAGTGCAGTAATGTAAGAGGACGCATGCGGCTGTCTGAGGAGGTTCGCTAGGGTCTTGCCGGGCCGATCGCCTTCTCCGTAACGGCGAGAGTGGGCCTCTCTTCACAGAAATGCCACCTCCCTATCCGCCTCCTCATGGAACTCGGAGAGCTTAGATCTGATGGACGCAAGAGTTATAGGAATGGGATCTTGCAATTGTTGAAGATCCAGGTCCTGATATCTTTTTCCAGACGCTCGAGGGTGCCCCTGATGGACTTCAACAACCCAGATTGTTGTGCTATACACTCCCCCCCTTATCACTACCTTAAAGGCCTCCCAGAGTGTGGAAGGCGACTCGATGGAACCAGTGTTGCGCCCAAAGAATTCTGTAATGGCACCCCGAATATCCTCCCGGAACACGGCATTGCGGAGCGAATTAGGGGGCAACCGCCATGCAAACATGCGGCGCAGGGTGAGCGGGATGCGCAGGGACAGTCGCACTGGAGCATGATCCGACAGAGTGCGGGCTAGGTGGTCCACTGAAGTGCTCCAAGAGGCGACATCTCGGGTGGTGAGTGTAATGTCGGGACCTTCCCCGTAATGAAGCGCAGGCCCACTGGAGGGTGTTGAAGTTCTTCTTTATTTGGAGAGGGAGAGCGGGACATCCACTGCTACCAGTGCCCAGTTACACAATGCCGCCCCACCTATCCCACAAGGCATAGCGGTACATGACGTGCTGATCGAAAGACTAGAATGCGACACCACACATCTTCCCCCTTATCAACGACCAAAAAGGATTAACTGGACAATACGTCTGCACATTACATAAGCAATAGGTTGACTGAACAATAAGTCTACGCATTGCATAAGCGAGGTGGCGCCTCAACGGAGGAGCCGCGGAAGAACAACAATGTAACTACTGCTTATCACGGAGCATAAGGATGGGCGAGAAAGAGTGAGAGATAAAGAGAGAGAGAGAGAGAGAAAGAAGGAAAGAAAGAGCGAGATGTGAAAATCACTATCCAGTGATTGCATGGTGGGAAGAAGGGATAGTAGAAGAAGGGTGTGGGTTTACATATCAAACTCGCTATATTTCCTGGGTAACACCACTGTCCTGCCCGTGCGGGTGCGCGTGAGAGGGACCTGTGACTCCTGTGCTTCCCCTGTGCGGGAACTGGCCTCCATAGTGCTCCCCTCCGGGCCCCTGTCGTGTGAGGTGGAAGCCCCTTGCGTGATGTCGGGTTGTCTGTGTCGTTGATTTCTTGAGGTGGAGTGTGCTGTGTGGAATCAGTTATTCCTCTCTACTGTGGTGCCGGCATCACCCCCTGTCTCCCTCATCTTGCCGTTCCTCTGTGTACCTGTGGCGAAACCACCTTCTTCATTGTCAGACTCCCACCCATTATATCCGGTGCTTGTGGTAGCACAGTCCTTGTTCCATCTGATGACTTTGTTGCATTTGGCCATTCTATTTTGCGACCACACCTTGCCGTCGCTCAGCAAGGCAGAGCGTGAGTACAGTTCTCTGACTTGTAGGGGCTTGCTGAACTTGCTGTCACCTTTCTTGCCTAAATTGCCAAGTTTTACCCTGACCCAATCCCCGTTGCTAAGGAGACCTCTTGCACTCCATGCCTCCTATCATAGTTGTCTTTGTAAATTTTCTGTGCCTTCTCTATGTTGCTCCTGACTACTGCCGGTGACCATTTTTGCTCTGTAGTTTCAGGTTCATCCAAACATGGTTGTCTCTTGTGAACGGTTCCCTTCCTCTTAGGATCTTGAAAGGGCTGTATCCCGTTAGGGTGGGTGTCTTCGATATGCCCACACCGTGTTTCTGATTTCTGTTTCCCAGCTCTTGCCCGCGCTGATGGCCGCTTGAACGGAACCCATGATCACTCGGTTGAACCGTTCAGCTAGGCCATTACCTGCTGGGTGATACACTGGGGTGTGTTTTGCCATGACTCCGTTTCTCCTGATGAAGGCCGTCCATTTCTCCGAAGTAAACTGGGGACCATTGTCGCACGTAATAATTTTCGGAATACCTTCCCTCAAGAATGCATTGGTAAGGAAAGAAATGACAGCATCTGTGTCCACCTTCTCGCACACTTCTACCTCCGGCCACTTGGAGTATCTGTCGACTAGGACAATAATATATTTGGGTATCCCCCAAGAGTCTAGGATAGGGCCCAAAATGTCAATCAACAATTCCTCCCAGGGGTTGTTGGGAGTGGTGAACTCTCCCAAAGGGTGTCTTAGCATGGTCCGTGACTTGTCTGCGTTGGCGCAATGCTCGCACGCTCTCACATACTTCTCCATGTAGTTGTCGATGGCTGGCCACCAGTACGACTGTTTCATTCTCCTCTTCGACTTCACGATTCCCAGGTGTCCTCCGTGCATTATGCTGAGGATGCGGTCCACTAACTCTCTCTGGGGAATTACTTTGTCTCCTCTTAGTAAAAATATGGTATCGTCGCTGATGGACAATTCATCACGCACCTCCCAATACTTCCTGAGGTCATCTCTCATGTGCCTCTTCTCGGGCCATCCCTGTGTAACAAATATTTTCACTTGTGAAAGTTGAGGATCCTTGTCGTAGGCTGTCTCCCAATCCTGTGCATTGATAATGTTCTGTCATGAATGCTACATTGTACTCGTCCCATTCACTGTGGGTTAGTGCCCCCTCCATGGCAGCAGAATGGCTAAGGTAATTCGCCACCTTGTTCTTCTTTCCTGGCAGATACTCTACGTCGTAGACGAAATCCAATAGTCTGAGTGTCATCTTGGCAATGCGTGGGGTAGCATTGGCATGACCACTGGATGTGAGGACTTTAATCAACGGTTTATGGTCCGTTCTGAGGGTAAACCGGGAGCCCCATAGGTACTGGTGAAATTTTTCCATGGCCCAAATGGAAGCCAGCATTTTCTTTTCGATGACGCTGAACTTCCCCTCGTTAGGGACGAGGGACCGTGATGCGAAACCTATGGTGGTTTCTGTGCCATCCGTGGATCGTTGGGACAGGACAGCCCCTAATCCCTTCTCGCTGGCATCAGTTGTCAAAATGCTGGGAGCAGAGCTGTTGAATCCATGCAGGGGAATGGCATCGCAAATGTCCTTCTTGATGTTCTCGAATTCCTTGTCTGACTCCGACGTCCAACTGAAGGCGTTCTTCTCCTTTAATATTTGGCGCAAACTGTGTGTTTTAGTAGCGAAATTCCTGACAAATTTGCTGTAAAATTCTGCTAACCCCAGAAATGATCGGACCTCGTCCTTGTTACGTGGCTTGGATGCAGACATGATGGCCTCTACGTTAGCTTTCTTCGGAGAAATCCCTTTGTCGCTGATTTCGTGCCCCAAATATGTTACGGTGCGTAGACCGGATCTGCATTTCTCTAGTTCCGCCGTAAGACCGTTTGCTGACAGTTTCCGTAACACTGCTCTCAGTTTGTCGTCGTGCTCCACTTTGTTCTTCCCCATGACGAGTATATCGTCTTGGAAATATAAGACGCCGCTGATATCTTTGAATAACCTGTGCATTAATTTCTGAAATACGGCAGCGGCTGACGCCAGGCCAAATGGCAGTCGCCGAAATCTGTAGCAGCCGAATGGAGTGATGAAGGAGGTCAACTTCCTGCACGAGGGGTGAAGCGATATTTGGTGATACGCCGCTGTGAGGTCTATCGCGGATAACCACTTGATTCCTTTGGTCTGGGCCAACAATTCATTGATTCTTGGCAGCGGAAATTTGTCCACGAGTATGTTCTTGTTCAATTCTCTAAGGTCTATGCATAGACGCACCTTCCCGCTTTGTTTCCGTGCCACGACCAAGGGCGCCAACCATTCTGCGCTTTCGATAGGTTCTATGATGCCGTTGTCTTCCAAGCGCTTCAATTCAAGCTGCACCGCTTCCCTACAGTTGAAAGGAATATTCCTGACCTTATGGCTGCCTGGTACGGCGCCTTCTTTTAGCAGTATCTTGTGCGTGAATTTTGAAAGCTTCCCAATGGTCCCGCCAAAGACTTCTGGAAATTCTTCTTTCAATTTTTTCTCTTCAGACATGGGTGGGTTATCTGTCATGAGTACTTGTGTTTCTCCGCTGGGGTTGAGTTGGATGCCTAACGCCCCTTGGTCAGCCCATCCAAGGACAGAAGGCCCCTTTTCTGCAACGTACAATTTGCCAGTGGTTTCCCTCCCTTTGAATTCAAACCTAAGTTGTCTGAACCCAACCATGGGGATTTTTTCTCCTGTGAAGGTGACGGGGTGTACATCGGTGGGTTGTAGTTGACTCCCTATAGTGTTGGCAAATTCCGCGCGAGCCGGAGATACAGGAGCCCTCGCTCACGCCGGGATGCGCATGACGCCAGGCATCTAACAGGGAGTTATCCTCTAGGATTGAATGAAGGGTAGCAGTGGCCTGCGGGTGGTGTGTCCAGTCTCCCGAGCGGTCAAGTGTCGGTGAGAGTGCGACGTTAAAGTCGCCACCCCAAATCAGGGAGTGGGGCCCCAACAAGGATATGATTTGCCAGACCTGAGTGAAAAAGCTGGGGTCATCAGTATTGGGGCCGTACAGCGCTGCAAGGATCTGTGGCTGGTTGTAGAGGGTGCCGGCGAGGACCACATAGCGTCCCGCAGTATCGATGAAGGAGTGAGTGCCATGCCAGGGAAGGCCCTTTCTGAAAAGGATAGTGACACCTCTTGCATAATTAGAATTGAAAGCATTGTAGGACTCCCCCCAGTGACGGAAGCGCAACCTGGACGAGGTGGCAGGAAGGAGATGTGTCTCCTGGAGGAAACAAACGTCCACCTTGTGTCTGTTGAGGTGTGCGTGCATGAGGCATGCCTTGCGGAAGTCATTCATGCCCCTGATGTTCCATGTCACCAAGGTGATGTCAGTCAAGGAGCAGTCATGTGGAAAATGATAAAGTATCGTCGGCAGTCGGAAATCAGACTCAGGAACAGCAGTACCATGCAGCGTAAGTCGTTATGTGATGTGTTCGATTGGTGCCATGCCAAAAACAATACAGTGAGAACAAAGTAACAGTCTAAATAAGAAGGGAAAACCCGAACCCGCCCCCCACCCACTCCAACCCCCCCAACTAGGTTGAGTATCTGATCCACCCCCACCCAGGAGCCCCAAACTTGGACTAAATATTGCAGGTGTGGGAATAATCCCTTTGGGGTGCGTGGGCTTAGCCATTGCCCCTTACCGCGTGGGCAGGGGGCCCGAGCATTGGATGTCATAGAGAGGAAGAGCGCAATAGTGGTACGTGCGACGAGCGCAGGCCGCCGCGGTGATGGCAGAGTAAGTGAGATGCACCAGAAGGGACCCACACCCACGTAAACAGTGGAGCTTCAGCACAAAATTACATATGAATAAATAACTTGCCAAGCAAAGTACAAACTGAAAACAATTGCTAGCAAGAAGTTGCCATAAAGATTAGGTTGAACAGTGGGCAAAATGCAGCCACCGGAGGCTGTGTACAGCTGCGTGGAGAAGTCGGGCGCATAGGGTCAGTCATTGTCGCTCAGGCGATTATCCTCGGAGATGACGTGGTGGCCACGAGTGGGCGATTTCTGAAGTTGCTTGGCAAAGGTGAGGGCCGCTTTTGGATCGACCCTGAGTTTGGAAGGGTAGAGCATAGCATAGGTGATGTGGAGCTGCGGCAGGATACGTTTGATGGGGAGAAAATCCCGACGAGCAGCCTGGACAGACAGAGTAAAGTCAGGATAGAAGGATAGGACATTGCCTTGTTGATTGATCTCCCCATCTCCCGGGCCCTGCGCAGAATGGCATCACAGTCCCGGTAGTTCAGCAAGCGGGCAATAATAGGCCTCGCTGGGGCACCTGGGGAGGGACGAGTGCCAAGTGACCTATGCGCCCGCTCAATAATGAAGTGAGTGGATAGAGACGGGCTGAAAAGGTCGCGGAGCAGGGTCTCCATATAGTCTTCCATCCTACCGGTTGCCATGGACTCCGGCAGGCCAACGACCCGGATGTTGTTTCTTCGTGAGCGCGCTTTAAGGTCCTCATTTTTAGCGCGTATGACCTCCAGAATTTTGTCCATTTTTAGGAGTTTTTGCGCACCCTCAGCCCCGGCGTCCTCGGCATCCGAGACCCTAGTCTCCAGCTGAACGATGCGGGCATCATGGGAGTCGACCCATTGCTTGACCTGGTCTAGGCGGGAGGTCAAATGGTCGATTTGGGCATCTATTGACTTCAGGCTGGATTGGACGTCCAGGAGGATGGTCCATAGGCTGTCGTCCCGCTCGCCAGAGGGTTCAGTCTGCGTGGACCGCTCATTGGCGTCCGGGGGGGCATCTCCGCCCTTGCCTGCCCCGCGCCCTGTGAAGGTGATTTTGGGTTGCTTGGCATCGGTCTTCCCCATGGCGGCACGCAATGGGGTGGCAGAACCAGGTGGGCCAAGGAGCTGCCGTTGGTGAAGGAAGTCCCAGACCTGGGGGAGGCACAGTCTAGGAAGGCAGGAGAGAACGCACAGAACTAGCGCTCTGGGAAACTGAGCAGTTGTCCAGGCGGGCCACAGGGGGAACCCCCAGAGGGCCGGCACCAGCAGCACAGGAGTTAGAAGTGACCTCTGGTCTATGAGGGTGGCGCCAGAGACCGGAGCAAAAAGAGCCCCTTTAAGCGCAGGTAGGCCAAGCAGGCCGCGCCGCGGACAGCCTGCAGCAGCACGCACCCATCCGCGTCGTCAGGGGGTCCAGCCGTACCAAGTGTCCTCATGGTGGGTACAGAGCAAGGCAGGGAAGCAGCAAAATCCAGGGGACAAGCCCCTCCGTGTGCAGGCCGGAGCGTATGTGGGAGAGGTGGTAAACAGCAGAGGGCCGCAGGTAGCCAAGCCGGCACAGTCACCGGTGCTGTGGGCGAGCCAGGGGTTCCGTCACCACACCGCCAAAAACAGTCCCCCACCCTGAGCGCGATCCCTATAAGCAGGCTGCCAAGATCCAAGGGCAGCTGCCGCCAAGCACTCACCAGTTGTGGGTTGGGGAAGCAGGACAGCAGGTCCTCAAGAGGGCCCCGGATGGGTCATAGCGGCCGCCAGTGCATGTGGGTCCAGGATCGAGGCTACTGTCGCTGCCGACAAAGGATTCACAGGGCCGCCCCGGCGCGCCCCACGCAGCCACAGGCCTGAAGTCAGGGGCGTAGCAGGGCCCGGGCGGCCGCCGAGATAGTAGGAGCCGCAGTCACGCCCTCAGGCCTCCGCCCTCAGGCCAGCACCAAAGCCGGGATATCGGAAGGTGCGGCCGCGCCCTGGGATGCAGGAATGACCCCCGGGGGTGCCTGACAGGTCGAATCTGGAGCGCCCGAGCCGGTGCCGGCAGCCGCAGCGGGGGAGCAGGCCTCGATGTTCAGGCCAGGCCCATGCGGTCGTTCAGGAGCATCCAGCGGGTGCAGCAGCAGGTCTCTGGCCGTAATTTTGGAGGCTCCCCGAGCTTCACCGCAGGCACACAGCGCCAGGCGTCAATGCAAGGGGACGGATGGTGCCCTCTCTAGCCGGATTCTGGCGGATGAAAGGCTCGGCCCGGCGGAGCTCGCGTATCGCGCAGCCATCTTGCTGCTGAGACCACGCCCCGGACATTGGCATATATGGGGTGCCATATGGTATGCTAATGTCTCTTGCATACATGTTTTTTTTACCCGATCAAGGCATGTGAAAAGGAACTGAGAGAACATACCAATACCAGGTTACAAGCAGAAGAAACAACAATTACATACCTTGGGATGTTATTATAAGCAACAATATTTCCGAAGGGGAGAAGGGAGGGTGGTGAGGAATCTGCAGGATAGTACCCACCAAATATATCATTACAGAATGTGACTTTTTTAGTCTGATTAATGGTACTTCCTGCAGGCTTGTCACCCGTGGAATGAGCAGGAAGAAGGTCACGCGCTTTCCTTCAGAGTCGAGCACCCATTTATGATCCTGCAGTGACCGTCTGCTTAAAGCATCTATCTTAACGTTCAGAGTGCCCACTAGATGGGAATCTCCTGGGAAAATGCCAGGTAGCAGAGCCCACTGCCGCAAGAGTAATGCCTTCCAGCGTAGGGTCGATGTGCCCACACCGCCCTTTTGGTTTATGTAATGAGGGTGATGGTGTTGTTGTGCAACATTCCCCAAGATGTTGTCACAGGCTGGGCAGACAGAGCCATAACCGGAGTCGCTTGGAGCCACCTGGTGACACACGAGAGGTTGTTAACCGTATGCTGTCCTGTGATTTCCACATAATTACTGTATGAAAAGTATCTTGACTTTATTAGCTACCCATGTTCCATTGACTAAAGGTGGTTGTATATGTTTAAAAATTCAATAACATTTATTAAAATAAAAAAATAAAAAGAATATATAATTGAGGGTGAATAATTCTTAATACAAAACTTTGCTATGATTTCATTGGCATTCTTTTTCCTATTGTCATGTGAGAGTCAATACAGGGAATGATATTAGGGTATTGTAATTACCTCCAAGATAAATTCCATGGAAAATATCTAAGCATAAAAATACTCGAAATTATATCTTGTAAGAGAAAAAGCAAATCTATATACAATTCTGCATACAAGGCACAGCTTGAAAAAAAAAACCCCGTCTAGTATTATTCTTAACATTCGATGCATGGTTTATAAATACTCAAACAGTGCTGTACTGCTATCAGGTAAAATATATCAAGTGATACTGGGTCCGAGAGGTCATTGATATGTTTATGCCCACTCTTTCAGTTAGGTAAAATCTCATTTGAACCACCATTCAGTCCTCTTTAAAACCTGTATAACAGATTGTAAGACCTTAAAAAGATCTATTTTGAATGTTTACCTTCTTGACAGGTAACATCTTCCAAAGGTGGTCCATGACATAACATTATACCTTTTGCAGTCACCAAATGACAACATGAGGGCGTCTCTGAAGAACTCTGCATTCACCTACTCTCAACCTAACTACAGAAATCTATGTCAAGCATCTCCTATAGAGCCTGGAATTAATACAAATGAGAGCAGGAAAATAAATGAAGCACGTTCAAACTATGCCCAGTAATCCATACAACCCTTCTTTTTTATCACTGCTGGAAACTCCTTAAAAATCCTCCCTTCAGTTACTTCAGCAGACATTTTCTAAATGTTACCTAAACACAAACAAAGATAAAACACAAGAAGGTGTTATGAACATAGAAAGGATATGAAATTAAATATCGGCTCAGTTTCTTTTTCTCCTCTTCTGGGACGTTGTAAAAATAAACACTGATTGCATTCATGAAGTTGGGAAGGTTTTTTTCGGTTGTAACCTTATCAGTCATGTTTTCGAGTTCTGGTGTAGGGGACAAAGAGGCCTCTCTTGAAGATGCAGATGGCTGTGATCTGCTGGAGCTTACATTTCTAGGAAAATAATATCTGATACAGAAGTCAAGGGCAAATATACATTTCTCTACAAACAAAAACAATGCTACTAAATTCTAAACAGTTAAAATCATTTCACAACCTAAACGCTATTTTTCCTAATTCACGATTATGCTGATAGTTAGCCATAGAGGTTATAAAAACAGTCAAATTCAACAAGTATTTATAGTTTCTTTAAAATACTATGAAAATGGCTGCTCATGGTACGAAGCGTCAAGAAGACATCAATGCGCAGCGCACACCACAGACTGAACTAGTTTCTTTAATAATAGATCATATTATTACACATATGAATAGTATTAGGTGTGTAGAGCTCATAAGAAAAAAATGCGTATTGACTCCTGCTGGTTTTTGGGAGAGGCGCTTAGGCCACTTAAATACGTGAATAAGTAAAGACATTTTATTTTTTCTACTTCATAAAGAAAAGTTATACAAAGCATGAATCAAGAAATCCAAGTGGATGAAAAGCTCATAAACTGACGAAGGCCATACACCACAACACAGGGCTGAGCCTTAAATTTGTTAAGTGTAAACTTTAGGAATTCATTCTTAAATGGATTTCCAGTTAAAAAAACAAAACCCCAGGAATGGATAGGGTTTGCTACATTCTAGTAATGGAATTAGGAACAGCAAACGCCACTAGAGGCAAAATATTGTGCATGAATAAGTGGCGGAGCAGAGTATGCACATTGGTGGCTTAGTAGGTAGGAGACTGATTGACAAGGTAATTTAGTTATTATGACTGAACAAGTAAGAAAGACTAATTAGATGATTGAATGTTGATAAGTTGAGCGAGTACATTAATAACTCAGTCAAGGATGAAATAGTTATGATGGGGGGCATGGGGAGGGAGCAAGCATTTTATTGTTGTGTAGCATTTCTAGAGCCCTTTCCTGCCCCTCAAATGGAACCCAAAGTGTTTTCTGTTTGCTCAAGTAACTACTCTGATTATAGTACATGGTCATAAACGGGTTTTGGTAGAGGTGTCACCTATAAGTAATGTGTTTTCGGGAACAGGATGAGACCTGGAAAATGAGCTCCAGTCAAAGCCGGGTTCTCATGAGGGTGGTCCTTATCGGCAGTGGCACAGTGACTAACTGGAATTCGGCCTACAGTAATTACCACTGCCTGAGAATAATTCAAACATTCCAACCATCATCTTTGCGTTTTCCTCAGTGTGAGGCCCTGGGTTTAATGGGAATGTCCAGATGTGGGTTTACGTTCTTGTTTTAAAACTATCACTTTTAATGAATACTTCTCAGTGCAGTGTTAAAAAGTGGCGTATTAATGTCAAAGTGCCCACATAATAAAAAGAATATACTTTTTTAAATGTTATCATATTTTACGTGATGCTTATTGTATGACTTTAACATAGCTGCCAATGTTTCAGATTGCTATGTGTGACATTTTCATAATTTCAGTGTAATTATGAGTGACATTTCAATGACTATGAGTGACACTTTCTTGCGAGCAAAATCAAGCAATGAAGACTAGGGAAACATATAAATATCAGAAATGACAGCCATTTGAGCAATGAGAAACTCTAAGAAGACCTTAAAACTTCTCCAAAGCACCAGAAATGGAAGCACAATAACCGGAGATGGACTTTGTGACTGCAGTTCTCAGCAACGGAGGGCAGGCAGGCACTGCAGCTGCTCAGAAGATGATCTCATTGATTTGATCATTCATGAGCGTACACTAGCCTAAAAAGCAAAGTTTATAGCATAGCATATCACAGTGCTTTCTGTAGCAGGCTGGGACCTCATAGCACTATAATACAGTTGCCACTGTTCACCACTGCGCCAACCAGTACTGTGAAACAAGTTTACCCCTGGCATTTTGGAAGAATAACATGCCTCTTGTGTAAACTAACTGGAGTAAGTGCAGTGACCTAATACATAGCTGTCAAAGTTTGAGACTGCTTATGTGTGTCATAGCCATATATTCAGTCTTCTTACGTGTGACATATAAATGTCTTATGTGTGGCACTTTTAGTGATGCATCTTAGAGAACCAAGAACTGAATAGAAATCAACAGTTATGCCCATGTAGTAAGATAGTTTTCACAAATTAGCCCATGTTGGGGTACGAAAACTGCCTCAAAAGTGCCCAATGCGGGGGCGTGGCTTGCGACCGGCAAAGATGGCCGCAGCCTAAGAGAGCTCCGGAGACCGCCAAGCGTGCCCCGATAATCCTGACATCTATCCGGTATTTGCACCATCAAGAACGGACGGCGGGGACACCGCAGTACTTCCAGCGGCAGCTGCCAAAGTTTGGGGGGAAAAAAGCGCTGCCGGAGCCGCCGAAGACCGAGGGACGGAGCTGAGGCCTGGGCCCTACGGCGAGGCCGGGGCCTAAAGTGATTGCAATAGCCGCCCACGGAGGGGGCGTGATCGGCGGATCGCGCGTTGGCCTAGGGCGGTGCACGGACGTGTGGTCCAGGGACGGCAGGACAGGCATTGCAGCCGCCCGGAACACCAACAGCGCTGAGGTGCGGCAGAAACAGGGGCCCGGGTCGCCGCGGGTCCGGGACGAGCGCCGAGGGGCAGAAGAATTGCGTAAGTGCCCGGGGGGGCCTAATATACTGACACGAAGTGGCATCCGGCGACGCATGGCAGCGGGAGGCATTTATATACGGCCCACAATAGTACAGGGAAGACGGCCTGCGGGGATTACATCGGCCGCAAAGTAATTAACGCAACATGCACTTGTGGCGCTGAATAGGCGGAGAAGCGGAGCAGCCATAGAAGAGCAGTAAGGCGGGGGTGCGGCGAGGGTGCCCCGACAGCACGGGATCGCCTCAGAGAGCAGTGATACGACGATCAGTGGCTGCACAAGACTGTCACTGGCGGTGAGGAACACCCGGCTGGCTGGACGGTAAATTGGAGATAAAGCCACAGGGGCGCTTTGATACCGAACAGAATGAATCTTTAGCGCCAGCCCGCTAAAAACTAGTAACCCCCTCCAACCCTTGCAGGCTGCTTCCCAGCAGGGAAAAAGTGAACTCTGGGCCGAGGGACACTACATTATATGAACGCAGCGCCACATCCTACTGGTTTAGGAGCACAGCTAGACGCCAGCTACGAGAAGTAGCGGACAATCACCCCCGATATTGGTCTAACACAGCCAGTAAGTGACCGGCGCAGCCTCCTTTACGCCGCCTGGACGGGATTCACCCTCCTTGGAATCGGAGCGCCATGAGTGGCAGAGGACCGAGGTCGGTACAGAGTAACCGAATAGACAAGTATGCTATCACCAAAGAACAACAAGACGCACCCGGCTCGACCCCGAACGCTACAAACAGCCAACAGCCAGGGCAACCAAAAGAGATCACCCTACATGATGTGATGACCACTCTTCAGCAAATGCAAACCTCCATTAGCACTATATCTTGTGACATAACGCTGCTCAGAGCGGACATTTCCAAAATGAACACGAGAATGGCGGAGGTTGAAACCACCACGGCAGCCTTGTCAACGGACACAGCAACCCTGCAGAGACAGGTACGCCACCTAGAACTTACAACTAAGCAGATGGCGGAGAAACTGGACGATCAAGAAGGGCGCTCGCGGCGCAACAACGTCCGATTGGTAGGTGTGCCGGAAAGCGTCAAGGGGCCAGCACTTGATATCTTCGTGGAAGAGCTGATCCAAACACAACTACAACCTCGTGGACTCTCAAAATTCTTTTCGGTGGAAAGAGCCCACCGAGTACCGGGCGGACGACCCAGACCTGGAGCCCCCCTGCGACCTATTCTGGCACGACTATTCAACTTCAGAGATCGAGATGCAATCCTACAGGCGGCCCGAGTCGCACCCCCCCTACGGATTGATAACAGTGAGGTAACCCTCTACCCGGACTACACAGCTGCAGTCACTAAACAACGGCGGAATTTTATGGATGTCAAACGGGAGCTCCGCAATAGAGAACTCAAATATGCAATGCTCTTTCCGCAAAGCTGAGAGTCGAAGCAGAAGGCAGGAGCTGGTTCTTCACGTCGCCGGAAGAGGTGCAAGACTGGTTGGAGGGTTGGCGCCCAGCCAAAGGAAGCAACAGACAGGGGACAAGACGAAGATAACAACCCTTGCAAACTGCTCAGCCCGAGGAGACGGAGACATCGACAGGAATGAACGCTGGTGCAGGGAAAGGGAGTGACGCTGAATGACATTCTGGATGAAGCACTTTAATGCCACGAGACGCGACCCGAGCAATGTTGCCACGCTTGGGTACACCTTTGCATCATGCCAGGGCTCCACTAACGTCCTACAGACAGGCTGCCAGGCCGGCGGAAGGGTCAATGAACCTGCAGGCTGAACGACAAAGACCACAATAGATCATGTGAGGCGATGCATGAACACTGCACCCCAGATTGGAAAGAAGCAAGGTGCAGATCGCACACCGGAGACTACAAGGACGCTCTCGGGGGTGCGCGGGGGTCACGGAGCGACTCTCCCCCTCTTACGCAAGTACACAGTTATGGGACTAAAGCACTCTGCTGAGTTGGGGTGGCGGGTAGTTTTGAATCCGCTAGGCAGGGAGGCAGGGAGGGGGGTGGAGGGTTGGGATCAGTTAATTGAAGGTTTCTTAGTTAAGAATGAAGCTTTTGTGTGTGGTGTTACAGCAAGGATCAACATGGGTACAACATGGAAGACAAATTCAGAGCAGTCCAAGATAGCTTGACCATTAAAGATAACTATGACAGACACAAACCAAGATGGTAAATACACTGTCCTACAGACACAGACCACCCAGCGGCAAGGCCCTCCACTGACTGTGATTTCATGGAATGTGAATGGGTTAGGGGACAAAATTAAACGTGGGTTAGTGTTGCACTACCTGAGACGGAAGAATCCGGCGGTGGCACTCCTCCAGGAGTCTCACCTGCAGGGGACGACTGTTAAGGCGCTGGACCGGTGGGGCTTTCGGATGGTAGTCCATTCTGATTTTACCTCCGGATCCAGAGGGGTTGGGATCCTCATAAACAAGCGCTTCCCTTTGATAGCAACCTGGTCACACAAAGATGACCAGGGGAGATTTGCGGCCAATGGGATGGAAGGCTATACAATATCGTGTCAGTATACATACCTCCGACACTACATCGGACTGCCTTTTCAGATCTAGGGAAATTCCTACTCGCACTTCCCTGTGGAGAACTAATTATTGGTGGTGACTTTAATGCCACCATGAATGCATCGGTCGACCGACAGCCCCCTAGAGACCCAAGTGGGCCCACCCACAGGCTGCTAGAATTTGTAGACGCGCTTGGATTGCTAGATGTGTGGAGAACCCAGTATCCGGAGGCGAGACAATACACATTCCATTCTGGGGTACATAACAGCCTTTCCAGGCTTGACTACATTTTTACCTTGGCCACAGGGATGCTAGGCATGACAGAGATCAGGCATCTGCCCAGAGGTATATCGGACCACTCCCCAGTCCTCATTGCATATGCACCATATGCCCCGCAAAACCACAGACTGTTCCCAATTCGCCCAGGTTATCTCAAGAATCGTAAAATAAGCAAAGACCTCATTAAGGCGACAAAGTGTTATTTCGAAGAAAATCAACTCTCAGTCCCCTCTCCAACAACCTTATGGGAGGCATATAAGACAGTACTCCGTGGGCACGCAATCTCCTTAATTGTGGGACAGAAAAGGGAACGCCAAAAACACATTGATAGGTTAGAATTGGAGGTCTCTTTGGCGGAGGCGGCCCAGGCAGCAGACACTACTAAAGAGACGACAAACAGACTACACCTGACACAGCGGGAGTATGGAGCATTCACGCGTGAAGAGGCCTCTAGTAGGCTTACCAAAACACAACATATGATTTACGAACAGGGAGATAAAGCAGGCCGTCTATTGGCCTGGTTGGGAAAGAAAGAAAGAGCGAATAACTGGATAACTCAGATCAGATTAAATGACGGAGGCTTAGTTACGGCTCCACAGCAAATCACTGAAGCGCTTGCGACACATTACCAGACAGTGTACACACCAATAGCCACCGCAACGGTGGAGGAGAACCTCGCATTTCTACACGATATACACATGCCTACCTTAGGCACAGATGCAATAACAGCCCTAGATGAGGACATCACACCGGTGGAACTTACACAGGCAATCAGAGCGCTACACACGGGGAAGGCGTTAGGACCCAACGGGATTCCGGTCGAATTCTATAAACGAGCAGCTCCTCAACTCGTACCACACCTCTTGGCCATGTACATAGATAGCTTAGCAAAGGGATCCTGCCAAGGGACCAGCGTCTGGCCACTATAGTTACAATACATAAACCTGGCAAGCCTGCACAAGAGTGTACATCCTACAGACCGATTTCCCTCCTCAACGCAGAGGGAAAAATACTTGCCAAGACGCTAGCAACTAGGCTGCTACCACACTTGTTAGCGGTGATCCATCCGGATCAATCCGGATTTATGTCCCACCGCAACACAGCGCTGAATCTCAGAAGATTGCATGGCGTGATGGAGCGTAGATCAACTATAGCAGAGTATGCAGCCATACTCTCGCTGGATGCGCGAATGGCGTTTGACTTAGTGGAGTGGCCCTTCCTTTTCGCAGTCCTTAAACATATGGGATTCGGGCCAAAATTTTGCGTATGGATTCAATTATTGTACACTCGGCCAATGGCGCAGGTAGTAGTAAACGGCCATCTATCAGCTGAATTCCCATTGGGTAGAGGGACAAGACAAGGCTGTCCGTTATCACCACTCCTATTTGCAATAGTACTTGAACCTCTGGCAGCATGGATCAGGCAGGACCTGGTGATACGGGGGCTGCGATGGGCCGGTGACTGGGAGGACCGTATTTCGCTCTATGCGGACGATATATTATTATACTTAGCGTCCCCAGCACGATCCATCAACCGCCTCTTGGATATATGTGCGGCCTATGGACGTGTATCAGGGTACACCATCAACTGGGAAAAGTCGCTTCTCTATGTCCTACATGGCTCCCCACCGCGGCTCCCGCGTGGGTGCGCACTTCAGATAGTAACGGACGGATTTAAGTACCTTGGGATATTCGTAACGCATGACCATGCACAGTTTACGGAAAAAAACTTGACAGCCCCTGGCAAGATTAAAAAAAGACGTCAAGCATTGGCGCACGCTACCATTGACGCTACTGGGAAGGGCTGCCCTTTTTAAAATGATGGCGCTCCCCAGGTTACTATACGTGTTGCAGAATACACCGTTCCCTGTCCCCTTTACATATTTCGCAGCGATCAATGCGGAAGTGACGACATTGCTTTGGGAAGGGAAAACTCCCCGTATAGCAATGCACAAACTCACCAGAAGCTGGTATGATGGCGGGATTGCTCTTCCCGACATCAGAGTATACTATTGGGCTTTCCAGCTGGTGGCTATTAACCAATGGCTCCATGTCCCCCAAGAGGATCCAGCATTTCGGATGGATAGACAACTTCTAGCCCCGTCTGGGATCATGGGGGCACTTTACAACAAGAAGAGACGACTCAATCTCACAGGTCCAACGTCGCACACGCTACGCATATGGTTTGAGGCGCAACGCACATTAGGCTGGGAAGGGGTGGTCACACAAGCAATGCCGTTATGGGATACAAAGCGAATCGGGATGCTGGGTAATACCAAGGGCTTTCACAGCTGGGATTTAATAGGAATATCGAAAGTTGGGGATTTGTGGCAGAAGGAAGAGGTGGTCACCTTTGCCCATCTACAGGCCACCTACGGCTTAGCGCAGACAGAACTATTTCGGTACATGCAGATCAGGCATGCACTTCAGTCCCTCCTGCCGCCGGGTACGCGACCCGAAGAATCCTCTCCACTCGAGGATAGGCTTTCAACAGACCATCTTCACAAAAAGGCAATCTCACTGACCTAAAGTAAAATAGTAAATAATCGCTCGGATCCCACAGTAACACTGAAGGCCGCGTGGGAGCGAGAGTTGGGGGACATTGACGAGGCTGACTGGCAGGAGGCACTTGCGTCCCATAGGGAGGCTGCAATACCATCAAGACTTAGATTAGTGCAATTGAAAATCTTACACCGCACGTACTACACTAGGACACTCTTACATAAAATACATCGCGCAGATACACCGCTCTGTCTCAGGCAATGCGGAGAAGCAGGTACATTCTACCATACTATTTGGCTATGCCCGAAAATAGTGTACTACTGGATGGTGGTGATGCGCACACTCTCCCAGGTCACACATGTTACAATACTGCCAGACTCGAGGTGCTGTCTCCTCAACATCTGGGAACCCACAGATTTGAACACGGTTGCTCAGGACTGGGTAACTTTAGGCATGATGGTAGCAAAACGAAACATTGCACAACGCTGGGGATCCAGACTTTGCCCTACTCTCAATCAATGGTGTAAAGATATGGACATGGCGATGATGGCGGAAAAATCAGTATATATCCACCGAGGGTGTCCTAAAAAATGGATGAAGGTCTGGGGAGGCTGGAACGCCTATCGGGGCAATATATGTGAACCCCCCCCATTAGAAGAGTCTGAGTCTGATACTAGTGAATGAACACACCTTACTGAATGCTCTCTATTGTACGTACTTTTGGGAATCACTTGGGCGCATGGGATTGAACTGATAGGTCTATACTTTGGAAAACGAAAGAATGAATATCTGCACAATGCTGAATCTCTGTCTGTACACCATGTGAATTGTACTGTCATTGTAAAGCTATGCAAAATGTTTAATAAAAGTTGTTTTTAAAAAAAAAAAAAGTGCCCAATGCTTCTAAAGTGCCTACACAAGATCACTGACCTACTTTTTGCTAAGAGGGTCACCGGGCAGGTATATTTGGAATAGTAATAACCAATAAAATACATGTTTTGCAACCATGACTATAGTTTAATAAAGTTGAATGTTATGTCTAGTACACATTACAGTTAAAATAAATGGTTTGTTAAGCCGAAAGAGTTAATCAATGACAATGCATGGTAATCTCAGAGAGTCGTCACCAAAAAAAACTCAAATCCCTGTGCCACTGTCATGAAAGCAACATCTGATCCATCCCCACTGCTAAACTGAACCATGTTAAGTATTTTAAAATGGTAATGAATAACATGGAAACAAAATTTTAAAGTTTCCTTTAAGAATACGTGCATTCGCCAGTTTCAAGAGAAAACTATCCAACGGTGGCGCTGTGCTTAAGGTCAATGATAGATCATCTGTAGTGGCATTAGTAGAACAGTGTCAAGTGAACGTTTAGGCCAGCATAGCGAAATTATGTTACATCAGCCCGCCGGCCTGAGAAAAGTGTTGTGCTGTGAATGTTGTGTGCGCGTGTCACTGACTGGCCGCGCTATGTGCAAGTCTGTATGTGGCTGCAAGTATAGGTGTGACTCCTGTGTGGTGGAACTTGTAGAAGGTTGGAAGGCAAGTTGAGCACAGATTTGCAAGTTTATTTACCAATAACGTCTTATTCCATGCTCCTCACTAACTAGACCAGAGCTAGGCACACTCTTACTTGAAATGAATTTAGCTGCAGACAGCTCGAGAGCAGCTGCATTTAGTGAGTTCACGCGACGTCAGCTGCCTGCTCCCCTCTCTCTGTGTTGACCAGCCCGGGCCGACGGACCGCATCAGGCTGGCTCGGGCCTGGCCAGCACAAATTCACAGTCAGGCCTGTCCCGGTGCTCCGGCCTGCAAACGAACCACTCCGGCCGCCACAGTCAGTCTGGGTGTTCTGAGTGACTCCTCCGCCTCCAGCCCGGCTTGTGGTGGGCCCTGCTGGTTCGGTCGCTCACGTCGCTGCAGACCGTAGGATGCATTACCGCGCCGGCAGCAGAGCTAATCAACAGCAGGGGCCCATTTCCGAATTCAGCTACTGCCCGCTCGCGCCATGGAAGGCAGTCTCCACCTCTGACTGGTGAAAGTGAAAGTATGCCGCACTGCCAGCCGTGCGGTGATTAAATACAGTGGATACTTTGTAGCAAGCAAGCAGCTCAGAGCCCAGCCCCCAAGAAGTCTGCTGAGCAGTACGGGGTGCCTGCCTGTGCCGCTGACGCTAGTGCTAACATAATAACTATATAGCCACCGCTCCGACCACAGCGCTTTACAGGCACATCGCTTATATGCGTGACTTCGCATTTCAGTGCGGTGATGCGGACCACCTCACTGAAATGCGTTAGTCTAACGCCTGATGCGTGGTACTTGGCAGGACTGCTTTAATGGCAAACATATTGTGGGCTCGGCTCGCACACAGGGTCTAAGAGCCAACCCATACCCTTGGCCCAGCTCTGGCTTTGCTTCTCTCTGTTAATTTGTTGGCTCACCCACCTCTAATCCACATACAACATATTAAATGTTCATCTCCACTGCTACCATACTTTTTACAACCTGTTCTTCATAATCTGAATGCTCAACTAAAGTAACAATGTATGTGGGTTACAGCACTGGTTGTGGTTCTCACTCATTGGCTTCAGGTTGAGGACACCAGGATAAGCACCCATTTTAAATGTAATCTTTGATTATAGTAAAGTAGTAGTTTTAGAACCAAAGAATAACAACCACTACAATTGCAATTGATATGCATTGAGGACACAAACACATCAGAGGAAATGATCAGTTAAGTTGATCAGCTAAACGTGTCACCGTGTGATGGGCACCAGAAGTTAGTTGTGGCATTCCAATAAAAGCTGCATTAACAACTCCCCAAGGCATAACAGTGGAGGTAAATGACAAATTCTGAATGAGTACAAGACTACTGGAAGTATCTTGCCTGTTACCAGCACAACACTAATCAAGCAGTGGCCTCGACATGGAATGATTTAGGTAAAATAGAACTGGAATGGTAGAAAGTATCTTTTTAAAATTCCAATTCTATCTAGAAAATGAGGCGGTTTTCTTAATCAGCATCAACGACGTGGCAATAAACCATCACAAATTCCAGTATATTTTGGATACCATTAGTGCAATAATGGCATCAACATTTTCGGTATCTGTAGTCAAACCTCCTGGGTGATAGTAAACCTGAGAAATTCCACCTGTGTGAAGTTAATCTAGCATCCCTTTGGCTTCTGCAAAGAGCCTGAACTTGGGAGTTCAAACATGGCACATCTTGAGATTTATACATGTCTGAGAAGATCTACAATTATATTGACTATGTAGTCAATAATGAAGTGCGTAAAACACTTATTGTAATACTTTCTTTTTATAGTATTGAAATCCAGCAGGTGAGCGACAGAGCACAAGTAATAACACCTGGTAATCGAAGAGTCCATAATTTATTCTAAATTCAGTCTACAATATGTCTCCTTCACATACCTACACTGGGTGGCATGCGCTTCTGAGATCTAACCTTGAGTAAACTAGACCTTCTTTTCCTTAATAAATCAACAATGGAACTAACATAAGGCAGTATCGATTTTTGATCTGTTTAAACACCCAGTCATAAATACAGATCCTTAACTCTCCCCGTTTTTTCATTACAAAAAAGAGGGGGATAAGAGATTACCTACGGATATTCTACTCATTTATGTTTTGTCTAAGTATTCATTCAGGTGAGTGTTGCCTGCTTCTGTCAGGTCAGAAAAGTGGCTTTATGGTCAAGTTGCCACGCAATCAAAATTTATTTTACAATTAAAAAGATCTGTGGAGTTAAAAGTATCACTGTGGGGCGTGGCCTGACTGGGAATGGAGCAGGATGCTGTTTGTCTGAGCTCCGGGATCCTGTGGGCCCTAAGGCTTACATTTGCCCATCTTCAAGGCCTTGCTGGTGCCCAGCCATGTGGTGACGAACTCTTGATTGGGTCGGAACCCAATGTGGAACGCCAACTGCCTCTGACTTCTCTCCATGGCGAATAGCGTTGCTGCGCCCATCTCTGTGGAGGCGGCCCTAGGGATGGCCCCCTGACCGCTTGCACTAGACAACGGCAACATCTGGTCCCTGCTGAGCCTGGACTATGGCACTTGTTGGGGCAGCCCGGTCTGTGGAGAAGGTGAATTACAGTGGACTTGAGGGTGACTGAGATGAGCGGGGTGACGCGCCCACCCCCCCCCCCACCGGTGTGAGCAAACTGGGGAGTGCTGGGGCCTTGGGAACTGAGTGACCTAGGCACACACCACAGACATTGAGCGGCCCGCCCCCACCTATACAAGTTAATTGACGCTGCCTGAATTGCTGGCTGGGGGACTAATATCTGCGAGTGCCTGTCTATATCTCTGTCTCTTTCTGCCCTATGCCTGGCCTCGCTCCACAGCCTCGCCTCAGACTGACCCCCTTGCAACCGACAGGGGAGAGGCACAAGATCTGAGTGGGACTCGGGGGTTGCGCAGGGAGGGGTGGGGGATTGGGGGGTTTTGTTTTGACACTTTTAGTTCCTACAACAAAGCACAGTGGCTTGGGGTTCTGCAAACCTCTCTTTGGGGATCCCCGCCTACAACTCTGGCATAGGGTGGAGCACATAGGCCTCTCATGTCCCACCTCTATGACGGAGTGGATACCTTCCGACTCCTTTCAGGGGCATGCACCAAGATATCCACTGACAAGCTTTGACTTTGCCAGCGGCCGACCGCACCCTTCGCTTGTTTGTAGCAACTACTGCCACAACACTTCCATATTGCAGTCTATATTATCCATGACAAATGCGCCTTTGTCTACACCTTTGTACCTTGCACAAGTTTGGTATGTTGTTGTATTCTCTTGTGAATCTCAATAAAACACATTTTGAGTAAGAAAAAAGCATCACTGTCAGTGGCGTCAAGCACATAATGAAAATCCCAATACTGCGCAAAGAAGAATTCACCCACTTAATGAGAAGCCTCAGTGCTGTTAACTCACGAGTGCCATAAGACAGTATCGTACAAAAATAGCATGAAGTAGAGATTACATTTTAAGTTTGTCATAGTTAGGCTAGGTTTTAAATAAGTTTGTAAGTAAGTCATAGTTGAGCTATGTTTTGTCAAACACAGCATGTCCAAAATCACCTTAATTTAAGCTGCACCAATTACATTAATTTGCATGAATTACATATACCAAAAAACAGCTCTGAGGCTTACATATGCATACGCATGTAAGCAAAGGATGTCTAGTTTGGTACAGTCTATCACTTTGACTGGCTCAGTTACTTGTTTATGAATGCAAGATATATTGTGATGTATATGCTGAAATAGTAATCTACTTCACAATGATGCTGATCTTTCTGTCTCCCGCTCTTAGTTTGATGGGAAGAGCATAATGGAGCACAGCAGACTGCGTGGTGTAAGTAGCCATTTTGATTAGTTTTAGTCGCTGGAATAATTGGTCTATTTGCTGCCAAGAGTCAAAAATTCCATTTGGTTGTCCATTTAAGGATATTTCCTAAACAACACCTTAACTTCTCTCATCCCTGCCAATGGGTAGACAAATTGCAAGCATCCTCCCATCACCTTTTGTGTGTTTAGTGTACCACCCTAAGTGGCAATGGTATGCCCAGACATGGCTCTTGTGCTCACTGTGCGACTGGAATCAAGCCACAGCTGGCTGATGAGCGCTTACCAGGGTGAAACTGGTCTTAGGTTGCTTGTGTGCCGGTTCGGTGAGGACCTGGCCTGGCAGTTCGGGCTGGACTGTTCCCATGAGAAGCAGGGTCAAGGCTGATTTGCATATGGCTGAGTCTAATCTTAGGTGGCGTAGTCAGCAAAAGAACGAGAGGTTGGGATGCTACCCCGAGCCAGTGGTTAGACAAATTGCACGCATTCCTCCCATCACCTTTTGTGTGTTATAGTTTTTTTAGGAAATAGATTTTTGGGTTTGCTGCTATCTATAGTGCTGTTTGATGAATCATCACAAAACTTTCCATAAAAAATCTCATCCAATGCAGCTCTTTCCTGCAAAGTTTTGGGGTGATCTGCCAAGCGGAGGCTGAGAAAAACGGGAGGTCCCAAAATGGTTTTTTACCATGTATTTTTAATATGAGACTAGTGAGGCAAGCTCTGAAAAACTCGCAATATCTTTTATAGTCGTTTCCACACTGAAAATTCCCAACATCTTTTTATCAGGTTGATACTTGTAAATACTTGTATAAGATGAGGTGAGCAAAAAGGAAAACCAAATACCTAAAGCTTTGTGGGTAGTGGATTTAGGAGTTGCTTTACTGACAAGCAATAGGTAGCAATCAGCTCCCTCATCAAGGACATTCTAGGCAGCTCTAGTTTCAGTCCTTCCATCTTTAACTAATTTGAAGAGCATATTTCACCACTGCTCAGTCACAGAAAACTGGCACTCTTGCAGACACCACCAACAGGTGTGTTCCAGTAAAGTTACTGCATTTTGCAAGATATTGCCAGATGGGCTCTCTATTCTCACCTCTAGTAATTTAAAAACCATCAAATATACTGAAAATCAGTATACCACCCTTTGCATTGTTTTATGGCTTAGTTTGAAGAACTTTAAATTACTGGACATTCATAATTTTTGTTACAGTCTTGGAAAGGAGAATGCTAGATGCACATTTTATTACCGCACACACTTTTGTGAACTGTTTATTGCTAAATGTTGACCACAAGCATCAGGGTAGAACTTAGGACCTGTCTTGCTGGCCCAGACAGAGACACACCAGGAACCTTTTAATGCTGCAGGTCTAATGTTGTGACTGATCTAAAGTGCCATCTTGCCTCTATAATGCAGGTAATGTTAAATGAAAAATATTCAAGATATTCCACAATTTGTTCGTTGTATGAAATTATACTTTTTGTTTTTGTTTAATATTTTGTTTGTTACGTACAACATTTTAAAGCATTAAAACAATCCTTTAAAAAACTGGTGATGGCAGAGCTGCTGTAGGATTCTAATGGCAGGTGAAACTGGTGATTAAGTAAATGATACAATAAAGAGAGACTAGTGCTCTTGGACCAGTGTGCTAATGTCAATTCCAGAGGAATGAACTTTGTAATAGCAGAGCTATTATAAGAGTACTTCGGTATCTTGAAAGGGAATAGAAAATGGTAAGCGCGAATGGTTTTCATTGTGCGAGAAAAATACAATTCCATTCTAAAAGATATAGTAGCAATACATTTCTTTCTGATGGCACTATACTCTTTGCATCCTGCATTAAAATTACTCCAATGTATTGTAAAAGGAAAGCATAACATATTTAATATAGTTCTTAAAATGTAAGATTTACAAATGTTACTTTAGTTCCCATACCACTTGATGAATCAGCTCTGTCAATACAGGGGTACAGCAATCTGCTGTAGAATGCTGGTTATGTTCCATAGTCTGTCAACTTGACATACATAACTAAAAGAAGCAATCAATATAGAAGGTTTTATAAATTGTTGTAAGAGCTTTTAGTCAGGTTTTCTCATTGGATAATTTGACTTCCCATAACCATGCCTGTAAATAAAGATTATAAAATAGACACATTTTTGACTTAAAGGATACATAAACGTTGGAACACCTTTTGCTACCAAGTATTTTCGAATAAGTCTTTCAGTCCCATACCAGTTAAAACCTTTGGTTGCATGCCCAATTCGTGGAAGATGAACACTAGCTGAAATAAGGAAACAAATGTGAATATTATTCAGTAATATATCATATGACTAAATCTTATCAAACTACCATTTGAAAAATGGCAAAGAAGAAACAAAAAACTCACCACATTTTTTTATGCATTTTGACTTCTTATGATGTTTTGTAGATATCAAATAATTTTTCACATATATTTTATTTAACATTTACATCATTACATGCACAGTAGAAAGTAAAAACCCAATTTAACCTCAGTGATATTTGCAGAACTTACACTAAACTTTACCCATGCTCTTTACTCATGAAGAGAAGTAAGAAAAGAACAATAACACAAAGCAATGTTTCTCAAATTATTCATAAGGGATCATAATGGAATTAAATATTTAATAATTAAAAAGCGAGAATAAAGTAGGGCTACAGCTATCATAAGAAATAGATACATTTGATAGACAAAAAACGCTACAATCACTTGAGATTTAAAGGGGTGGTGTGCAGGGAGCTTTGTGGATAGTACCTTTAGCCATATAGCACATGCTACCACTGATTTAATTTTTATGTGCGGGAGGATAGTCAGAGGTGGCATCTGCAGAAAGAATTATCTATCAGTACTGGTAGATATGGGCACAGAACCATTAAACATTTTCTAAATTTGTAGATTATTCATATGCCTGCTCACTGTAATGTTTTTAGTAAGGAAGAGGCTGGGGGACTACAGTAAGTATTTGAAATATTGTTTTCTAGCACTAACATTCTTTGAAGTGGAAGCCAGGTTTTAATTAGGAACAAAATTATAAAGTAATTTATGAGCCCCATTTACACATGCATTTTGTACTACGTTTACTCAGATGCTACATAATGCAATTCACAAACCTATATGAGGAGATCTCTGTCTCACCTATCTTTTCTATACAGTGATCACCACCACAAGTGCAGAGATCTCCTTAAAAATAGAACTACTTTTTAGTAGTTAATGTCAGTGCAACAAGGGGAGTAGCTGGAAAGTGTTTAGTGAGGGGATACGGAGAGGTTTGGGGTGGGGCATTCAAAAACGGAACATCCATCCCACAAAAGAGTGAGCGAGCCCATTGCTATTCACAAACTGCACTTCTAAAGTTATTACAGCCAAAAAGGTCCCAAACAGTCGTAAATGTACTCCAGCAAAACCTTGGAGTAAGTCCAGTACCAGACATCGCCTCTCAAAGGTACTGCAACTCACTCAGTTGGAAAACAATGGATGTAGGGACTTTATATTAACACCCAATAGGAAGCAATGTTTAACTAAATAAAATATTATGAAATTTAAACATAATTATTACATTATAAACCATTATAATAAAGTTATGGTAATGCTGCAATTAAAATAGCATTTATATATATTTTTAAATAATTATTGGTATAAATAATTCTAAACATAACTTTTAATGCATTTTAATACATATTAAATTGAGAATAATTTGGATTTAAAAAAAATATATATTTTATAGGAATATTTCCTTTTGAAGGTAATACATATATTTAAAAAAATAATTATTTAGGGTACATTTAAGTTAATGAGCTTAACATGTATTTTATTAATTCCAGATTTAAAGTAAATATATAACTATTAATAATAATGAAATATAATTTCACATTATTCCCTTATAAAATATGTTAATTTTTTTATGTTCATAAACTTTAATAGGTTTCCCTGTTCTTTACCATAACCACAACTAGGTCAATAATAGCCTGGGGTAAATGAACTCATTGACCCATAAATAGGGCACAAATGGTTCCTTTGTCAGAGTTATTTTGATACAAAAACTTTTTCTTAGCGTCAAACATGCTTAGATGATGACATTCCAGCAAGATGTTGTTCCACTAATTCCTTTGGATGAGCTTTTTAAAGTAAGAATGAGTTTGGAGAATCAGGTACCTGTTTCAGGATTATATGCACAAAGCTTTTTATGTCCTGATTCTCAATTAGGACAGAAAGCAGCACAGCACCTGACACATCTCAGAATAAAATGTAAATAAGCTACCTATGGGCATTTTGGCAACCAGGACCTGTTTTAGGATTATATACACAAAGCTTATTTCCATGGGTAATGTAAGAAATTAGGTTACCGGTTGAGGTGGGGTGAAACCCTTCTCAAGCAGCAACCACAATTGTTCTCCAGAACTAACCCTAAATTAACCAGTTCTCCACACTTGGGTAACTTTGCACAGAGCAGTCAGGTTTAACTCAGAGGCAATGTGTAAAGTATTTGTGCAACACTTCAAACAGTAACACAGTGAAAACACACCACAAAAGGAGCCCACAACAGAATTAGAAACATAGAGTGATTTTTAATAAATAAAACAAGACCCAAACAACAAAAATTCAATCAGTGGAACCAGAGATATTCAATTTTAAAGCTATTAGTCAAAATAAAGCCAAAAGGTGTAATGCGCCAACTGTGGATATCTGGTCATGCCGGACCAGAACAAAGTCACAAGTTCAGGCCGACCGCGATGGAGCGCATGCTGGCTATAGGGACCCAAATAGGCCCGCTGAACAGAGTACCTTAAATCTTGGTTTGCGCAGCGTTGCAAGAATCCACATCGAAGATGCGCCGTGCAACCGAAGTGTTTCGTCGGTTCTGACATACGTCGAGGCTGCGGTGTGAGGTCCTTACGGCGGCGTTGAGGATCCCGTCGACAACAGCTTGTGAGGCAAAATCCTGCGTTGAGATTTGTCGTGCAGTTGGGGTGATGCTTCGGTTCCGATGAGCTGCAATGTGGAGTCCATCATTGAGGCTGCCATCAACCAGGACTGAGATGGCCTGCGCTGAGGATGCGTCATGCATTGGCAGCTCAGATGAAGCGACAGGTCGTGATGCAAGTCTTTCCGGTGGAACCGATCCACACACTGCGGCGAGGCATCGGTTCTGTTCAGGTTTGCGCCACGCAGCAGAGGAGATGCGTCGTTTTCGCTGAATTCGCAGAGCCCCTTAGGCCTACTTCCAAGGATTCAGGTCTGGGGTCGCACCACTTGGCATGGTAGACTCACAGATGGCAGAGTACAGGTTGTTGGAGCCTTCTGTCGGTGAGACTCAAGTCAGGAGGCTAGCCAACTAGCCATTGGAGTCACTCTGTAGTTGTGGGTTCAAGAGATGCAGGTCCAGTCCTTTCCACGAGGCAAGAGAGAAGCAGGTCAGCACAGCAGGGCAGCAATCAGCACAGCAGGGCAACAGTCCAACAAGGCAATAGTCCAGCAGAGTGGCAGTTCTTCAACAGCACAGCAGTCCTTCTTCCTGGTAGAGTATCTACAGGTCCAGAAGTGTACTGAAGAGTTGTGTCTGAGGTCCAGTACTTATACCCAGTTGTGCCTTTGAAGTGGGGGAGAAGCTTCTAGATGTTTCACTTTAAAGTCCCCAGGCATCCTGACTTCCCTGACCTGGCTCCAGACTAACTACAGGGGGTATGCAGCCCTTTGTGTGGAGGCAGAAAACAGCCTATTCAAATGTAAGTGAGGCTGTGCCCAGCTCCTCCCTCCCATCCTGCCAGTGATGGCCCATCCAGACACATCTTAGCTCCCTATTGTGTGTGGCTGTCTAGGAGGAAAATGTAAAGCTCTACTACCAGCCACACCCAGTTATGTGACCAAGGTACAGGCACTAAATGGCTAAGGCAGAAAAAAGCAAACTTTCTTAATGCTGCATTTTCAAAATTGTAATTTAAAATCTGACCACCATAAGTTAGGATTTTTTATTACAATTCCTAAGACACCAAACATGAACTGATTACCTGCCCAGATTTGGAAATTAAATTGTGTTAAATTAATAAGGTATCTCCAATGTTAGACTAGGGGAGAGGTAGGCCTTGCAGTAGTGAAAAACTAATTTAAGGGTTTTTCACTACCAGGACATTTAAACTTAAACGTACATGTCCTTTCTTTTAAATACACTGTATCCTGTCCTCTGGGGTATCCAGGGCCTACCCTAGGGGTACCTTATATATATATATAAAAAGGGAAGGTTTGGGCCTGGCAAAAGGTTTATTTTTGCCAGGTCGACATGGCAGTTAAACTGCACACTCAGGCTGCAATGGCAGGTCTGAGACATTATTAAAGGTCTACTTAAGTGGGTGGCACAATCAGTGCTGCAAGCCCACCAATAGCATTTCATTTACAGGCCCTGGGCACATGTAGTACCACTTTACTAGGGGCCTACAAGTAAATTAAATATGTCAACTGGGAATAAACCAATATTACAATGTTTTTAAGGAGTGAGCCCATGCACTTTAGCACTAGTTAGCAGTGGTAAAGTGCACAGAGTCATAAGGCCAGCAAAAACAAGATCAGCAGAAATGGAAAAGGAAAACAAAAGGTTTGGGGAAAGACAACCCTAAGGCTGAGAGGTCTAACAGGTAGGCATCATTTACTCTCAGAAATCCAGGAGTAAATCAGGAGTGGGGCACAAATATTGGTTAAACCTCCCATGATACAGCAATGCATACATTTACAAAGCATTTACATACAAACAATGACATTTACCACTATTACACATTCTGCAACAATTCATTTTTATTTATTTATGTGTTTTATAGAGCGCAAGTTTGACCCGTTAGGGTATCAGAGCGCTTTACAGGAGAGCAAAGCAATATACAGACAGGCTTAGAATCAACCAATAACAGATCGAGTAGTAGGGGGGCAGGGTGCCGGATATATAAGGGAAAGAAGGGCACGTATTTACAGTTTACATAACCAAATACTCAAGAAGAGATGACATATTTACAGATTACGTTTACAATTGTTCAAGACAAGGCCCCAAGTTTCTGATGGGGTGACTAGGTAGTCCGAAGGGAGGCAGTGGACGGCCATAGATCAGGGCCATAGTGGTGGTTAAGGCAAAATTTAAACAAGAAATTTACCCATAAGGAAGGTTTTGGCATCCTTTTTGAGGCGAGTTAGAGAGGGGATTCTTCTGATGTCGGGAGGGAGAGAGTTCCATATTCTTGGAGCAGCCCCAGAGAAGGCCCGATTGTAAGTTATTTTTTTCCGAAAGCGTGCAGGTTGGAGCAAGAGGTTTCTGGCAGATCGGGAGTTTCTGATTCCTCCGGAGATCACAAGTTTCTGTGCCAGATATGCAGGGGAGTTAGAGTATAAAGCTTCGTGCGTGATGCATGCTAGCTTGAGCTGTATTCTAGCCTCCAGGGGAAGCCAGTTGAGAGCTTTCAGGTGTGGGGAAATATGATCGTATTTCCTTGTGCCGGTAAGTAGTCTGGCGGCCGCATTGAGGCAGGCTTTAAGAGGTGCCAGGGAGATCTTGGGTAAACCCGAGAGGGTAGAGCAGCCATATTCCAGTCTAGAGATAACAAGTGCTTGGACTGCCATTTTTAGGTCGGGAGCATCGAGGAAGGGTTTCAATTTCCTAAGGTAGCTCAGGTGGAATCTGGCTGTTTTGGCCATCGAGTTGATGTGGTCCCGCATGTTCAGGTTGCTGTTGAGGGTAATTCCCAGGGATTTGGCCGAGTCCACAATGGTCGGTGGGCAATTTAAGGCTGTGATAGCCTTAATCCATGATTGAATCTCAAGGTTGGTATTGGGAGGGGAGACCAGGAGAAATTCTGTTTTCTTTGCATTGAGTTTGAGTTGATTGGATGCGAGCCATTGGACGGTGAGTTTCAGGGCTTCGTTCAGGGAGAGAATCTCTTCGAGAGATGAGGTTTTGATGTAGATCTGAGTGTCATCAGCGTACATATGATAGGAGATATTAGCAGCGCGTAATACTTTGGTAAGCGGTTCCAGGTAAAGGTTGAAAAGGGTGGGGGACAGGGTTGATCCTTGAGGGACTCCAACCGTGACCGGGGATGGTGACGATAGGTTGCCGTTGATTAGGAATCTCTATGACCGGTTTTGGAGGAAGGACCTAAACCATTCTAGAACAGTGCCATCCAATCCCATCCTGAATTTGAGGCGTTCGAGTAGTTTTTCATGGTTGACCCTGTCGAAGGCCGAGGATAGGTCCAGGAGAATTAGGAGACCGGTTTTGCCTTGGTCAAGGGCTTGGAGGGCATCATCCACGATGTGGAGCATGGTGGTTTCGGTGCTGTGCCCTGGTTTAAATCCGGATTGGAAGTCATCGAGCAGGTGGAAGTTGTTGATGTGTTGACTTAGCTGCTGTTGCACACATTTCTCCAGCACTTTGGCTAAGATGGGTCTGAAGTTGTCGGGGGAGGCTGGATCCAGCGAAGGCTTTTTCAGAATGGGGAGGACTTGGCCGGCTTTTAGGGAGTCAGGCATCGTTCCCTGCTGGAGGGAGGCGTTGATTATTGTAGTCCAACTAGGAATAATGGATTGGGCGACGGCAGCTAGGCAGTTGGCAGGGAGCCGGTCATTAAAATGGTTGTTCGGGTTTAAGGTAGATAGGATTTTAGAGAAGGAGTCTTCGTCACAGTCTTTGAAGACAGACCAGTGAGCATGAATTTTGGGAGGAGCCTGTGGGTGCGTCGTGGTGGGAGGAGGCGGGTCAGGAAGGGGTTGAGGGTGTGTGATGGAGCTGAGTTAGTTTCCGAGGGCTGAGATTTTGTCAGCGAAGAAAGAGGAGAATTCCTCTGAGGATATAAGAGACTTGGGGGTTTCTTTCGATGTTTTGGCCAGTTTATTAGATTGGTGTTTGACCAGTTCGAAGAGCTTGTGGGGTCTGTTCTTGGCTTTCTCTAGTTCAGTTCTGAAGAAGTCTTTTTTTGAATTGAGTATGTTCCTGTTGTAGACATTTCTGGCCTGGCGGAGGAGTTTTAGATGTGCGGCAGAGGGGTGCTGCCTCCAGGATCTTTCAGCTTGCCGGAGGGCTCTCCTCTCATTATTAAGGGATCCCGTGAACCAGGGGTTTCTGTCTTTGATTTGGGTTCTTTTCAGTTTTAGTGGGGCTCGATCATCCAAGATGTTCAATATAGTCGCAGAGTAGTGATCGTTGAGGCCACTGACTGTTGTGATATGCGAAGGGGGGGGGGAGGTCGGATTTGCAGCGAGCCTCAAGTTCACTGCGGTCCAGGTTCTTGGTGTCTCTGATCCAGCGTTTAGGAATCGCCGGTTGCGGTGCTCTTGTCTTGTGGGTGCCAGGTAGATGGAAGGTGATGGCATGATGGTCAGACCAGTCGCATGGGTCAATAGAGATAAGCTTGACTGTTGATTCTTTGGAGATGATCCAGTCAAGAGTGGCCCCTTTTGAATGAGTTGGTAGTGAGCAGGCTTGGGTCAGGGCTTGATCAGCCAGGAGGTCTTTGATGGCGTTGACATGTGAATCCTTGGGATCGTTCCAGTGCAAGTTAAAATCACTTAGGAAAATATCTTTGGCATTGGTGGGAATCTTAGCTGTGATGATTTCCATGAGGTGGTCGGTGAAGGAGTCGTTCATGCCTGGGGGGTGGTAAAAGATGTGCAGGTTGCACAGTTGGGTGGAGTTGCTGCAAACAGCGAGGGCGAGGTATTCACAGGATTCGGTGGTGTCCGCCAAAAGTTCTGTGACAAGAAGGTTAGAGCGGTAGATGCAGGCGATGCCTCCTCCTTTCTTGTTAGATTGTCTGTCCAGCCTTGCGATGTTGTAGTTAGGAGGGACTAGGAGGTCCAGGCATGGAGATGAGGATTCATTGAGCCATGATTCTGTTAGGATTGCTCAGTCAGAGTTTTTGCAAAGGATAAGATCAGCAATATCAGCGGCGTGCTTAGCTGCCGATCGGCAATTGATTAACAGACCAGACAGAGAAGATTTGGACGGAGTTTCGGGAGTCAGGGCGGACAGGTGAACAGGTGCTAGATTACTCTTGACCACAGTTCTGTTGCGGAGGGTAGCTGGCCTGTTGGGGTTGATAGTGACCGTGCGGATGGCATGTTCGGCATTCACGTCGAAAGGATAAGGGGTAGCTGGGGTAGAGTTGTAGTCCCGGAGGATGGCAAGGATTTCCATTTCAGTGAGGTCTAGTGGACTTGGAGTAGCAAGGGTAGAATTGTAGGAGAGGACAAGAGCAAGGGTTTCTTCTTCTGAGAAGTGGCATGGTTGCTTACGGGGCGAAGATGTTTCAAGGCTAGCGGAAGAGGTTGTTTAGGCAGCTCTGTCAAATGCGGGGGGGTGGAGTTTGGCAGGGGCATGAAGTTGGCGAGGGAGAGTTCAGCGAGGTGAAGTAGGTTCATTAGTTCCAAGATGGAAATATGAATGCTCTGGGTTAGTTTGGCAGCTCTGGAGTGCAGAGAAACCATGTCCCTATCAGGTGGAGGCCTTAGAGGGCGGGGGGGCAGTGGTTCGGGAGTCGTTCTGTCGGCATGTATAGGTGATAGGGAGGAAGGACTAGCATGGCCTGCGTTGTAGGTCGTTGGATCTATGCTGGAGCCCCTTTGCGGGTTGGGTTGAGGGCTGGAAGGGCAAGCACGACCTGTATCGTAGGTCTTTGGGGGTGTACCGGTGGCATAGTCTACTTGGGGGGCTAGTGGGGAGGGGACCAAAGGTCTGGGGGTGATTCTGTTGGCAAGGCCGGGCGCCGTGCTGGAGAGGTTAGGGGGGTCTGTGTTGGAAGACCTTAGCGGGGTTTGTGAGTGGCTAGCTACACTGGATAGGCTGGATGAGGACTCATCGGGCGGGAGTTGGTTACCCTGCCAGTGTCGTGCACGTGGTTTCTGAGGAGGGTAAAAAGGTCTGCAAATGTATCCAGGTTTTTGGTTGCAAAAGCATTATAACACATTTATTCACATACATTAACACACACACACACACACACACACACACACACACACACACACACATATAAACATTTTTACTATTCCTTTACAACACTAACCCCTGAGCCCTAAAATTCCTTACTATACCTATACACCATGCATCCCTTAGCCCAAAATACTTACTCCCCTTATACACCACCCATACCTGAACACTAAAACCTCCTTACTATCAGTGAACACCATCCTTTGCTCATCCCTAAAAACTCCTTATTACCCATATACACCACTCATCCCTCAGCACTAAAATCTCCTCACTAGCCCTGTACGCCAGCCATCCCTGAGCCCTAAAAGATCCTTACTACCCTAAATCCATCTCTGGGTTAGTGTTAGTGAAAAGGTAGAAGAAATTGCTTAGGCTAGGGTTAAGATAAGGGATAGTGGAAATGAAAAAGAGGCTATTACACAAATTACTGAGCTGGTATAAAGTGAGTGAAATCGTAAAGAATACGAAAGACAGGACCTCCATTGCATCTGCTCCTGGTGATTCAAAAGCAAATTCAGTGTGCTGCCATGATGGTGTATTGCTCTTACCAAGGCTCCTACCTGTTCAAAGACGTCGAATTTGGCTGAAAGTCATGTGTTAATTAGATTATGGGTTTGTTGACCAGATGTTTAAAGTCACCTTGCATCAAAACCCTGTCAACACTAATAATATTTTTAGTGAGAATTCTGAAAATGGTAGAGTAAAAGAAGAATGTTAATCTTATACGTGAAAGAAATTTACAATCACCATGTCTTCTTCTTCTGGAAGAGCCAGAGAAATTGCAGCAATCTCCAAATCAGTAAAAATAGAGAACTGAATCACTGGCTGGCATGTATAGGGTTGTATATTATAACAATGCATCCCCTCACACCTATACATGAGGACATTGACATCACAGCTAGTTAGTCTAAGGCCAAACTGACAAAATGTTTTACCAGTTGATATTCCTATCTAAACAAATATTTCATCTATGTTGATATAAAATAAACCTTATTATTGTCTAAGTATTCATTTGAACATACAAATTTACCTACCATTCCTTTTCTTGGCTGCTACATAAATCTTCTTTAATCCATCTGTAGGAACCTTGGCACAACACATTGCAAAGAAGCATTCAGGCTCCTAAAATATAACACTGAACTTCACATTGTTTATGCGGTATCCCGTTTTTTAAGCTCTATGTGGTGGGCACGGATGAATTTTCTTAAAGTTTAACCATGGACTGGGCTATGTGATTGACCCTCTCATTGTTTTAATCTTAAATTTTTTTTAACCTAAAACTGTTTTTATCTTGACTTTTAGCCTTTTTAACTGTTTTAGTATTGTTTGTACTTATCTGTGTTTGTTCTTTTATGGTGTACAAACCGAAATAAAGAATGAATGATATAAAATAAACCTTATTATTGTCTAAGTATTCATTTGAACATTCAAATTTACCTACCATTCCTTTTCTTGGCTGCTACATAAATCTTCTTTAATCCATCTTCTAATGCAGACAGTTTAATTCCTGACACTTTATTGGAACGATCCCTCAGCTGGGCAACTATTAGGGCCAGCTTAAAAAACATAGAAATTAGCATTTCACATATAGCAAAGAAAAAACTGAAGATTATTGCATAGCAGAACTTCCTAAGAGCAGCACAAATACTGAAGCCTATTGAATTACTAAAAAATAAGGATGGCACTGGTTTTCCTTACTACCTTTAATGTTATATAGTGACAGAGGTTGAACAGCAAAGGTTTTCATTTATGTCTATCTCATACTAAAGACCACTGTTAGCATTAGGTTACATACACTAAAAATATCCTAAAAACTCAGTAACAATTTGTGGATGGCCATAAAGTTGTGGAAAATTGTTGAATTTCAATAAATGCCTTGTAGGCTGGGAGATAAGTTCCTTGCCAAATATAACTGTTGGGGACTATTCTTAAGGCATTTAGGGTAGATGGTGGGCATTTAATAAACTTGTTGATCTTTATGCCTTTTAGGAATTACCTTTATGACTCGATAAGGGCAAAATATTCCACACAAAATCGCAAAATCTGCATTCTGGTCATGTGAACCAAAAGAGCCCATTATATATAGAAACAAGCAAAATTGATATAAAAAATAACCATGACAATTTCCATAGTGGTACAATAATGCTAAGTTAATATATAAAATGCCAGTTATCATAAAGGCACCAAAAAGTAAAATCTCTTCAGGTGAATAAGAATCTCCCAAAATAAATCATTAAAGAGTCATCCTCAATACATGACACGTACAATAATTTGATTTCCAAATGTGAAATACATTTTAAAATGTTCAAAGTGAAGTTTCTGTTTTGACCAGTCAGCTCTGATTTGTTAATTGATCCATAAGTTAAAAAAAACTAGAATTACAATTAAAACTAAATCATTGAACAAGAAGAAAAAACTAAACACCTCAAAAGAAATATCAAATGACTGATTATAAAATAACCTAAAACGGGAGGCAACGTATTACACTACAAGTATGGAAAATTATAAAGGACTACATTGCGCTACTTTGTTCAAGAACCCAAAACAAACTGTCTCCAAATCATGCAAAAAATTACTCAGACAACATATCTATAACCATGCATTTCTAAACTGTTAACCATCTTCAATGCCAAAGTAGAACTGTTGGGGCATCTTTCCCCCGCATTCTATGAATAGTTTGTTATAGAACTATGAAAGCTGTTACTATCCATCTCTGAGTGGGATCAGGAAGTTTGGTCATTAAATAATGCTGTTCAAGCCGAACTATTTACATTGCACATTAAACACTGACTGGTTTCCGAATAGGGATACAATTTTCAATATGACGTATGCACTAATTTCACCATCGCAAATTCCTCATTTGCAAGTAATCGCAATACAACCGGTCTAATGAATAGTCATAAGGCATGTTGTACTTTGCTTTACCCCGTACATGATAGTGAATGAAGAGAAAAATCTCAATAGCTAGCGAGCGCTGATCCTGCTTTCGGGTCATTGGAGTCTAATTATGGCTTCACCACATAACAAACTGTTTGATATTAGGGAAACCACCTTATCGCCTTATGCTTCAGCACTCCCAAATTCTCGGGCATATGGAAGAAGGCAGGGTCCATACTATCACCAAGAATAAGGTGCAGAACTATTAGACTAACCCAATTTTCTTCTTGTCAATCTTAACATGATACCTCAGGAGTTTAAAGACAAATATATGGTAATATATTTCCATATTGAGCACCGTATGGGAGACAAAAGAGAAAAAATGTTTGGAATTCAGTTCCTGCCCAGCGGCGCTGTGTGGTGCTGTGCGCTATGGCTGAGTGATGTACGCTCAACCTAGTCTCTAAATAATAAAGAACATCAGCATTAAGTATTACACCAAAGCATATTTACTGGAGAATACAATTCACCAATTATGACACAGAATTTAGAATAGTTCATAAAAGATTTGTATTGCCTGGCTTAAATTCCACTTATACTCAGTGCAAGTGAATCAGACAAAATCTGCTGTTGCCTCACTTGCAATATCAAGCCTTTAAACCTGGAGCAGATTGCCTTTTGTTTTTGTTTTCTTCATCTGCAGCAGTTACACTGGTCAAATAAACGTGTACATAACACTACACAGCAGAACGGTGGAATCTGCATTAATCCTCTGACCACCGAGTCTAGGTTAAATTGAGTCTGAGGTAGATGGAGCTCTAAGTCAGTAGCACTGCATAAGAGAAGGAACCAGCTCTTGTTTACATATTTTTTGTAAAAATGAAGACTATGATTATTGTTAATCCAGAATCTTTAGCTATGTTGATTTATTTTATTAATCCTTACTGGATACCAATTTTGTACACTATTTTCCTTATTTATATCAATATTCAAAATCTTTTTTGTTTCATTCATTAAGCTTTCATGTTTTGTTAAGAAAAGAATAATAAAAAGTGATGTAATACTCACCAAGTCGCTTCCCTGATTCCTGGACTCTTTATCATCAATTGGAAATAAAAGGACTCCACCCAACTTCAGATCTGCAGGAACAGCATATTAAAGAAAAGGTCATACTCTTATTTGAAAAAAAACATTTATACCCCAGCAAAACATGGCATTTAGGAACAAGTTACTTACCTTCGGTACCGCCTTATCTGGTAAAAACGCTATCTAGCCACAACTTCATTACCTTAGAATATTCCCAAGGCGTCAGACTGGATCCGGAAGATTTTTGAGCAGTATCCCTGCATGTCGGTAGGTGGCGTCATCCGCAACAGAAGTGATGTGCGCAGTACCTATATAGAGCCACCCGGGCGCGCTGACGTCAGTTACTTTCGTGCATTTCCATGCCAGGAGTGCGGAGGCACAATAAAAACTGACCACTGGTGTGACAAGCTAAGGTCCTGAGAAGGGGGTCCCTTACACTGTAAGCGGTTTGCAGAGTGGGGATGATGGGAGGGCTAGTCAAAAATCCGTGGCTAGATAGAGTCTCTACCAAATAAGGCGTAACAAGGTAAGTAATTTGTTCATCTAAAAGAGACTTCTAGCCGCAGATTTCTTACCTTAGACTAGATACCCAAGCAATACAACCTCGGAGGTGGGTCTGCAAAGCCAATTAAATCAGAAAATCCTGTGGGACAATACGAGCGTAGTGCCAGTTATGACAGACCTGACTCTCCAGGCAGTAGTGCTTGGTGAACGTGTGCAGGGATGGCCAAGTTGCTGCCTGACAGATGTCCAGGACTGGGACGCCACACACTAACGCAGTGGTCGCAGCCTTGGCTCTGGTGGAGTGAGCCCACAAGCCCCTAGACGGTTGATTCTTGGCCAATGGGTAGCAGATCTTAATGCATAGAATGATCCATCTTGAGATAGTCCACTTCTGCACAGCCTTCCCTTTTTTAGCTCCTACATAGCCCAGGAAGAGTTGATCGCCCACCCGGAACTCTTTTGTGTGGTCAACAAGAAACAACATGCTCTTTTTGGGATGGTGAAGTTTCTCCTCTTTGGCGGTATGAGGCGGAGCAAAAAAGGTAGGCAGAGTGATGCTCTGGCTTACATGGAAGGGGGATACAACCTTCGGAAGGAAGAAGACATGTGTCCAGAGAACCAGTTTTCTGGTTATAAGGTGGTATAAGGAAGGCGCACAGAGAGTGCCTGCAATTGGTTGACCTCCTGGCTTATATGGCCACTAAAAAGGCAATTTTGATGGTCAATAGCCTAAGAGGCGAATTGTGCAGGAGCTCAAATGGTTCACACATGAGAAAGAAGGTTGAGGTCGCACTGAGGCATGATGAGTGACGTGCGGGGAAATATATGCTGCCTTTAAGGAACCTAGGCCTTTAAGGAACCTAGCCACAACTGGTGACCTAAACAGATGAGTTTGGTCCAGCAACCACAAAAATGCCGAAATGGTAGAGATAACCTTTAGCTGTTCTCATAGCTGAGCCCTGCTGGGCCAAAGATAAAGCAAAAGAACCTTGGATAAAGGTGCAGAAAGGGGGTCAACGTTGTGGGAAGCACACCATGACACAAACTTATCCCAATGGCAGGCATATATTGACTTAGTGGAGGAATGCTTGGCTGCCAGAATAAAAACACAGACTTTGGGAGGAAGGTCGAAAGCTGTTGCTGCTCAATCTCCGTGCAGGAAGGTGGAGGGTGTGCATGTTCGGGTGCAGGACCCTCCCCTGTTGCTGAGAAAGAAGATCCTCTCGAAGAGGCAGCCTTACTGGAGGACCGTTGGTCATGCTGAACAGTTCAAGATACCAGACACTCTGGTGTCCAATACACAGCTACAAGAATGACTTGCACCTGGCCGTTACTGAACTTCATGAGAACTCTGGACAGGAGTGGTATTGGCACTTTGAAAACTCCAGCGCACAAAATTGCTGACACTGCATGTTCTTGGCAGAGGCAAACAGATCTAACCAAGGCTCTCCCCACTGCTGAAAGAGACCTTGCACCACCTCCGGATGGAGACACCATTCGTGAACCGCTAGGCATCTTCGGCTGAGTTTGGCTGCTATGGCATTTAGAGAGCCAGCCAGGTGTTGAACCAACAGACAATCACCCTGATGTTCCAGCCATATCTGGAGGTGCAGTGCCTCTTAACAGAGGGTTCACAACCCCACCCCACTCCGTTTGTTGCAGTACCACATGGCGGTGGTGTTATCCGTGAACACCTGCACTAGCCTTCCCTTGATCAAAGGAAAAAAGTTTTTCAATGCCAAGTGAATCACCCGAAGCTCCAACGGTTGATGTGGAACTCAGACTCCGCTAGAGAACAGAGTCCTCTGATCTCCATTTCTCCCAGACGGAATCTGTCACTATAGTCAGATATGGTAGGGGTAGGGACCATGTTGGAGAGACTTCCCTGATGCTGCGCCCACTGGGACTTCAGGTTCCACTGCGGAGCCCGTATATGCCAACGGGCATGAGTAACAAGCAGGATGCAGGAGGCCATGAGGCCCAAAAACCTCAGAATCAGTCTCACTGAAATCCAGGATAGAGGCTGAAACATCAGAATCATAGCCTGATTATCTTGGACTCGCTGCTCGGGAGGATAGACCCTAAACTGCACTGTTTCTAGAATGGTGCAGATGAAAGGGAGCATCTGAGAGGAAGCCAGATGCTACTTCGGCACGTTGATAGTGAACCCCAGCAAGTACAGGAGGTTTGCTGCAGGTGAAGGTAGGAGATGACTGCCTGGGTTTGTTGAGGTAGGATAAAGAATGAAACCCCGTACTCCGCAGATGAGCTACAACTACCGCTATCATTTTCATGAACACCCGAGCGGCGCTGATAAGGCCAAAAAGGAGCACAGCAAACTGTAAGTGCTCTTGGTCCACCATTAACTGCAGGTAACGTCTGTGGGCAGGCAGGATAGGGATGTGGAAGTGTGCGTCCTGCAAGTCCAACGCTACCATCCATTCTCCCAGGTACAGTTCAGATGGGACTTGGCTGAATGTGAGCATTTTGAACTTCTCCTTTTTCAGGAAGGGATTGAGAAGGTGCAGGTCTAGAATAGGATGAAGTCATCCATCTTTCTTTGGCACCAGAAAGTAGCAGGAGTAACAACCACAACTTACTTCTGATGCAGGGACCCTCTCTATGGCTCCCTTGACAAAGAGAGCCTGCAATTCCTGACGGGGTAAGGAGAGATGTTCCTCCGTCAGTCGATCGTAAGTGGGTGGCATGGGTGGCGGGGTAGTTGCAAAGGGGATAGAGAAGCCCTTTTGGACGATCTATAGGACCCAGCTGTCTGATGTCACTGACTGCTAGAGGGGCAGGTGATGGCACATCCCGCCTCCCGCTGTGTGCCCATGATGGTAGGAGGGCAAACTAAAGAGGCTTGGAAGCAGCGGCTGCTGGGGGGGGCTGACCAACCTGCTGGCTACCTATCCCATGTGGTTAGCAGGACCCGTGTCCTCGGCAACGAAAAAGCTGGGAAGCCTTTTGGCAGTGGTGGCTGGGAGAGTATGGACACGGTTGGCGGCCTCTTCCGTGACCACGACAAGTGCGGAAAGCGGACTGGGGGTGAAGAAGAGCCATACACAAGCCCAAGGACATGGCCATAGCTTTGCTGTCGTTAAAGCTCTCCAGCGCTGCTGTCACCTTCTCTCCTAAAAGGTGAGAACCATCAAAGGGCATGTCCACGAGGGAAGCTTGGTCATCCCCTGAAAATCCAGTGATTCTCAGCCAGGCATGGTGCTGCAAGGACACCGATGATGAAATCACTCTGCCCAGCAAGTCAGTTGTGTCAAGCCTACACCTTATGGTGAACCTAGCTACATCTCGCCCAATCCCAATAGCCTGGGTGAGTATTGTACATGTCTCCTACGAGACCATAGCCAACCGAGTCCCATATGGTATGAGAGTAACTGCCCAATAGGCAGGCGGTGTTCACCGACCACAGTGCTAGGCTGGTGGAAGAGAACATTCTCCTACCAAAGGTATCTAGCCTCATGGCTTTCCTATCTGGTGTAGTGGCAGGGAATTAACCAGGATTAACTATGGATGTTGATGCTTGGTAAGGAAACTGGGGTCCCCAGGAGTTAGGAAATGGTGGCATGCAATCGTCCTATGCACAGGAGCCCCTGTGCAGGGTTTGGACCAGGCCCCGAGTAGGGCGTCTGTAAGTGCTTCATTGAAAGGGAGTAGTGGTTCGGAAGAGGTGACTCCCGGCTGAAGCACCACCATCAAGACGTTCGTCTTGACTGCCACTGTGGACAACTGAACCTCAGCCTCAGCTGCTCTACACACCACCACTGCGAAAGAGGCTCACTACTACGCAGCATGGTAGGAGGAGAGACCAGACCAATGTCAGATGAGATGTCTAACGCACTGGCCTCCGCCTGTTCCTCGCATCAGTTGTCCTGTTCCTCATCAGGGGGCTGTTAATCATAAGGGTCTATAGACCCCTCCCCATCTGTCTCTTTCTCCAGGCCTATCACACAAATGAGGCACCAGCTCCACTCCGGGAAGCATGTATCTGGTCGGCGCCAGAGTCGGTGTCGGATTACGTCCATCTGGCTCCGTGTCGGAGTTGAGAATAACTATGGGGATGGCGCCGGACGGCACCAACATCAGGGGAGCTTGGAGCGGAAACGGTTCAGGTTCCACTGACTGGAGGGGCCTAGAGTGCCGACGCTCCTGTGCCTCGTCAGAAGACTTTAACGGACGTGGCTAAGTTGAAGACCTCTTCGACTTCTTGGATTTTTTATGTTTGTGGGACTTTCCCAACTTCTCGATGATATGGAGTGCAATGACGACCATCGATACGGGCTCTGTAAACGGTCCCGGGACCAATCACGTGATCTGGACGTCGAGTGTTGCGGAGTCGACCAATATCGGGCGGCAAAGATCTTGAGGTAGCGGTCCTGCAGCACATACGGATGTATGGTGTGGCAATACTTAGAGGTCTTGGAGTTGTGGTGCCGCTACAAGCACCACAAACACACCAAGTGGGGGTTTGTCACCGATATTTGCCTGTGACAAATCCCACATGGTTTGAAACCAGTCGTTTTTTGGGTGAAATACCTCACAACAGGAGAAAATTTCTCAAAAACGTTCAACAAAACATTGAAAAAGGCCAGTCAAAAAGTGACTGAGAGTTAGCTCAAACCGGATCAGTGCTCTCTGGCGCCAAAAGAACTGACATCAGCAAGCCAGGGTGGCATCTATATAGGTAACGCGCATGTCACTTCCGGTGCGGATGACACAGATGTGGAACCACACAACGCCATCTGCCAGCAAGCAGGGGTACTGCTTGAAAATCTTAAGGATCCAGTTTGACGCCTGGGGAATATTCAAAGTTAAGGAATCTGCAGCTAGAAGTCTCTATCAAATAATCAATTTGCATGATCTTAGGCCAAATAAAAAAAAAAAAAATAAAAAAAAAAATTCGCAGTATCTGTAATGTTCCATGACTTCTGCATTCATCCCAAATCTGCTCACTATTTCGCCATAGATTGAGTGAAGCATCCACTGCTTAGGCTTTGATTTAACTGTATTAAGGGGCTCGATAAGAATGTACTGCATGAAATGAATAACATTTCAGAGTTGTGCATGCCCTTCCCTCACTATTGAGGTGATCCAGTTAGGCTGGCTGATCCTTCCTGAATCACCATTCTTGCCTGAATGACCTTAACTGAACTTAAATTGAGAAGACAGACTGAAATTCAAAGAACTATTTATTTTCCAGCCACGGCTTCAATGATATTATCATCTACTAAAAGTCTATTTGAGGAAACACTCAAGAACTAGGTGCTTGAGATCTGCTTTTAGTGAAATCGAGGACTGTAATTCCAGTCAATCCCTAAAGATACAGATCCACTGAGCACCTCTCTGTCTATGCTTACCCTGCTGCATCAACATGGAAAGTTGCAACCTCTAGGGATCTGCGGAGCCAATTGGTGCCTCCAGCTGACACAATTCTAACGTGTGTTTCTATTTCTTACAACAATCATCCATTAAACCATTAAGTACTGTGTCCAAAGTCAAGATAAGAGCACCTCTCTTGTCAATAATACACAACATACAAAAATAGGCTCAAAAGAAGACAACATTCTCCCAACCACACACTTTGCACGTTATATCACGCTACCTGTGTGATTAAGTGCTTCAACAGCACGTATAAATGCTACAAGACAATGGAATGCACCCAGACACAGACTGCTTCTTCTTACTGCATCTCCCTTCTTGTCTGCCTAACCCGACATGATATCAATATGGCCGACACAATTAGTGTCAGAGGCCTGCTGCATTACCAGTCATATGAGGTTACCTCTGGCAACTTTTCACATTGTATCTAAAAGCCATCAGCCTCCCCAAAATAAGCTGGCCTGGTGAAGTGACAGGATGGATTTATGTGCCATAAATCACATTTCTTTAGTCAGAATCACATGGCATCCTCGTCTGGGCGTTGGAGGAATGGGCTAAAGTAGATAAGAACAAGTCTCTTGACTGGTCCCGGGAAAACTTAGGATTAGAATGACTGCTTTTCATTTGCCTCTGCGCTTTTGCATTGCCAACAGAAATACTTCCACTCAAAGAGCTCCTTACAGAAGGTAAAAATTCAGAACTCTTACTGATATTCCTCCATGACACAACTTTTTAGAATGTTGCAGCAGTATCGATATTGCTCCTTCACCAAAACTCTTCTGAATGCTACCCCTTAATAACTTTGAATCAGATTTGTGACACTAACCTTTTCCCTCCCTAGCCCCTAACTCTCAAACATGTACTTTGAACACATGCACTGTACTTTCCATCCCAACTATACACACTTAGCACACTCAAACATACACGCTGTACGAAAATGCCTCTTTTTGCGTGATCACCCCCATTTGTTTTACTGATGTTGCTGTTTTTTTTTACCCTGCTAACCAGGCCCAAGTGCATGTGATCTTGCCCCTAACATGTCAAAATTGGCTTCACTGTTAATTGGCATGTTTAACCTTAGTATGGTACAAAGTGTACCCAGACCCTGTAAGTTAAATGTCACTGGTGGACCTGGCCTGGCAGTTCGGGCTGGACTGTTCCCATTGGGTGCAGGGTCAAGACTGATTTGCATATGGCTGGGTCCAAACTGGAATGGCACGGTGAGCAAAAAAACGATGGATTTAGGCCCAGATCTCTGTACTGGGGTGAATGTATGACATTGTTCTGCATTCTGTCCATCAATTGTTCTTTTTGCACTGGTGGACTGCAGCACCCATAGTGCCGCCCACTACATTGACGCTGCAAACATGACTGCAAGCCTACCACAGTAGCCTGTTTGTGCAGTTCTAAAACTGCAAATTCGACCAGTCAAACTAACCCCTTTTGACAGGCCTAAACCCTCTTGCTAAATACTAATCAGTCACAGCTAAGTAGTCATTAATGTCCATAAGCCAGGGTTCATGGTAATTAAAAGTAGGACATGTAAATGTTTAATGTTAAAAATGTCCTTACAGTGACAAGGCCCTAAAAGCTATTTTCACTGTAGCAGAGTTAGCTGTTTCGTAGTAAAGAATTGGGATACAATAATAAATGTAATAAAATTATCACTGCCTAAGAAACACCTACAAAGTTCATTCTTGGACTCTAAAAAATATTTTGTACAAGCCCAATTCACCGATAAAGTTGGATTTGTAATACATTTTTTGGAAAAGGTACTTTTCATAAAGTCTCTAGAAGCTCATTTGCATGAGCTTCCAACTTTCACCCAGGAGCTGAATAGGCTGCTTGATGAAGTGTGAACTTGCTCCCAGAGCCGAGACAAAGGCCTTGGGTGTTGGGCGGTGTTCTATTCCTCTGACAGGATGACCACCAGGTTGTGCCCAGGAACTTAATTAACTTCAAAGAGGCCTAACCTTTCACAGACAAATGTTAGCTGAAACATGGCCGGTGCCTTCTTATGTCCACTGAGTCAGGAAGGCACCTATCCCATTGAGAGAAGGGCTGCTCCCAGAACGGATCTGAACTGAGCACAGAGGCGGGGTTGCTCATTTCCATGGAAAGTTTCTGCTATCTTGGTTTTAGGAAGAGAGGGGCACTGCGGGACTGTTTGCCGTAGAGCACATAGGAACTGCTGTAAAAATAGGTAGGGTTATCCTTGGGAACTTTTCCCAATTGGTTAGACCAGTAGTCATCTCCACCCACAGGCTAGTGCCAGGCATACATGTGGCACCCTCTTTTGAACACAACTGGACCTCTGGAAGACAGAAGAAGGACTGCACCTGCTGTTGAGACCTGTGAGGAGACATGAAATGCTGGACCTGCTCCCACCCAGGACAAAGAAGTGGATTCCAAGTGTCAGTTGGCTGACCTCCTCTTAAGCTACAGAGACACAACAAACTGCTGGAAGCCCTTTTTCCTGAAGATCCCAGCTGACCAGTTCCAACTGGACCTGCACTGAACTATGCTGATGGCTTCCGCTAGAGTGAGTCTTGACCCCCCCCCACGCCCACCCCCCCCCCCCCCCCCAAGTGCTGTTCGCGAGGCCCTGGTACCCTTGGCTGTGTCAAAGTGTACTCCTGCTAACATCCTGAGAAACTTGGTACTTAGAAACATTTTGGATCCAAAGGGTTTCAGGACAAACCTGCGAAGTCAATCCAACGGAGATGCATTGCCACTGGGCCAAAGATTCAGGTTGCCCTCGCTCAAAAGCTTTTCTGCATAAAAAAATCAGGTTTTTTTCTTTGAGACGGTAAGGAGACGGTATCTGGCTTCATGGAGCCTTATTCGACCACAGGTTGCAGCCTTCCTCCATTGGACTAAGTCTAAATGTAGAAATTTTCACCAGGCGAAGGAGTCAAAAGTATCCACCCGTCAAGGGACCTCCCTTGGAACCAAATTTTTCCAGCTCTAACCTGTTCCACCAAAAGTCAAAGGCTACACCGGTACCTCGTCCGACGGCTATTCAGCCTTGTGGAGCCCCTCTCGGTCACATCCTGCTGCTTGCCCTGCTGTGCATTTTTTACTTCCGTTTAAGAGAATAAGTCAGAAGGTAAAACTTCCGACCGGAACAAACCTGGTTTCTGTATCCCTCCCATGCACCCCCGCGGTAAGCCTTAAATTGCATCTAGGTATCGGTCAATCGCAATCAGATAACTGCGGATGGTGCTTAACACTTTTTAGCGCTATTTTTATTTAAAAATTAAAAAATTCATATCTCCCGTCCGCTTACTGGATTTTCTTTTGTTTTGATGCCACTTTGTTCAGTAAAATATCCTCTATTTTTATAAACTAGAGTAGAGCTTTTATTGTGTTGTATTTTCGGCTTTTTAACTGTTTTGGTACGTTTAAACGTTTAACACATTTTCTTAAGTTAAAACTTTCTGCTCTGTGCCATAGCTACTAGGGGTTGAGCACAGGTTTAAATTAGTGAAACCTTTACTGCACCTAACAGGAATAGTGACATTGTCACTTGTGGTTGACTACCATCAACCCCAATTAATAACTTGCATAACCACCCCCCCCCCCCAGGAACTCACCCTAAAGTCTTCCACCTAACATTCTCAATCATGCTCCTCAATGCTCATTCTGCACACAAAACGACACCGAAATTGTAGACCTCTTTATCCTCAACAACTTAGGCATTCTATTCATACCAGTTATTTGGTTCACTACACCTCGTCCAGTATATTGTTCAAAATCATCCCACGAATCATTTGGCATGCTGCTTGCCTCCACAAATGCTCGTCCTTAGCAATTCGCTTCCACAAAATATGAGCCAACTAGTGATTTCTGGGCTCCAGGGTCTGCGAAGGGTATAGATAATGGTAAAGAGCCTGAGGACCAAGAGTAACTGAGCGCACAAAAAGGGGACTATATCCTGTTCTTATGTACAACCTTTTTCCCACTCTCCACTTCTGGACAGATTCTACAGCATGTGACAACGGGAAAGGAAGAGGGAACAGATGACACTGGAGTGCTTAGGTTTAATCAAACAGGTTGCAGAGAACAACCTGTTCAAATCCTGCATTGTTCCAGGCAGAGGCCTTGAGAACCTATGGCAAGCAGTATGAGTTTGGGCTGGCCCACATAGTCACATGCATATTTCTCTCACAGCTACATGCCTGAAGAATGCCACATCAGACCTGGTGGTGTCCCTGGACACTGAAAGCGTTTTAGCTCAACGCAAAGTGTTGCTATGGGTGATACATGACGTGACCCATCTGGTAATGGTTGTCTTAGCAACTGGTCAGCTGACATCATTAGGTTTCCTCTGTGCTGGGCCCACTGGAACTTTAGATTCCACTGCAGATCCTGTATATATGCCATCTGATGTAGTAGAGGAGTATGCAGAAGGTTAAAATGGCAAGAAGCCTCAGAGCTACTCTCACCAAGACCCAGGATAAAGGCTGAAATAAAAGGATCATAGCTCGAATGTCCTGGATTCATTGCAATGGAGGGAAGGCCATGAACTGTTCCATACCCAGGATAGCCCCAATGAAATGAAACGCATGCAAAGGAGTCAGATGCAAATTCAGCTCATTGATTGTGAACCAATGTTGGGTGGCGAGTCTGCCTTCAACAGCAGGTCATCGAGGTAGAGGGCCCTGACTTCCTAAGATGGGCGGCGACCACCACCATCACTTTCACGAATACCCAAGGGACACTGGTGAGGCTGAAAGGGAGCACGAAAAACTGAAAAACTGAAAATGCTCCTGGCTTACCTTCAACCGCAGGTAACAACTGTGGGACTCCAGGACGGGTATAAGAAAATACGTATCCTGCCATTTCAAGGACACCATCCAGTTGCTCAGGTTCTGGGCAGACAGGATTTGGGCCAAGGTGAGCATTTCAGTCAAAGGCCCCCTCCTTCTTCAGCACAAAGAAATATAGAGAGCAGCAACCCTCCATGATTTCAGAGTAGGAAACAATCTCAATAGCTCCTTTGGAAAGTAAAACTTGCACCTCTTGCAACAGAATGAACAGGTGTTCTAGTGAAACCTGTTCAGATGGTTGCTGGAGCAGAAAGCAGTATGGCATACCCATGCTGAACAATTTGAAGGGCTCATCTGTCGGATGTGATGGATTGCCATCCTGGTAGAAAATGCTGGATCCTGCCTTGTGCAGCGTGGTTGTGTGCTATTAATGGCAAGCTAAAGCAGCTTAGTGTCTGTTGACGCTGGGAAACTTAGAGGACAGATGCCCTTGTAGGCCTGCATGTCACCTGCCAGATCCACTTCCCAGGCCTCTAAAGTACTGGGGTAATTGCAGCAGTGGCTGGGGAGACTGACGTTACCTATATGCCAGCTGCTTTGAGTAGCCTCGGAATTTCCTAAACTGCTGAGGAAAATATTTGGCAGTGGTCAAAAGACCCAGGAGCGTATTGTGGCTATACATTCTTTGAAAAGTCCCAAGGCAGAATCTGTTTTTTTGCCAAAAAGCCATGAGCCATCGCAAGGCATATCCATGAGGCCTGTGCGTCAGACAATCAGTTGTATCAAGGCCAGCACAAATCAGATATTTGGCCTCATCTTGATCATCCTGAAAGGTTTGAGGTAGTGAGGCTCTAAGTTCTTCCAGAAACACCAGCAAGAGCTCACTGGCCGTGTTGCAGAGGGCATGTGTATATCGGCACAGTAAGCAGATTGCATTGACCGATCTCAATGCAATGCTAGCCAAAGAGAACATTCATTTTTCAAACACCTCAATCCTCTTAGACTCCCTACCTGGAGGAATCCTGGGGAGTGAATTCAGGTCCACCTTGCTGGTTGGACCACCAGTGTGCACAACAGGGCTTTGAAGAGGTGCTCATTAAGCTGTCAATGATGGCCTCATTGAAAGGGAGCAAGTGCTCAGAATTTGCTGGACCAAGCTGTAAGATTTCCTTAATGACATTTCTCTTAACCTCAACAGAAGGCAGTTGTAGGTCCAAGACCTCAATTACTAGTTGGATTACTACTGCAACATACAGCTTCATTTTTCTCGTATCTCCTTTGGGTGCATGAAGGCACACATGACGCGAGTCATGACCCGAGCCTAAAGATCAGAGGCACAACTCATATGGGGCAGTGACCAACATATGTTTTCTACAGTCGCAATATGGTTTGAAACCTGTAGTCTTAAGAGGGGACATCGATCCCTAGCACACTCTATTCTGTTCTGTTTTAGGAACTGTTGGAAAGCCGATGAAACTGGCAGTGGAGCTCCAGATCCGCGTTGGAAGGCAAGATAGAAGGAACTGATTTAAGCATACATAGGTGGGCCTTAAATGAGGCTCTGCTCCATCATTTCTGGAGCAGTATGGAGACAACGTGGAGCTGCACTGAACCACCTAGTGTGTTGCATGGGAGCACTGCTGGTGAAAGTTCTCTATATTCATTCTGGCATTTTGGAGTATTCGAAGATGAGGAATCTGCTTTTAGGAGTGCCCATCAGAAACACACGTTGCAGCACCGAAAGCCAATTAAGCGAAACACATAGGGCAGGAGTCCACTGAGGGAGTCATTTCTTGAGTCAGTGAGAAGCAGTAAACTTATCCTGGAGATTTACAGATATAAAAGCAGAGGAAACCTTAGAAAACTTAATTGTTAACGTCTATGTGTAAGAAAATGTCCATTGATAGAAATACTGAATACAGCCCAGAGCAACAGCCATAGCAAGTAAAGAATGTTGTTCCTTTGCCAGATGTCCCTAGCACCAGCTCTAACTCAGAGAAGCTTGAACATTTTCAAATGAGTAATAGCAAATGTAATTTTGTTCAGGAGGAACAACATGCTAGACGGCTTCCATTTTGACCACACTCAGCCTTCCCCTAAGACTCCCAAAAATGTATTTAATCTTAACTTGAGTCACCTCCTCACTGTACATTGACATTAAGCACCACTTAAAATTATCTTTGTCCGTGGACTATTACATATGATTCCTATTGGTTGGTTGATTAGATTTAATTTCAATAGTTTTGTCTATCAATACATCGGCATTGTTTTTTAGACGTTCCATTGACCCGTGGTTACATTAGGCCGGGACAAAAATGCTATTTTTACATGCTCACGTTCTTAAGTTGCCTTCTCTCCCTAAACACAATGACATTTGACACACATTTATTTGCGTCCACATACAGGATAATATTCTTCCAACTCAATTTTGCTTACACTGCCACTTGGTATGTACCCTATCAAAACACCTCGAACATTCTATACAAGGGCTAAATTCATCATGCAAGCTGAGGCCGCTCGGCGACAGAGCTATCCCAATAGAATAAACAAAAGTGGCCTGGCTGGGGCTTCGGCATCGTAGTATGGATGATGTTATATATACAATATCAAGCCTTTGTTTATACAGAGGAGCATTTTGCTGGCACTGAGAGGCCGACCAATGTGGGAATTCCAGTCCAGCTGATTCCCGTTTACCTCATGCGAGGGATGCTGCCCAGCTCTCCACCAAGACGGACAGCTTGATGACACTTACCCACAGGTAACGAGGAGTTAGATCACCCTACAGGGATTTGACAGATTCACCCACAAAAGGCATACTAGGTTAGGAAGAGCTAGGAAGAAGTACAATATAATACAGTACTTATATGCAAGCATATATTCTCTGTCATAGCAAAACGGTTGAACTGTTCATCTTTTTCACCATTCTCGTAATGCTAATCACATTATTCTGTTTCCTTCTATTGATTATTGCAGTGCATGTATTTTACTCAAGAATCATAATGCTTCAATAAATATTGAAATGGCATGTTGTGTATTTCTTTTGTATCTCTTTGGGTATGCATTAGTAACCATACATAAAGGTTCTAGATCGGATAGCAGAATATCCTTGGGGAATAAGGGTTGTCATGTTCTGACATTGCACATCCATTTGTTACCCTATGAGGTTAGGGGTACAGATGGGGCACTGTGAGCTAGCAGGACCAAGGCCAACAAGTCCAGACGGTGTGCTTGGAATCAGACTCACACAGTTCTGATAGTTATGTTGTCCAACAAATGCAAAGTTTTACTTGGGAAAGTATAAGCCGTACAACATCTTTGTCTTGGCTTATGTTCTATCTTTTTTTTAACTGGTTTGCAGAGTGTGTTGTACTGGTAATAAGTGCATCTCAGCTACTCCTTTAGAGTTCAAGCCAACCAAAAACCGAAATAGAGATACCTTATGGAGACTTGGTTCATGAGCACTTTACATAACCCGAATGACCATCCCATACGCCCCCGCCCTCCCGCTGGAACGAACACCTCGGGCCCCCAGTGTAACAACTGCAGCAGAGCTGCAACAATGGCGAGATGCAGGAGTTCAGGAATTAGGCGATTTATATCTCGACGAGACGCTACGTCCATATACTACACTTGTAGAAGAGGAGGAACTGCCCCCGGGCAATTCCTACTACACCATTCTCTCATAGCAACACTAACCACCAAATGGGGGGATTTATCCATAGAACTAGGCATGCATCACACAATACAATATATACACGTCATGGGTCAGGGGGGACACTTAACAAAATGGTTTGCGGCTTCGCTGCGACACCACACAGCTGCTGACTTGTCACCTCTCAGGTAGCACTGGGACGCTGAGGTAAACTGACAACTCTCAAACGCGGAATGGAATTCGGTGTTGCAGAGTCCCATATATATTCCCCGAAACACACCCCTCCGACAGATCCAATTCTTCATCATGCATAGAGCATACCTCACGCCCGCAAAGATCAACAAATACTTTAGTTGCCAAGACGCAAAATGCCCTAGATGCGCACTCGTAGATGCAGACCTACTGCATATGCTATGGAGATGCCCCGCACTAGCCCAGTATTGGACAGCAGTAACGGAAGACATCATACGCTGCACAAATAGAGACCTCTCGCCAGACTGGCCCACGTATATACTGCATTTATATCACAGGAATCGGAATAATAGAGTCACTTCCCGATTCCTGGATCTAGGAATAGTGGTGGTAAAGAGACTAATCACCAAGAAATGGAAGGCCCCTCTCTCCCTAACATCACAATGTGGAGACACTCGATGCGCACCTGGGCAAAAGCAGAAAGTGTGGCACTTCGCAGAGAGGACACACTGGGGCTCCGTAAGATCCCGATTGCAAACAGCTGGGACGAGCTCCTAACAACCCTCTCGAGCATAGATAATAATAACGAACCCCCTTCACCACGCCAACAGCAAGGGCGGGATGAATGACCAGACCGGACCAGACTTGACCAGGGCGCGGAGCCAGACAAAAAAGCAGGCAAACAATCAGCAATGCTGGGCGAAAAACCTCCCCCTCTCACAGTTCAACAAACGTCACAATGTACATGCTAGACATGCACACCCATGCTATCTGCGACACACAGCCAGGGCATCTCAGCGACAACATTCACCACCCAGTTACAAAAAACCACCGCGTATCACTAGTCCTTGTTATACTATGACGCTTTCCCACAGTTTATTCTGTTAGCAAATATACACATGATAAGGCAATGGCAAAGATGTACAAGCTATGCCCAGTTTAAGAAGGGCTGAATAGTACCCCAAATGTCACGAGTAGCAGCAGAAAGATAAAAACGATGGGACTACAAGCAACACAGTTGCAAAACAGCACCAAAAATGTGACATTAATGGGTCAATACGAGTAGTACTTGTACACTGTGCAGCTAACCCATTGGCATAACCATACTTTGTGTTCCTAATGTTGAAGAACAGACTAACCAATGTATGTACAGAAGCAACTCTAGCAAGCTCCAATCGAATATGCATGTGGAATGTATGTACAACTTGTCATAATGCAAAATTTGAAAAACCAATGAAAACATTTTTTTTTTAAATGGAGACTTGGTTCATTTCATGCTGCAAACAATTGTCTAGGTGTGGTGAGAGCTCGGGATTAGCATACTAATATTTTAGTCTCCCTTCTTTCACTATGGGTCAGTGAAGTCACTTGAGCATGCAATTTGTTTCAATATAAATTCAAGTCCTGTTAATATCATCAATAAATGCTTTTTTATGATCTGGTTTAGAGCCAGCTTTAGCTGTCCCGTCAGTGTCATGTAATCAAATATAATTCATAAATAAAAAATACCTCATAGACAGAAGGGCAATGGGTAAGTCCTTCTTCACCTTTTGATCTGTTCAACTGCCATCCACATTTTGCATCTGCCCACAACAGCATACAACATGGGGCAAAGGGTCAGCCCATTTCATCTATTGACTCTCTAGCTCTATGAGTGACTGTATTTTGCCTGATCATGAGTGAATATTTGCCAAAATAGAAGCCCACTTCAGTGCCAGGTTGGTAGGCCAATACGCCTAAGTTTGTCTCTGTCAAAAAAGAAAATAAATAAAACGGCTACACTGGCTCCCAATCAAACAACAGATTCAATTCAAATCCCTGTGCACGGTCTTCAAGGCCCCACAAGGAGTAGGCCCGGACCCTCTGAAACGACGTTTTCAGTGGTACGTCCGCAGAAGAGCTCTTCACTCCACGGGAGCACAAGGAGTGATCATACCCCAGTTAAAAACGCCAACTGGGGTGGTAGAAGTTTCATCACATGTGCCGCCAGGGCCTGGAATGAGCTCCCTTTCCATCTCAGGAACACCACTGAGCTCATGACATTCAGGAAAGGACTGAAAACCTGGCTTTTCACCATATAGGTCATCACACACCTCGGCAATCGATAGGTAGCAGTCAGCGCCAGGACACCCTTGGGTAACCGTTGCGCTTAAGAAATTAAATTAACATAACATAACTTTCCTAAAGCTTTTTTTCTTTCCGTCCTTAATCCTTCTTTACTTTGTTAGTCATCCCTGTGTGTTTCATCTGTCTTTCAGTTACAGTAGTTCAAAGCTAACAGTAACGTTCCTTTGTAACAATTAGAATCGTAATTTCTTGTGATGTGCATTAAAATTAAAAAGGGTTTCTATCCAGTACACCTGCCTGCTAAGAAACACTGGTAGAGTTCTAATAAAATTAAATTAGATGGTTAAAGTTTTTAAAATTTTGTTTTTTTACTGCAAGCATATTGCTGCCATGTTTGGGCAGTGGCATGTTTTTGAGTAAGCTTGCAATACAAAAAATGTTTCAATAAAACAGCAACCATGGTACCAGCTTGCAAATGCCACATCTACGGTTCAATCTGATGTTAATGAAGCAGCTTCCTATTAGTATATTTTAGAGTTACTGATATTGATGCACTTACAGGTAGATAAAATCTGAGGTGCAGTTAATGAACTTTTATGATATATTAATGATCAACAAAAAAACATATCTGCATATTGTCCTTTAGAAAGTGTGCAGTAATTTTATTGATGTTGCTTGAGCTCATGAAGAAAATACAGTCTGCATACATTATCAGTCAATAAATACTTAAAAAGGAAAGCCCTGCATAGAGAAGACACACTAGGGCTGAGAAAGTATCCCATTGCCACTTACTGGGATACTATTCTATCTGACTTGCAGTCTAATCGAGCACATGAGTCCGATGATAGCAATGATACTGTGGTGGGGGCCCTGGACACGTAGCCTGAGATTGTTGGTGGCTACTAATTGTCTTCTCCATCACAATGCCCCTCATGCACACACTTTACGGAGTCATTAGCACCGGGTATGTCACGTGCTATCCTTCAGCGATGGCCGATGTGAATAGTGTTGGTGGGTAGCCAAGCCGTGTGGTCTTTTAAGTTATTTTGTTAGAACTATTGTTGTTTCATTACTATCAAACTGTATAAATCTGTTTCCACTGCCATAAGTGATTCGCCCGGCGATCTGCCTCTGTATTACTGACACACCTTGTTTATCATGATGGCTTGTTTAGACTCTATGTCATTGTATGTTACAGGGTACTCTGCAATAACCGTCAATGGCATTGTTGTTGTACTATAAAAATGTAAAACTTCAATAAACAGATTAAAAAAACAATCAGTCAATAAATACTTAGGTAAACAACTCTATTTTTTAAAATACGGTAAGAAACAAAATTAAATAATGCATTTAACATACTGCTCTGAAATGCACCTTGGTGGTACTCGTTTACTGAAAATGATCCAGTCAAGCCTGTCATTTTTCTCTAATCTCTTTCAGTAGCCAGAGCACTACAAGTTCTCTTTTGGAGACATTTATTTTTTCCTATAACGCTGCTCTTTTCCCTGGAAGATCTGTTGTATGTAGTTTGTGGGCTCTGGAGATCAGTCCCAGGACTTGTCTGCTTCCGCTTTTGCTTAGGGACTTTTTTTTCTGTTCAACTGCCTCTATTTAACTGTTTTGATAGAAAACGACTAGTAGAGGTCAGTAAAATACCAGAATTGCTTTATGCATATTCAACTGCCTCTATTTAACTGTTTTGATAGAAAACGACCAGTAGAGGTCAGTAAAATACCAAAATTGCTTTCTGCTAAGGGACTTTCTTTTTTTATTTTTCTGGCAACTGCCTCTATTTAACCTTCTTGATAGAAAACGACCAGCAGAGGTCAGTAAAATACCAGAATTACTTTAGCATTCCCTAGATTCCAGGCCATAGAAACTGGTCTTCCAGGAGCACCCATAGACAATAAAAAAAATTCAAAATCTTATATTTTCAGTGATAGGACCACCGAAGGCCTAGATTTCATATTAAAAACAGAGCTTTAGACTAAACCATTTCCCGCTGATAGGCAATATTTCTCTCCATGTGTTCCCATACCTGGCGTGTTCCGCAGTTTGGTGCTTACTTTCCCTCCACGTTAAAGAACAGTAGATGTTTTAGCACCCAAGCTAATGAGGTGCATAGCTAAATACATATAATGTCCCAAAGGAGAGACCGATTGTATTGCAGATGCTTGTTATAAACTGTTTCTAAGCTGCACAATTACCATAAGGAGTGTCCTGGCTGTAAGCAAAAAGGCTGAGCTAACAGAGACATTTACAGGGAGGCCGCTTTCCATTTTTTGAGAAATGGCAGGTGACTGGCCAGATTGCAATAAGAAGCAGTGATTTCCATTATTCTGCAGTCAAATAAGTGAAGAAATGGTCTCCACACTAAACTTGTGTGATTTTAGGTACTAAGCACTTAGATATTAAGCAGACAAGGAGAGGAAAAGCAGAGGGTTCTGCATGGATCGTACACCGTATGCAAGTCTGAAGATAGAAATAGGTCAAAAATTGTTTGAGATTTAAGGGTATGCAGGAGATTTATTGAGCAGAGAGATCACAAAGGTTTTCTTCCATTCCTTGGAAACTAAGGGTGAAAGGATAGAAGGGCTACAGGGAGCCAATACAGCATGGGTGGTGAGCCTGCTACGAGACTTATACGTGCGGGATAGAAACAGCAGTGCTGACTACCTCCAAAAGGGAGTCAAATTGGCAAGACCCTCTGCTTTCGCTGTGGATAAGTGACCGGCTCGGGCACTGGACCCACCTTTAGATTAATACATAGGTCATCAAGTATGCACTCAAGTTGCTATCAATTTTCTTAAAGAAGAATTCAGAGACCGAGAAGCAGAGTTCTTTGAAAGGTTGTATTGAGAAGATTTTGCTACAATGTTTAAGAAGTTGCTTAACTGCATAAAAGTCCTCTGGAGTTCTTGGCCAAGGCAGTGTTTGAAATAGATATTAGTATGCAAGGTTGCTATAATCGTTGTTACCAGATGAACTCCAGAAGCTTACAGACAGGTTTTGCTGAAGCTTGCTCCACAATGTACCATGTTGCACCAAGGTACTCTTGGTGTACCACAGTGCTGAAAAGTATTATGAGTAAGAAACAAATTTGAACTTTACAGGAAACATACCTACAAAGTATGACACCGAAAATGAATACGTGGGTTGAATAGCATCTTTACAGCTGCGCTAGTTTCTAATTACACTAGCTCTGACAATCTGTGAAAACAGACAGCTCAGGAAGTGTTCTTATCAAGCTAACTAACAAGAATGCAGTTCTTTGTTTTCTTCTGGGTTTCTTTTTTAAAATACAGAAACCTGTGAATAACTAAAGTACCACTGGCTGATTTCCAACCTGTTTGTATATTCATTAGTCTAGCTTAAACAAAAAAAAATATGCTGAAGGAAAATATTTCTTATTTATCTAGCCTCCCTGAACAGAATTACATGTTTAACTGAGTTAACAACAACAGAGTAAACCTTCTTTGAATCATGAGCGCCAAAAAACCTTCAAATCATAATAGACCCTACTTCAGTATTTACCTTTCATCGTTCCTGCCATCTCGTATATTTTGTTGGGTTGATCTGATCGCGATTCCAAAGCTGTAAACAAGCCTCCTCTTCCCCAAGAACCAGAATTGTCTGAAGAAAAGACAGAAGCCTAGTTTTATCATTTTGTACAAACATGTTTTGGTATGTTGTATCACTTTAAAGATGTTATATTTAACAGCAGCATAGTATCTCTGATCCCCATTTTGGGTACTATTTACATTGTTCATGTAATAATAGGAAGGCCGGATTACAACTCTGACAATACCTGATAATGTTGATTTGCCTTTGCCATTCCTCCCTCCTTTCCATCTGGGAAACACAGCTATCAAAGAGAACTTAGTTTCTCCTGTAGTCATTTAAAACGTAGAGCTGATACATTGCCATCATTTGTCATAAAGAATACCAGCAATTTAAAAACAAAAATACCACAGTAATATTTTTTTATCACTTATATTTTATTAACATTTTGTCAAGAAAACATGAGAGCAACGTATTTGGGGTGCACTTAAATCTACAATTTACCTCACCATGTGTCACACCTTCCTCTGTGCACCTTCCTCTGTGCACCTTCCTCTGTGCACACCTCCTCAGAGTAACTTATCTTCCATTTAAAGTGTCCTGCATCCCATACCATTTCGCCCCTCCTCCAAAACTGGATTATCAGGGAGGACGAGGGATACAAAGGAAACAAACAAAGGTGACGTCTAGTAAAGAAAAAGAACATGTCGGTGGGGATGGGGACAAGAACCCAGACGAGATGCGAGAACTTTGGTGGAAGTACGTAAAGTTCTGGTAATCACATGACCTTTTTGCTCTGCAGGGAATTCTCCAGAGCCTTCCCTGCTGATATTCCACTTTGGGTTTACAGAGTTTCACCCATCTAGGGGCTGCTCCAACTGCCTCCTCAGTCTTTTCACGGGAAGGTAAGGGGGGAGGATCAGGTGTTCTGGCTGTCCAGTAATTCTCACACATCATCTTCCTTTCAGAAGAGGTATTTTTTCATTCTTAATACTCACCTTTGATCAATCATTAAATCAGTACTTGTAGAGCACAGCTTACCACCCATGAGAGTATCCAGGCGCTGGGTAGCTGGGCTTACTCTAAAAGTCAGGTCTTGACTCTCTTCCTGAAGTCAGTGAGCGAGGGTGATGTTAAGAGGTGTAAAGGGAGGGCGTTCCAGGACTTGGCGGCGAGGTGGGAGAAAGAGCGGCCTCCGCTGTGGCTATGGCGGATGCGCGGCATCTGTGCCAGGGTGAGGGAGGCAGAGCAAAGGTTTCTGGATGGTTGGTGGAAGTTCAGGCGGTGATTCATGTATGCTAGTCCTTGGTCGTGGAGGGCTTTGCAGGTGTCAGTAGTTTGAATTGGCATCTTCCCTGGTTGGGGAGCCAGTGGAGGTTACTCAGGTGTTGGGTGATATAGGTCCATTTGAGCAGGTTGAGGATCAATCTGACTGCTGAATTCTGTATCGTCTAGAGTCTTCTCATGAATTCGGTGGTGGTTCCTGAATAGAGTGCGTGGCCGTAGTCCAAGAGGCCGGTGATTAGGGCTTGCGTGACTGTTTTTCTCGTGCTTGTGGGGAGACATTTTAAGATTCTTTGGAGCATGCGGAGAGTGTGGAAGCAGGCAGAGGAGACTGTGTTGATCTGTCATTTCACAGTGAGTTTGCTGTCCAGGATGAGGCCGAGGTTGCAGGCGTGGTCTTTTGGTGTGTGGGTGGGTCCGATGGACACAGGTTTTTTTTCTTATGCACCCATCCTGATTAATTATTTCTTTAAGGGTTTCATCTCTTTTTTCCCCTCTTCAGTGGCCTAGACCAAATCAGGGAAAGGGTCAGTGTGGTTACAATTATGTTTAGTTGGACTTTCTGCTAGGCTGGCTCGAGTATTCTATTGATGCAATTAATTGTCCAGTAGGAGCACCATGACCGTGAGGCCCTGAAGACTGATCTTGGTGTTTTGAGCCTATAACATCAGCGTTACTGTCGTAGAACAAGGGACTGCACAATACATAGCGCTGGCTATCCTCTACAGTCTTTGCCTTCTTATTTATAAGGGTTGACCAGCATTCTTATGTTTAGGGCACTTTCAGTTTCCCATCCAATCCCATTACTTTTGGCCAGACAATGGTAATGCAGTGCTGTCACCACACTCTCCTGTATGTTGGTGACTTAAATTTTGCAGCTTCTCTACATCTACATCTTTGTGGGAGGGAGAAGCTTTATCAAATACTGTGAGTAATATTGAGCTATTACAAATGATCCTATGTAGCATCTTAAAAATGTCTGTGCTCGGAGGGGAAAGCCCTATTATTGCCCAACATACAAAAAGCTGTTGATTAAAATGACAGTACTATAGGGACACATATTATATACTTGAATTTTGTATATGTTAGGTACTAGGCACAACAGAGTTGCAAATAAAGCAAATACAAAGAATGGATGTGAAAAGAAATAGGGCATATAGCAAATTAAAGTATCCTCAATACAAGTCTCCCTCGTTTTTATGTTCCTGGTTAAACCACTGTTAGCCATAATGTGTACATGGTCAGAAATGGGAGGCAATGGTTTAACCTATAATTTTACCTTGGTTTTGACTTGAGTCAACAACTGCATTAATCTGGGGTACACTACGTAATCAAAAGTTGCACAGAATACAAGTAGATTTTTACTTTGTTAGACATACCTACACAGTGAACAATAATGGCATCCTCTTCTTGGACCTTAGGGTGGGTTATATCACCTATAACATAGTTTATTTGGAACTGCTCTTCATCGCCTGACTCCAAATCAAAGTCATATTCCTCTTCTTCTGATTCTTCTGCAGTATCACTTTCATCCGAAGGAATGCAGGACGACTTATAACCACAAGACTCCCACCACTGCATCCTGGAAATGGAAAAAATATTTGCATTTGTTTTAAACAAGGGTTTGAAATAATTACAAACATAACTCTTTGAAATACAATTAACAAGTAACAATATATCTGCTTCTGAATTTCCTCCCGACTAGCCTCTACTGATTTGTATTGCTATGATGTATTTTCACCTTGTTCCTCTGGAAAGATCTCGAATACCTCTTGATGGAGAAGCTCCACATAAAAAAGCATAATAAGTAAATAAACACTTACAAATAGACCAGAATTTTAAAAAACATTATGAGATTACTCACTTCACTTTTTTAAAATCTACATGATAATCGTTCATATGCTTGGAACGCATAGCATTCAAATCCTTACATGAAAATATTTTATGAACCATGTATTTCAATACTATGAAGCTGCAAATATGCATTTTTTTTTTAAACGCCCAGCCACCTTCTTTAACATAAAATGACTCAAAGGCCCCTCCTCCAATTCTAAGGTGGAATCCACACTGTGCAGCAATCCAGAACTGCGCTCATGACCAAACTACGGAAAGCTTGTCATGTCTGTCCAACGAAGGCATTGAGGGCCTGCTTAACAGTAGGATTCAAATTCACTGACAAATAACCCATAAGGGTCTTCAAAATCCCTACCGCTAAGGCAATAAGAGTTAAAAAAACAAAAATAAAGAGTACCATGGGATAAGGTATCCACCGTAACAATCTGGCGTAAGCGCTAGTGATTCCTACTAATACCACCATGTAATCCTCCCTCTAATCCCTCAAGTATAACTCCAAATAGGCAACAAAACACACCATGCATCACAAACTTAATTACTTCAGCTTTATTCTCCTCTCAACCAGTGTTAGACTTGCTTGTCCCCCAGAATTTTCCTTTAACCACCTTGATAGAATAGACATAGAAGCAGTGTGATGGCAATAATCCACAAAAACTCTATACAATGTTAATAGTTTAAAAAAGTGACCAATCCTCTAACTTACAATATTTGTCAATGGAAATACAGGTGAGCAAACATGTTCTCAAACTCCATGTCATCTGTCAACAACATGGTGACAGCAAAACAAGTAATAAACAAATCATTGAACTTCTTGCATAGTCCTTAATCACATGAGTTAGACTATCATGCTTTTTTGTTCATGCTAAACAACAGAAAAGTACTAATGTGAGTTTGGCTACTGCATTTTATGGATTGCTATTTTACTTTTGAGTAGCTAAAGAACTGCACGGCCTATGGGAGAGGGCCATCGATCAGTATAGGGATGAGAGCAATGACAAATGTACACACCTTTTAAGGCAGTCTTATGGTTTGCTAGAATGGTCCTTGAAGATTTGGAGCCCTGTTATGAGGTCAGAGTTGTAAGAAAACCCTGTTCCGAGGTTCCTTTTGTTGATGTAAGGACTCAGCCAAGGGGCTTCGTGCACCAATAGTGAACGGACATCATAATTATTGGGCAAAGAAGACAAGATCTTTTCCTGGAAAGTGGCCAGGATTTCACTTCTACATCTTTTGAGGTTTTGGCATTTTACAATACCCTAGGCTCTCACGCAAGTTCAGAAGCTATCTCTAATACTAACAAAAAAGCATTTCTCAAAGTTTCTGGCCTTAGCGTTCTGCCCCTTAATGAGACAGGTTGAAAATGAAAATATTTATATTACTTTTGGGGGTTTGGGTGATTGGTTGCCTGTCTGCTACTTTTGTACCATAGAGCCATACTTACTCAGGCACAAAATCACTTCCTATGAATCTGTAATCAAATAACATATATTGTGAAGGCATGTGGCGGCAGGGGCGTCTATGTTGAGTATCATGTACAGAAAACCTCTTTTCCCATTATCTAAACTGCATAATGTGTGTATAACCTCTGTTTTCCTATTTGACAACAACCAATTCCTACAAAGAGCATTGGCACTGAAGGAAACAACACCAAGATAACACTGTGACGCATAGTGCTATTACCAATGAAAGTATTTGCAAGTGTGCACTGGTCAGAACTCCTATCCTCTTTTACAAAAAAAGTGTTTGGAGGACATAAGCCCCCAATCGTCCGTGCATTGGTTCATCTCTGACATTGTTTCCACGGTCCTGGTGGCTCCCCTCTATTTTTCACTTTTGGGAAGAATTTGATGGGCCACTAATTCCACCCAAACTGCAGATATGGTGCTTCTTAGAGAATCGTTGGTGGGCCTTACAATTCAGGAGAGTCTAAATTGATCTTCCCACCCATTATCCTTGTGAGGATAGTTCCACTTGACTGATTTGCCCAGGTCATGGCCGGTGGCAGCAAGTACAGCAGGAGTGCAGAAGGTGCACTGAAGAGAAATGTCTAAAATTATATGCATCTGTTTTACAGTGATGATTGTGAAGATCGAAATAAGTAAAATTTCCTTCACTGTACCCATAATTAGTGTTTCACTTAGCAGAATGTGAAGACATTTTTAGTGTAAAATAGTGAGTTCTAAATGGAGGATGACAACTGCCCACAGAGAATCAACACTGACAGCCACATCCGCCTGTCTTAAGGTTCTGTATGAGGGGAATATATAGGATTGTCTACGAGAGCAGGCCCGTGAAGATTGTATCAGCCATTTGTCACATATGCTTGAGTCCCCTTAGAACATACTAGAAACAGAGCAAGGCCTGCTGTAAAGACAAATGTCTTCAATAACATGTGCACCCTCCTATCCCCAACCTTTTCCCTTATCCAAGCATCGAAGTGAGAGTCTAACTCTCCTGTGCCCCCTGAGGGAAATCAGAACAGTGAGCAGGTCTAACATCAGTGGCTGCAAAACTACAGTCTACACCGGACTGTTGGCAAAGCCCGGAATAGGACTCAAAAATCATGCATACACACTTCTCTGGAGGCGCCATACAATCAGCCTCCTTCGAGAGACACTGCTACTCACACCAAGATTCAGCCCATGCTCTCTGCAGGAACATTCTCCTTGCCTCCACAGGAAATAATGAGGTCATGCCCTCCATCTATGCACCTTACCTGAAGCAAATCCTAGAGGGATTGCAAGAACATCAAATTCACACAAACATGCACACTCATGAAACTTAGACTCTAATCGCTCTCAACTGCACCAACTGGAAAGAGGTCTTCACATATATTTCAACATCATCATTAATTATTTTCACATAAAGGACAGAAGTGCAAGACTGTATCAAAGGAAGTTTAAATAGTATTTGAAACTGCAACATGAACTATGCACTTGTCACAGAGAGTAGATGTTACTTTCCAAAGCTGCAACAGAGAACTTTTCCTTTAGTTTTCCAAGAGCATTGCTACTTTCTGGCAATGAAGTATATTATAAGCATGATGTAGTTATCTCATTGAAATAAAATACTACCATGATCCAACCTTCTCACTCCATTCCACTAAGGGCACGGCACTCCGAAGCTTGTCTGTGAAAGCATCAAAGTGTTTTGGCTTTGCAGCCTTGTGCACGACTGTGGTCGAAGACGAAACATGTTCATGCTAAAATATATATATTAAGTTTTGATACCACAATACCTTTGCTTATATTCAGTTTCTTCTTTTCTCTTTTTGGCTTCCTGTATTTGTTTAGCTCGTTTGGCTGCGGCTTCCTGTCTTTTTATCCGTCTAATTTCCAATTCTTCTGGGCTTAGTACTCGTTTCCTACTGGAAACATTTAATGACATGTACATTGCACTTGAAGGGAGAGCCTGTGGGAACAAAAGGAAATAGTGCTTCAGAACTATTCTGGCACTGTAACTTAAGGTCCCACCAAATGTTAACTTGTGAGAACTCCTGGCACCTTGAAGTGCGGCAAAAACGGCTTTGTAATCAGGCATCTGAAAAAAGTCTCATATGTCAATAGAAAACTGATTTTCATAGTTTTTCTCATGCACAGCTGCATGCCCCAATTCCAGGTATGCACATTAACATGGTCTTATAACAGTCTAAAATTCAAAGATCTTTTTACAACCACATTAGCTAACAAATAAATACTGTGTACCTTTGATCTAAGGGATCTTCCTGTTTGTCAGTCTCTTCCGTAAGGACCTTCTGAAGGTCTAGCAGTTGATCAAATGCATCTTGGTCTCGATTGCTTGGTTCTTTGGAATAGTCTTTACCTTCAAAAACATACATGTGATCTGCAAAGAAGGCATAATGAAACATATTATAGCTGGTGTCACCAAAAAAAGGGTACATTTACATGACTTTAATTGTTGTTTATTCTGAGTACACTTCAGGTATCTTGTCTGAAGAGCAGCAGTGATGGTGACAGAGATACTGTTAGAAATCGGGTTTCTGATTGTGAGAGGTATGCACCCAAGCAGGAACCACAATCCAAGTCAGGGTAAGTCACAACACACCCTAAATTATTCTGTGCTCCCCCTCTGGTAGCTTGGCACAGAGCAGTCTGGCTTAACTTAAGAGGCAATGTGTAAAGTATTTGTGCAACACTTCACATTGTAACACTATGAAAACACCTCAAAAAGACTCCACACCAGGTTAAAAATCTAAAGAATAATTTTATAAACAAAACAGGTCCAAGCTTATAAAAATCCAACAAGTAGAAGTTGAGATATGAATTTTTAAAGAATAGAGGTAAAATAGCGCTTAGAAGGAATAATCGCTTAAATGGGATATCTGGACGCGCTGGACTGGGGCAAAGTCAAAAGTTCAGGCCAACCGCAATGGAGCGGTGGCCGGATACAGGGACCCACTTGGGCCCACTGAACCAAAGTACCTTGACCTAGAACGTGTCCTCATCGTTGACGAAGATGCGAGGTGCAGCCGAAGCAATGTGTCGATGTTGAGCAACGCAGTGGACGAGAAGCATCTATTTTCTCCACACAACTGCGGTGATGCCCTGGTTCTGAGTGCGGCACGCTGGTTCCGAATGCAAAGCAAGGGTGCTGCTCCCAAAGTAGGTGATGCATGGATTCCGAAGGCGACGTGCTGGGTCCGCTCCACGCAATGACGAGAATGCGCTGGGTCCGACTCACGCGAAGGCAGAGATGCACCGATTCCAATGAAGATGTGTGGGTTCTGGTTGAAGCAGAACTTTATACCCACTTCCAAGGGCCCAGGACTACTTTGGCACCACTTGGCACGGCAAGATTTGCAGCAAGCAAAGTCCAGCTGCTCTAGCAGGATGAGTTGAAGTCTTTGATGTCCCTGAGACTTAAAACAGGAGGCAAGCCAGCAAGCCCTTGGAGTCACTCTGGGTTCAAGTGATGCAGGTCCAGTCCTTCTCACCCAGACAGGAGAACAGCAGGCAGCAGGGCAGCTCAGCACGGCAAGAGTCCAGCAAAGCAGCAGTCCAGCAGAGTGACAGTCCTTTCAGCAGCACAGCAATTCTTCTTCGCAGAGTCTTCTCAGGTCCAGAAGTGTACTGATGTTATGGTGTCAGAGGTCCAGTACTTATACCCAGTTGTGCCTTTGAAGTCGGAGAGACTTCAAAGAAAGCTTTGAAGTGCACAGAGCTCCTCCCTTCCTGCCCTGGCTTCAGACTCACTACAGGGGGGCATGCAGCGCTTTGTGTGTAGACATGACACTGCCTAATCAGATATAAGTGTGAGGCTGTGCCCAGCGCCTCCCTCCCATCTCTCAGGATGGCCCATCAAGACACACCTAAGCTCCCTTTGTATGTGGCTGTCTAGAGGGAATACACAAAGCCCAGCTGTCAACCAACCCAGGCTGTACAGAGACAGGCAGCAGGCACCAAATGGCTAAAGTAAGTAAATGCCAACTTTCTAAAAGTGGCATTTGCCAAACTGTAATTTAAAATTCAACTTTACCATAAGTTGTGATTTTAAATTGTGAGTCCAGTGACACTAAACTTGAAAAGTCTATCTCTTCACAATTGGAAATTACACTTAAAAATGGAATAAGGTAATCCCAATGTTATTCTATGGGAGAGATAGGCCTTGCAGTAGTGAAAAACGAAACTGGGAGTTTTTGACTACCAAGACATGTAAACTTAAAAGTACATGTCCTGCCTTTTAAATATATTGCACCCTGCTCTGTGGGTTAAACAGGGCATACCTTAGTGGTGACTTATAGGTATAAAAAAGGAGGGTTTAGGCCAGGCAAGAGGGTTATCTTGGCAGGTGGCAGTGTAAAGCTGTACATACAGGCTCTATAGTGGCAGGCATGAGCCATGATTAGAGGGCTACGTACATGGGTGGCACAATGAGTGCTGCAGGCCCAATAGTAGCATTTAATTTACAGGCCCTGGGCACATGTGGTGCACTTTACTAGGGACTAATAAGTAAATTAAATATGCCAATTGGGGTTAAGCCAATATTACCATGTTTAGGGGAGAGAGCACATGCACTTTAGCACTGGTCAGCAGTGGTAAAGTGGAGAGTCCTAAAGCCATCAAATACGAGGTCAAAAAACTGGAGGGAGGCAGGCAAAAAGTTGGGGGAAAACCACCCTCAGGCAGTCTGGTCTAACAGATACCTAGTGCAAGGGTGAATCCAAGTAATACCTCTGCTCCTGGGGGCTGTTTCATTCTTTCCTTTTTTTAAGCTCTTCGCACTTCTAGCCTCAGCTTTTTACTGGGACTAATGATGTACTTATAGCCCCTTGTGGTATAATGTTTGCTATTTGGACAGGTGGATGTTTTAATTTGCAGAGGAGATTGCATCTAAATTGGAGACAAGTCCCTCAACATGTGTCATGGATGGGGGAATAACACTTGTGTCTTTCAGCCAAAATCTAAAGTCCCATGTGAAAGCATTCATTATAACAAGAAAACTGATGTCAGTGGTGCCACAAACGAAGTAAGAGGGCTAACTAGCTCTCTGTCAAGTTTTGTTCTGAAGATCAGGAGGTGCTGGTAGCACATAAGGGAGCAGGAGCAGTGACTACAGCTTTCACCCCCACCACTGCTTCCAACTTTTCCATATAATACACTATGGGGGATATTTACAAAGGTAACTTACACTAGTGAATAAGTTACATCTGTAAGTTTGCTCTTACACTTTTGAATAACTTTACTAGTTTGGACTATTCACTAAATCCAAGTGTAAAGTGACTCAAAAGCGAAGACATACACGCCACCACCCTATTGTGGAGCCAAATTTACAAGTCAAAGTTACTACTGCCCAAAAAAAAAACAAGTTGTAAGTCCAGCACTGCACATGGCCAAACACTGATACTGCAACTTCCGTCATTGAAAATAATGGAGGTGGGGACATTAGACCTCTGAAAAATCCCTATAGCAGCTAACTGGGACACCATACTACACGATTTCCAGAATGAGCTGACACCAGGACCAGAGCTTCCAGACAACATACACCCAGCAGAGTTGAGGACAGATGAGACCCACCAACCTCAAGCATAGTTACGGGCGATGTTGGGTTTTGAGCTAGGTGTTTACCTCCCACAATTGATATAACACCCAGAGCCAGCCATCTTTAAGCTACAAACTACATTCACACTTACTGCACGCCGGGGCCAGATTCACACTAGTTGGGCCAAGTATCTCCAGACTTTATTACTTTGTCCTGTACCTTTCCCTCTCGCCTCCTGTTGCTAACAAGTTGAAACAGGACTAATGCTCTACTAGTGCCATGCGGAGATGGCCCCAAATATAGCAACTGCCATTGCTCGCCACATGCTACCAGACATGATGCACAAGTGGCGCCCGGCCCGCAGAACACTGTTTGTGTACTCATCGCTGAAAACAAAAAGAAAGTAGACATGCAGACATGAAGATACTTGTCCTGTGAGAGCATATTGTAAACCCAGTATTGTAATTGCCATTGTACAATTGATCCTTGAAATGTAACTGTTTAAACAAGTTAACGAAAATAAAAAAGATTAAAAAAAATGATAATAATAATGGAGGTAGGGATTTAAAATAACACGCCTTAAAAGATTCAATTGAATTATTTAAAATAGTTTTTAAAAAAAATAAAAAATGATTGAATAATAAAAATATATAAAATAAAAAAAATAAAATTAATTATGAAAGTCGTTAAAACCTTGTTTGGATTTAAAAATTATTCTAAGGGGGGCGTGGCTGGGCAAGATGGCCGAGCGGACGTAATCCGTCTCGGCTCCCGGTCCACGCGCTGTTCCGGAGCCAATTGTGGCGGTTCCCCGGGGCGCTGAGGACTGAGCTCGGCTCCCACACACAGCGGAAGATGTGACGCACTGTTGGGGAGTTCTTACCTGCCGCATTTCATTCAGGGGCACTCCTGCTACAGCCTTAGAAGAGACGTGAGGCCGTGCGGCAAAATGGCGACTGCCGGGCTGCGCTGATCGCCGGCGGCTGCTGGTGCTTGCGGGGGGAGCTGCCTGGGGACCCTGACCTCCTAGCTTGCTGTCTTCGTCGAGGTGAGGCTGGAACCCACCGTGACTGCAGGGGCGCCCTCGCCGCTTTCCCCTGGGACATTTCACGAATTGCGCTACACCGCGACCCGCCTGCCTGACCCTAAAATGGCGGCCCACTAGCGATATCGGCGCCGCCGATTTCCCAGCCGGACTCCCAGCTCTGTGCCCAGCGGCTGCCCAACGTCGCCCAGGGACTCTGGATCTGGCGGTGACTGCCCGAACCGACGGCGGCTGACCCGAGGCACCGCGGCTCCACCTGCTGAAGGTTGGATGACGTCTGGGCCCGCGGGGGCCCGGAATGGCGCCCTACACCTCCCGGTGAGAGCTGTGTGTCTGCTTTTGCCTGCCCTGACCGGAATCGGGTAGCACAGGGGATGGTGGTTGCTATTGCCTGACCGGTGCCCCACGTCATATGAACACAACCTTTTGGGCCCCAGCCACCCGGCGCCATATCCACTGGGAGGAGATCTGTCAAGCGTGCTTCTCTCCCCCACCCCCTCTGGGGCTGCCTCCTCTTACCTTTCGGAGATCACTTCACGGCTGCCAGCGCGCCTAACGGGAGAGAGTCCTGCTTCGATCAGTGGGGAGGGCCCTGCTTCAGACCGGGCATCAACGTGCGTCTTTGCTACACCTCGGAGGTCGCAGCCCCCCGCCTTGCTGCGCGGATTCCGTGGACGCCCTCAACGCACCGACGGAGAGCCCCTTAGGGCAGGCCCGCATGCCGCCCAAGAAGGGGACGACCAGAACATCTGCTAAGGTCTCTGACTTCTTTGTGGCCTCAGACAGGCGCTCAGAGCTGGGTGCAGCCGACGAAGCAACCACAATGGCTCTCACGAAAGCGGAGCTCCAGGCCATGTTCAAGGATTTCAAGATGGAGCTGCGCAAGGACTTAGGGCAGGACATTAAATCCTCCATGGAGCAGTTGCGGACGGACCTGACCGAAAAGCTGACTTCCCTCCAACATGACGTAGATTCAGTGGGTACCCGAGTTCTGAATTTGGAGGCGCATCACCAGGATCAAGAAAAGCTCACGACAGAGCTCAGAGATGATGTCCGTTCTCTCCGTGACCAGCTCCTTCAGTCGCAACTTAAGACGGAGGATCTTGAAAATAGGGCCCGGAGGGAGAACATTCGCATTAGGGACCTGGAGGAAGGCGCGGAGGGGCCAGATCTGGAGGCATTTCTGGAGGGGCTCTTTGCAGAGATTCTAAGCCCTCAATCCCTCAAAATAAAACTGGAACGGGTCCACCGAGTGGGCCAATTGCAGAATGGAGACAAGAGGAGGCCCCGAGACATCTTAGCGAAATTCCGCTCATTCAAGGTTAAGGAAGCGGTGCTCGCAGCGGCTAGGTCCAAGGACTCCATCTCCTTCCAAAATCACACATGTACGATTTACCAAGACCTGGCGCCGGCCACTCTTGCACGGAGACAGCTGTTCAGGCCTCTCACTACCAAACTCCGAGAGGATAAGATCAGATATCGGTGGACTTTCCCGTTTGGACTTAGTTTCGAATTCCGCATTAGACAGCGTCATATCTCTGACCTACAGGAAGGGTTGGTTCTTCTGGGTCTCTCCGCAGAGGATCATGACTCCGCTCCAGATACATCCAGCGCACTACACAAGGCACAATCGGACGCACCTGCATGGTCTGCGGGCACACGCAGAGGCCGCAGATGATTCCCCGACGAATGCTTCATGGCATTGCATCATTCTGTTCGGGGTGGGAACGGCTTCTAGCATCACCATGATCAACAGGGGCTGAAGGGAACGCTGCACATTCTCGAGGGACGAGAGGGGCGGTATCTCACTCCTCCTGGCTGCTTCATCCTCACTGACCTCCTGTTAGTACATGTTGCTCAGGGACTGCGGCGCCCTCCATTGCGGATAAAACTGAGAACAATGAACTCTCACCCCTGTTGAACTCCGGTATGCTTTGATATATGCTCCATGGATGTCTGGTGTCTAAATCCTCTTTCTTAACGACCGTCATGGTACTGCTGGGGCGGAAGCATATGACCAGGTCCTACTCATGGCAACGGGGGGCCTACCTTAGCGAGGACTTGCACGGCGCCTCGGGGTCGTTTGTATGTGAATCCTGTTGGCATTGCTCCGGGATGGGTGCGGATGGGGACCTCGATCCCACCGCCTCCCCGCATTCCTGGGGGTTTTCGTTACACTTACCAGGGATCTCATTTTGTTTTCTATGTTGTATTCAAGGTTTGCATTTTGTTCTTTTTCTTTTTGGGGATGTGAAGGGAGGGAGCAGGTGGGTCATGGTGGTGGCGTTTTAACATCTCGTATAGATAGGTATACAGATCACACAGTAAGCCTGCACTTTGTTAGAGGGGAGGATGCCACTCCTTGGGGGCAGCTAATGGCAGGGGAAATGTCGAGCCAAGTGGGGTATCTATTGAGATGTTGTTTCACTTCCTGACGCTATGACAATTTCCATCGGTACCTGGAACGTTAAGGGCCTTAATTCCCCTCAGAAACGCCAAAAGGTGTGGAAGTACATCATTGATCACCACCTCGACGTAGTGGCCCTACAGGAAACACATCTGGCTAGAGCTGAGGACACATGGTTCCGACACAAACACTACCCTCTGATTTATAGATCGTCCGCACCAACGAAACATAGGGGGGTGGCACTCCTGTTTCGGTCCTCCACAAAATTCCAGCCCTTGGATGTACAACGCGACAAAGACGGTCGCTGGGTCATGGTAAAGGGTCGCTTAATGGGGAAACTTTGCACCTGTGTAGCGGTATATGCCCCCAACACTGGCCAGACGGTCTTCTTGCACACTTTTTTGGGGAGACTATTGGACTTCATGGAGGGACCACTGGTACTCATGGGCGACTTCAACTTAACTTGGCAGAAAGATTTAGATAGCACTCACCCGCAACGCTCAGATATGGGTTCCTTCTCCCCGGACATACGACAACAACTTCACGACATGGGACTCCGTGATGCATGGCGCCTTTTGTATCCTAACTCACGCGACTTCACATTTTACTCACATGTTCACCGTACATACTCCCGTCTCGATTACATTTTTATTAGCCAATCGCTCCTGGGTGCCTTAAAGGATGCCAAAATGTTCCCCCTCTCAGTATCTGACCATAGTCTCCTGGCAGTCTCGATGGGATGGAGGGTGGACTCCTCTGCTTCTCTCAGGTGGTACTTCCCGTCTGCGCTTACAAGAGATAAGGACTCCTGCACTAAATTAAGGGAAACTATCACTGAATTCTTTGACATTAACAAGTCGGAAGACACGTCGGAGTTTACCAATTGGGACGCCTTTAAGGCGGTCTTTTGGGGGAAGTGCAATTCCCTCAACGCCGCGCTAAACTCGCACCGTGCTAAAGAAAGAGATCGGTTGGAGTCGGAACTGACTTCCACTGAACAAGCTCATAAATTGAACCCCACAAGGCAGACCCTTCGCAATCTGACAGCGCTTAGTGGTAAACTCCGAGCCATTTACAACAACAGGGCGGAGTTCACACTTCTTAAACTACGTCAACTATCCTACTCCCAGGGCAATAAGATTGGCAAACACCTTGCTAGGCAGCTTAAAGATAAACGAGAGAAGGAGTACATAGGCGGTATACGGGGATCACATGGGGAACTTACTCACAGCGACGAGGAAAAGGCGGAGATCTTTAGTTCCTTCTATAAACACCTCTACACTGGGGATCGCTTAGATCCCGACGCCCAACGGGAATATCTCTACACCCTCCATCTCCCGCAGGTCTCCCCTGAAGGGAATGAGACACTTTCTGCCCCCATCACCTCTGACGACGTACTCTCTGCTATTAAGGCTCTCAAGCTCCATAAAGCTCCTGGTCCGGACGGTTATACCGCCATATTTTATAAAACTTTTGCCCCTGATATCACCCCGCATCTTACACAGCTCTTTAACAAGATGGCGGAGGAAGGCTCAACCTCTGGTTCCATGTCGGAAGCAATGATTACTGTTATACCCAAACCAGGGAAGGACCCGAATGCGTGCGCCTCCTACAGGCCTATCGCTCTGCTCAACCTCGACGCGAAACTCTACTCCTCCATATTGGCTAAGCGGCTAAATGAGATTATGCCGGACCTCATACACCCGGATCAATCGGGATTTATTAAAGGGCGCCAAACCCACGATAACACCCGCCGAATTGTCCACCTAATTGAGAAGGCCAATAGACGTCGGATTCCCGCGGTCCTGGTGGGATTAGACGCGGAAAAAGCCTTTAACAGGGTGGATTGGGCGTTTCTTTTTCATACCCTCGCGGCTTTTGGCTTTGCACCCGAATTTCTCGCTATGATTCGGGCTAACTATCTTCAACCCCATTCTAAAGTGATGATCAATGGCACACACTCGTCCTCCTTCTCCCACTCCAGAGGTACCAGACAGGGGTGTCCCCTCTCCCCACTGCTCTTCGCCCTTAGTATCGAGCCACTAGCAACAGCAATTAGAGCGAACTCTACGATTCAGGGGATCCCTTTCACGGGGAACAACATAAAATCTCTCTTCGCTGACGACGTCCTGCTGTCACTGGCGGATCCAACCACATCCCTGCCACCCCTACAGTCAGAGCTGGTTCGGTTTGAGGCAATAGCGGGCTTTAAAATAAATCTAGACAAGTCCTACATCCTCAACCTCACACTCCCTCCAGCGGAGCTTTCCAGGCTTCAACCCCTCACACCCCTTCAATGGGCCACTTCATCCATACAATACTTGGGGGTTCAGATCACTCCAAGAGTGGAAGGACTCTATGCCGCTAACTTCCCCCTGATACTCACACGTATCCAAGCAGAGCTTACTAAATGGAAGCCCCTCTTTCTGTCCTGGCTGGGTCGGATCCACGCCATAAAGATGACGCTTCTCCCCAAGCTCCTCTATTTATTTCAAGCCCTGCCCATAGAATTAGAGGGGGACTTCTTCCGACGCGTTAAGGCTATGATCTTAAATTTCATTTGACAAGCGAGAAGGGCTCGCTTCTCTTTTTCGATACTTCGTCGCTCCAGAGCGGAGGGTGGAGTCGGACTCCCAGATATCCATTTATATTACAAGGCCGCCCAACTCCGCGTACTGATTGAATGGACAAAACATGACTCCGACAAACACTGGCTACATATGGACCGCAGTGTGACCGGGCGGACTATATGGGATCTGATCTGGCGGCCTAAACAAGATAGACCCAAGAACACTTACATCAGCACTCCCACACGCACAACCCTTAAGGTATGGGATTCAGTAGCAAGCGATGAGAGATGGACCTCTTTTCCCCTCCCCTTTCACACCTCTTCATTTCAATCCGGCGTTCCCCACGGGGTTGTAGGCGGGACGGTTTGATACCTGGAGGGAGGGAGGATGTTTAGCTCTAACACATCTTTTCCATAACTTTGATCCTCTCACTTTTGATAACTGTAAAAGGGACTATGGCCTGGAGAATACAGAACGATACCGCTATAGCCAATTACTGCATTGGGCCCTTACACCACAGGTCCGGGAGGCGGCTACTCGTCCCCTCACAAAATTTGAAGCTTTTCTTACTAAGGCTACTGCTATGAAAGGCACGATTTCCTTTATATATAAGTTTCTCCTTACCACTACGCGCTCCCCGCGCCCTCGATACATGGTCATGTGGGAGGGAATCCTCCAACGAGACATCTTAGACGATGAATGGTCCCATCTATGGTCCGATATCATGAAATTTAACCACTCCATAGAGCTCAGGGAAGCACACCTTAAGACCATGATGGATTGGTACCTTTATCCCTCCAAGCTTAGACGGATCTTCCCCACTTCCTCTGATCGATGCTGGAGGGGATGCGGGCTTCTGGGGGACTTCCAGCATATCTGGTGGGATTGCCCACATATACGGCCTTTCTGGGAAGAAATACTTGCACATATTAAAGACATGTTGGGATATCCTGTTACTACTACTATGGCAGAGGTCCTGCTGGGGCTTCGTGATCCTGCCTTGGAACACCAGACCTGGGCTGATAAAACTATCATGTGGCTCTGCATCGGAGCGGCGAAGGTCACACTGGCGGCCGCCTGGAAAAAAAGAGAAGCTCCGGCAGTCTCCCTCTGGCACTCTAGATTATGGAAGCTACTCAGTATGGAACGTATGTCGGAAGTCTTTAGAGATAACTTTAAGAACTTCGAATTTAAATGGGGCCCCCTGGTCACCTTTCTTTCTCGTGGCCTTCCATCTGCTGTTTGCCCTGCCTCTATCAGAGCCTTACACCTCTTTCAGATATGACGTACAACCTATCATGACGCAATGATGAACATGTTTTTAGGTGCCACCACCATGCTGGGGAGGGGGAGGGAGATGGGACAGGGTTGGTTAATTATTTTATGTTTATTGATTTATTGCTCCACAGATGAGAGCTGTTCTAATAAGCCCGGTAGTACTTTCTGTTTAATGCCTTCTGACTAGAAGGACTTGAGAGCATGCCCTCTCGAAGGATGGTTGGACAATTTCTCATTTTACCTGTCGCACTGTGCAGGACACGGAGACTTGCTCCGAACCCAACACCGTTGGACACTGTACCTTTACTTTTGCACCACGGTTGGACTGGGTCGGGGTCGATCTTTAGCGTTGAGTACGCTGCACAATTTCAGTTCAATCCCTTTCTGTATCGTCATTTGAGCAAGACAAAGGATGGTAAAAGCATATGTTGTATTATGTTAAGAATTCAATAAAAATATGTTTGATAAAAAAAAAAATTATTCTAACATTAAGGGGCCGATTCCGATCTCGGCCGGTAGTGCTCCGAATCGGATTCGGCTTTACCGGATCCGATTCGGAGCCCTGTTTCCCGACCGAACCGTACGCGGGTCCGGCCGAGCGAGTACGATGCGAATCGCCGACCGACTCGTCCGGGCGTCCCGACCGCTCCGACCGACTCGCTCCCGGCTCGAACCACTCCGACCGACTCGCTCGGACTCGACTCGCACCGCGCAATGGAGACGTTTCCCGGCCGGGTAAGTACGATGCGCGCCGCGAGCAGTCCGACCGAGCCGCGCGACTCCGGCTCGAAAGAGCTGTCGGAGCCGTACTTTGGGGGTCCGTGTCGGACCCCCTGTACGCGTAGCCGCGCGAGTCGCACACAGGGGGGACCCATGGGTCCCCTACCTGTGCGTGTACGGCGCGAATCGCTTCGCCGCGTACCCGCTGTAGGGGGCGCCCTTGTCCGACTCGCACCCATTCAGTCAATGGGAGCCCGTGTACGCGTTGTACGACCGGCTCCCATTGACTTCAATGGGAGTCCGACCGACTCGAGTCCGATAACATACGGCCGCATCGTACTCGTTCGGTCGGACTGCACGGGTCCGATTCGGTCGGAAATCTCTCCGGGTCCGGCTCGGTCGGAGAAATTTCCGGCCCGAATCGGAATCGACCCCTAAGTGTTAAAAAAATATAATTAAATTACTTTTAACTTATTCTATACATCACTTTTAATAATTATTCATGCAGAATGGATTAACTTTTTATTTTTACTTTTGGTAGGAATTTATTTTTTAATTTTAACTCCAGCAAAATAATTTGTTTTTGGGTTAATATTTTAAAATTAATTAAATATTTCATCCAAAATTGAGTCAATAATGCTGTAGCATTTTTTCATTTGTTCTACATTTAAAAAAGAAATATATACACAATTAATTTACAAAAATATTTAACATAAAAATATATTTACTAACTTTTTCTAAGGCTAATAATCTTTTTTTGTTTTCCCTTTACTAAACGGAGATCTCAGCCCAGACTGCCTCCCTAGGAAAGTATAAGGAAAAGCGAAAAAATGTATATGTAACTTGAAAAAGATTAGTAAAAATATTTTACATTAAATATTATTTAAACTAACTTATTTTTTTTAAAATTTTAAGCCCCTTCAGCCATTATTTTCTATTGAGGAGGTGTTTCTGTACAAGTGGTTAACCATGTGCGGTGCTGGACTTACTTCAGCTCTGACCTGGAGTATTTCACTACTGATTTGGGTCCCTTTCTCATTGTAATATCTTCAGAAGTGCAGTTTTTGATTAGCAATGGGCTTACTCTTTTGTGAATGGGTGCACACCCCTCCCTAAACTCCTCCCTAGTCGTCCCCTTTACTTGTAAGCATTCCCCATTTTCCAGCCACTGCCCTCTGTCCCTCCCACATTTACTACTAAAACATAATGTTCTGTGTGCGGAGACTTCACAGTCAGGGAGGAGATCTCCACGCAGAAAAATGATAGGAAAGGCAACGGTGGGATTTCCACACGTAGGTTTGTGAATAACATTTTATAGTATAACAAAATTTTGTGAATAACAGTTTATAGTATAAAAAAATGCAGTTTGTGAATAGGCCTCTACGTGGCTGGGGAAGAAGCGAAAAATGGGAGGGACTGCAAAGATTCTTCTATTAACCCTCCCACACTTACTTAATCCTCTCTAGTCACAAAGTTCAAGATATGGAGGTTGAGGTCGAAAGGAGACAGCTAGAGTACGTTTTTACTTTAAACAGACCCCTGCCTTACAACCCTCTCAATGCAATCCTCAGCTTTGTGGCTGCTGAGGAAAGCAAGAGAGAAGAGTATGGGAGCTCCTTCCGTTCCTTCGTCTCACACACTATGTTCCCAGGCTCAAATATGCAATCAAGGAGTACGAAGCAGAAGGAATATTCATTCTGCTTGGCTCCTCCTCCTTCCACCTCCAGCTAGCAATCATAACTAGGGGATGAGGAGGATAAACGCAAGACAGAGAGCTAAAGAGCTGAGTGAGAGACATCAAGATCAAAGGCTCATTTGCAAGGGACAGATAAAAAGCACAGAGATGAAGAGAGAGGAGAGGTGCTGAGGAAGGAGGCAAAGATTGGAGGCACACTGGTGAGAAATGGAAAATTCAGACATGAGACAGTGTTTAAAGGCACAAACATGAAAGAGAAACGTATAAATGAAAAAGGTACTGAAAAGAGAAAGAATGACAGATGTTTTAAAACAATTGTGAGCGAATTACCTATCAGCAAACTGGGATGAGAGACAATAGATGAGAGAAGAACTGGAGACCAGAAGCACAGAGATGAGAGAGACCTCAAATGCTCACAAGAGACTGTAGCACATTTGAAAAAAAAATATAGCTATATCTCAAAGATACAGATGCAATAGAAGGATCAGCAAGATATAGGTCAGAAGTAGACACACAAGAGAGAGAAAACAAGAGCTCAAAGGCACAGAAAGTAGACAGAAATGAGGCAAGAGTGAAGAGCATAGTTGACAAACATATCAAAGGCACAGACATTTTAAAGAGGTGAGACCGGGGGGTTACGAAAGACAGAGGTGAGAGAGTTTCAGACAGAAGGCTCATTAATACAATGGAGCTAGTGAGTCTACAAAGATCCAGATGTATGAGGGAGAAATAAGAGGTTAACAGGTACAAAAGTGAGTACATGGTGACTGGAAGAGAGATGAAAGTCACAACATTAAGGAACCAACAGATATGAGAATAATAGTGAGGGAATGTCCCTGTATACAAGCGTGAGAGAAAAGAGAAGCAACCAAGAGTCATTGAGATGGTGAGAGATCAAAGGAAAATAGGTGTGTCATACAAAGATTTCAAACAGTTCGGAAGAACAGAATCGAAAACTATCTCAAAGTCACAGAGGGAGGGGGAGCGAGAGAGAGAGACATCAGAGGCATTGAACAGTAAGATAGATAAAATACACTGAAGACAGAGAGAGGTTAGATGTAATATGTTACGAAGATCAGAGAACCAATGCATGAGTTAAAGTGTGATAGTGGGAGCAGAGGAAAGAACAGGGACATAGCAAGAAGAGCGTAAGTCTTAAAGTCGGACCTGGGAGTAAAGGGAACATATGCATATGTGCAATGGCACACAGATCCCCATCTCAAAGAAAAAACATGTGCCCGTGTCTGTGATCTCAAGGTTAGCAAGAGATGTTTATGAGATAGTACTCTAAATATTCTAGCTTGACATGTTGCACCATACAAAACAGTTATTTAAACTGGGATGAAAATAATATTAGCATCTTGGAATCAAAGGCACTTTTCTTCAAATGTTTTATTTGGAAAGTATGACTAAGACACAAGTGACTGCTTTTAAACATTTTGTTTCATGTTTGTCAGAATTGTCTTGCAGTGACAATGGTGAGATAGGAAAAGAGGCATAAAACATGCAGATATTTTAAATGCAGTTGTAAAGCACTAGAGGAAGATACTGTGTTACATCTACAGGACTTAATTGTATTGTTTCTGGGAATTTTGAATTTTTTTGATGCATTTTCGCAAGAAAAGCTACAACATGAAGTTCTCACAAAAATAAAAAATCAACTTATCTAGATTATATGACTCGCAAACAGGCATTAAAGATATCTTCAAAGCGTTTATGTCCAACAAGACTGTTCATCAGATCAGCATGGCTTTCTTCAATATTGTCAATAGAGTATGGTCTTGATTATTTACTTCAGTTTGTATATCACTTCTTAAACTGACCTTTTTGACATATGTATTTTAGAAGGAGAAACAGATTAACCAATTTCTAACGTTTATATTGAAACACTAAGCAAACACTGATCAGCAGGATACGGGAATACCCTAGGCACAACTTAGTTAAAAACCTTCATTAGAGTGTATCAGATAAAAAACAGTAATTTCACTTCACAAATATAAGAACCATTTCATTTGGTGAACAGCTGCCCACTTCATCTGAAACGTCTTTTTTTTGTGAAAGATGTCACCTTCCTACATTTTGTAGAAATGGGACCAGGGCAGGTTCCAGAAGAGTGTGCTCCATAATCTACAACTTTGAACCTTTCACAGCATCCTCATTATACGAGATTCCCCTTGGACAAAAGAAGACTGCAAAACTGGACTCAAACGTGGTGTTTGTGGTGGCTCAGAGCCATCAGGCAACCTTTCTTCATTTAGAAGTGCCTACTGAAAAGTAATACTTAATGCTGACAAAGTTCAAATTCAGTGTGACTACAGTAAGTGTGGTCATTTTAGTTTTGGGTGTTGTAAGTATGAGCTCTACGATGCTACACCTCCTAAAGCAGACTATCAATTTAAATATGTGGTGCCATTCTCTGACAGAGACGGAAACCAACTTGCAGATTCTTGGACATAGTCCTTCAGTTTGCACTAAGAAAAATGAAATGTAAGACCTGTATCTATTTAATTCTTGAATGCTACAGGGAATGACATGCTTGTGCAGTTCTGTCAGCTTCACAGCCATTGGCATCGAAAATGACTATGGATTTGATGATGCATGTTAGTCACACAACAATGGGCACAAGTAAGAAGTATGTAAATATTGTGTTAATCTTACAGAAATATACATATTGCTTTATTTGTTACTATTAGAAGTTATTGTGTACATGCTGAGAACTAAATTGTGCCCAGGTGCACACAGGCATCATATGAGATACAAGCAAAAAAAAGTTTGAGGAGGAGCTTCACTGGCACAGCAGTGGAGAAGGAGGACACTTATCAAGAACACACATTAAAGGTGATGAGGAGTATCAACACTTTGAGGTTCAATATGAGGAACAGAAATGAATTGATGGCCTTCTGGAAGGAACAATAGATGGCTCTGGTTTCAAGGGAGGATGGTTTCATAGTTTGGGGATTGCCTAGCTCCAATTCTGATGTATTGGGAGTCAGAAAATAAGAGCAGATGAGGTTGGTTTTAATGGAGTGTGAGGGAGAGGAAAATGAAACTCACTTTTAACAAAATGCTTTGCAGCCTCTAGTGCTGTATATTTACATGCTCTTCACAATCCTGTCATCTACTATAATGTTAGGGTTGATTTTTTGAACGCTCTCAATGTGGTACAGTTAGTACTTCCAGCAATCTGTCTAGAGGGCAAATCTAGTCTGAATTCTGTTAATCCTGATTAATGAAGTAGGGAGGCCTGGAATTGATGCAGAAAGCGAGGGTTCCTGAGTAGCAGAAGCTGAACAAAAGTGCTCTTGGTCACCATGTTAATTTGCATTGTAGTACTCAGATTTTCAAAAAGGTGGGCCATGGATTTTTTATCATAGGAGAAAATCTAACGAGTGTGTCTTTGAGGGGCAGCCGTGAGGAGAACGTCCATTTTGATCCTGTTTAGTTTCGAGTTGTCATTGCTCATCCAGTCCTCAGAATTTAATCAAAGGCAAACTACACCAGAAGAAGAAAGGTTTCTGCTTAGGAGAATGAGCAAACTCTATGTTTAAAAACAGATCTGTACTTACTTTCAGTCTCAGATTGTTCCTTCTCTTCTGCTGGAAGTAACACATCCATCCATTCACCGTTTTTTGTCTGTCCAAGAATATTGATTAAATCCACGTCTTGAATGGTGCTTTCCTCTGTTGACAATAACGTGTCCAAGCCAAATTTTAGAATTTCACTTATCTTTAATAAGGAAAAAGATATGTTGTATAAATATAGGTATTTTAACTTTTTTTGCAGTTGTTACACACAGATACTTCGCAAAACAATTATTTCAGAAACAATTGAGGTCTATACTATTGATGTTCCTTTGGTGTGACGTGGTCTACAACAATCAAAAGACACACAATTGATGGACGGAATGCAACAAAATCACAAATCTCACAGATTTAACTTTCTAATAAAACATCTTGTAAAAAGAGGCACAATTCATAACCTGCATTCTGTAGTATATAAAGTTATACAACAGAAGAATTACTCATGTACTACAAAATCCAATTCATCAACCATGACGCGGAAACTTATGCCACGACCTTTCCTGTACGAGAAGTCTGCCTTAGTGGCTGTTGAAGGACAGCAGGCTGCTGTGAAAGATGATTTCACTATGTATATCAGGTGGAATGCTTTTATCCTGTACTTTTATTTAATACAACAGAAAATTCTGAGAGTTATAGTCTTGTTTTTCTTCAATTAGAACAAGATGGCTGATGATAATTTAAAATGGAAAGCTCAGGTTACAAGGTATTCAGAATAAAGGGAACAATATGGCCCAGTGTTGTACATCAGTTCTAGAGCAAAGAACACATTGCTATAGATTTAGGAGTATACCAAAAAGAGTTTGTGTAAAGAATGGGCATGCATGTTTTGTTATCTACAGGTGATTATTCTCAAGAGTGCAAGGGCTTAATAGGCATGGAGGCTGGAACATAATATCATCCAGCTGAAGGAATTTATCCAATAAGAGGCCAATAGGTGTCAACACTCCACACGTTTGAGGGGGCGCCATAGGGCCGGCGCACAAGATCGCAGCACTTCTGTGAGGCCCTTGCGGGCAGGATATATCATCGGTCATCATCCCTGCTTTGGAATCGTGAAATTAACTGGAGCGGGAACACTGGATACATCCCTACTTGATGGATGCAGTCCCAATAAAAATTGCTGGGCAGTTCATCATCTCCACAGCATACCGCCCGCAAAGTGTGTCTGTCGGAAGAATAAACAAAATGGCAGCACTGGCGTTTGAGCAGCGGAGCCTCTGCTCCCCTAGCACCACGTTTATAGTCTGAGGTAAGTGCTAAGGAGTGGTGTGTGCCTGCGGAGGAGGCTGCTTGGCACTGCTGTGTGGCAGCTGCTGCTGGTTCTTCAGAGGCCTGGTACGGTGAGGTGGAGGGAGGCCCGGACTTCGCCATGCTTGGCGGGCCCTGATAGTCAGGCAGCTCTGGGGTACGTGCAACTAAGATGTACCCCTCCCCTGGCCATATTGATACATAGTCCATGGCTCGCAGATTGGAGCACTAGTGAGCTGCCCAGGCTATGTCCTCGCTTGAGGGCCTGGCTGGACGCTGGGACCTTTCCTGTGTGCGGAGCACGCGGCTCACAAGAGGAGTGTGGGCTGCTCTTCCCTGTGCTTGAGCTTCTGCCCCAGAGATCGGCTGTGCTTTGGACTACACAGCTGCTTTGGTCTAGTGCCTGCTGTGTGAAGGGACACGGGCCCGGGCGCAGCAAGGTGCAGCTGGGCTATTGCTTGAGGCCCGAAGGACATACAATAGATGACCTCAGAGTGTGGTGAGAGACTACTATCCCTTCATACTGCTGAAAAACATAGCCAGTCCTTTCCTTGAGGCATGGGTCTGCTCATGCCATGCCTTGGCTCACAGGCTGTGGTCCAGAGGGAGGGTGGGACTCACTGGAGATGCTTGTGCGGCCATAGACTTAAGGGGGACCATTCATCTATCACCACCACCTGACAGACTCCTGGCTGTAAACACTGTATGGAACATTACACTTGCAGTTGCAAGGGCTGGAACTGTTTGATGCATACGTGGTGGATATGTGTGTCCTTGATGAAGCTTTCTTGTGGTGTTGTGCGCTCTGCTGGGTTGGGCCCCTACCAGCTGCTTCATAACTTACTTCCATCATGCGAAAAGCTGACTATCAACAGACTAAGCTTCAGTTTGAGCCCCGATGAGGAACTAGGATAACGCCTTGCTGCCAAGAATGAAGACTTGGAGGCCAGGCTGTGAAGAAACAACAATCACATACTGAGGGTTCCAGAAACAGCCAATAACGGATGAATAGAGGACTATGTTGAGCGGCTTCTTCAGACAGTTTTTGGGGCAGATGTTTTCTCACACCTATTTGTGGTGGAGAGGGTGCATCGGTGCCTGGCAACTATCCCACCCCTGGTGCCCCATCAGGCCCCATTATCGCCCGCTTGTTGAATTTCCGTGACAACGACACAGCGGTGTGCCTAGCCAGGGAAAAGCAGACGTTATCATTTGAGGGCTATGACATATCACTTTACCCTGATTTTACTACAGCTATGCAGGAGGCCAGAATTAAATTCACAGCAGTGAAACAACAGCTGATCAAAGCCCATGCTTAATCCAGCCTGACTGAGGCCCACACATAAGAAAAAAAACGCATATTTTTTCCACACTGCAGCAGGCTGTAGAATTTTATGAGAAACTCTCTCACGGGGGCTTGCGTAAAGAAAAATAGCCAGAACCAGGATGATTCACCAATGCATCAAGATAACACCCCGCTATAACGTTCATTGTACTCCTGTACCCAGGCCTATATCTCTGGAGATACTACTGATCGTTTTAAGGTACTGAGTTTCTCCTGGTGGTTCAGGAATTAAAATAACTATTTAAAATGTTGTCTCTGCTTGAGTCACAAATTTCATTAATGCTGATGTATAACATCTATCATGCTACCCTTGATGAGAAACTGAGGGGACTTCATTGGACTCTCTGGCGACCTCCAAGGGTTACACCCATAAATTTGCTATTGTAGGTTGTACTTTGCTCTCAGTCTTTCACCCCGTTGTTGAGAAAGGTTAAGTTTGTTTTACCTTTGGTTGAAAATGGTTATGTCCTGATTGATTTGGGCCATCAGTGTGGGTGGGATAAGGAGGACAGGTCTTTTCTGGGATTTTCAGCTCTGAAGCATGACTCACAAAAAAAATTGCATTGGCTCATCCCTTATTGCAGCTACAAGAAAAGCATGGCTACATGGCTAACTTATTATTCCTGATGATCCCCTTATGCACATAGATACCAACGGTAACATGTCTGACCTGGAATGTTGGATGACTCTGGAACACCTGAAAAAAGCGTCAGGTCCTGTCATTCCTGGACCGACACCAGATTGAGATTGTGTTGTTGCAGAAGTTTAGTCCTACTGTTGCTCCTACCTTTGCTATGAAGTAGGCCTTGTACACTGTATTGTCCTTATACTCTACCTATGCTCGAGGTGTTGCCATTCTCGTTAAGGGTGAACCCTTGGCAGTTGAACTTTCATGTGTGGATAAACAGGGCCACAACTAGGTGATGCGGGGTAGAATGGGATCGGCACAGATCACAAAAGTCAGCTGCTAAGGCACCAACATCAATGATCCAACTTTCTACGACCTGTTATGGAGGAAATAATGGATATGAATCCTGTTCACTATCATAGGGGGGAGACATTAGTTGCATCCATCAGGTACATCCGGGAGCTTCCTGGCATGTGCACCCAATAATTCATGAACATAAACTACTAGTTGTTTGGAGGCAGCGAAATTCCGCACAAAAGGTTGGCACTTGCTACTCCATGGTACATCATATATGGTCCAGGCTGAATTACTGGCTGATCACACGTGATGTGGGGACATGGGTGACAGATGTGCGCCACTTGGCCCTCACTCTCTCGGACTACTCCCCTGGTAATGTTGGTGACCCAAGAATTGTGGAAACTGAACACAGAGGCACTACCAGAGAGGTTATTTTCGGAGGACATCCGAGAAGCTACAGGTGAATACTTTCAGGTTATTATGGGCTCGGTTATCATGATGGGCACTGTATAGGAAACTTTTAAAGACACAGTATGGGGCACATGCCATGCCAACACAGCAGGATTTTGAAATCTCTTAGCGTATACCTGTCTCAACTTGAGCAAGAACTCAAGACTTTGGAAACATTCCTGACTTCCATGAACCATGCCCAGCTACAAGTGGAAATCAAAGAAACTGACTGAGTACGCTGAAGAGGCTGAGAGAAAATATAGGTTTGGGGGGAGGTATGCTAGGGCTCATGCCTGTTGGGAGGGAGGACAACCAGGAAGATCACTAGCAACCAAATTTAAGCAATCCTGGGCAGTCAATGATATCAGGCAGACAGTGGATGAGGCAGGTAATTGTTACAAGGACACCCCAAAAATCCTATGGACTTTTTACACATACGTTTCTGAGCTAAACTCTTCCTTGGGGCCTATGTCCAGTACAGCTACTATAGTCTATCTGAAAGGTTCAGCTTTGGGATGGCTAAGTGATGCTCAGCGCCAGCATATAGAGCAGCCATTTACCCTTGATGAAGTAAGAGAGGCGATATGTGAGCTGTCCACAAGTAAACTTCCTGGATCAGATGGGCTGCCAGCCGAGCTTTACAAACATTATATAGATATACATACACCTCACCTGATGGCAGAATTTGAGGAGTCCGGGAGCAACATAGTATACTCCATACAGAGCATGAGGCTGTCATTGTCACACTATTAAAACTAGGAACCAGGCACTACACTGAGATTCTTACCCCCCTCTATCCCTTCTCAACTGAGATGCTAAAATACTGGCTAAATTGATCATGACACTTTTGAATCTGCTGTTACCAGATCTGATATGCCCAGACAAGTCTGGATTTGTTCCGGCCTGCACTAATGCCCACAACCTGTGCACATAATTTGCTCTAATGCAAGATTTAAGCCCAGAGTTAGATGCAGAAGCACTATTCTTAGACACTTCGAAGGCTTTGACGCCCTGGAGTGGGACTATCTCTTAACAATCTTATCCAGGATGGGCCTGCCTAGTACCTTCAGAGGCAGGATAAAAATTCTTTATCACTTTTCTACAACCAGGGTTCATATAAACAGCTGCCTCTCACCCACCATCAATATTTTTAGGGGACTTGAGACAAGGCTGCTCCCTTTCTCCAATCCTATTTATGTTAGACCTTGAGTTACTTGCAGCTAAGCTTCAGCAACACTATGCAGCACACGCCATGAGATACACGAATAGGCCAATTATCATACACCTATATGTCGATGACATGGCGCTATATCTTAGGAATCTAATGTGTCTTAATGACATGCTCAGGAAGCATTGTAGATATGGAGCAATTAACTGGTCCAGGTCACAGATTTTTCCACTCCCAGATGGCACAGTTTGTCCCGGACATACCACTAGAATGGTGCAGTGAGTCACTTAAATATTTGGGCATATAGATAAATTGTAATATGGAAACTATCCTTACGGAAAATTATGGGGTTGTTACTAGGATGTCTGAGAAGATTGCTCGATGGATTTATCCCCAGCTATTACTAGCAGGATGCATAGAACTCATACAAATTGTGCTGCTTCCCAAACTGCTTTATATGTTTATCACCATCCCTTTACCTCAAGCTAAATTATTTTTCGCCAAGTTTGATCCATATTTATTCAATTAACATGGGGTCTCAAACAGCCTTGAATATCATGGGAGACCCTCACGATGCCCTTCCATCCGGATGGTATTGTGGTACCTGACCTAGAGCTCTACTATCTTCGCACATTATTGGTTCTCTTTTGCCCCTTACCTCCCACACTTAGCGGTAGAGAAGGATGTAGCTAGCCCTACCCTGCTAAAGTCCCTGTTTGGACCTCCACTTCTGCACTATAAATTAAACAGGGCGATGGTTATATGCACTTCCAAGGTTTGGTGTGAACTGGGCAAGCGGGCAGTTACAGGGGTTCTCCATTCTCCCTCTCTGCCACGAAGTCACCATTCACTTATCCCGGAAACGCATTAGACTAAGGCGATCATGCAACTAAATGAGCAGGGCTTACACACCTCGAGGATTCTATATGTAAATTCACAATTCCTACCTCTAACTAAATTTCCTGGGAACAAACTATGCACTCCCCTTGACACTTTCCTGCATTACAAGCTGTTGGGATCGCTGAAAACTATTCCCCCAACTTTCCTAATGAACCTACCCCTTGTTAGGCTCTGGATAAATTGCTCTTGGCAACCTCTACTAAGCAATTGATCTCTAAGCTGTATTGGGTAGCGATGGAGGACACTTCTGGTCTTGTTCAGAGGGTGAGGCTTTGCTGGGAGGAAGAAATGGGTTTGAGGTGATATAGGAGATGTGGATGTTTTTCTGCGTACAGGCGTGGATGATTTCTCCTAGAAGTAGGTTGCTAATTATTCACTATAAGATATACAGTGAGAGTATTACACCTCAAAAACTTTAAAAGGCTTTGATATGCTAGAGGACACAGATTGTGCCTGATTCGGGGAGATACGGGCAGATTGTCTGCACCTAGTATGGTCCTGCCGCAGTATACAGTTCTACTGGCAGGAAGCCCTTACAGCAAAATCCGCTAAGCTAGGACAGGATATATTTTGAGATCCGAGGATTGCGGTGGTGGGGTGGGTGAAGGAGATCCTGGCTCCAAACAGACATTATACAGCCCTGGTGATGCTGCTGGTCAAGTGACTGCTTGCCTGCTGCTGGGCAGAGCCAGATTGAGTTCTTAATATACTGTAAGAAACAACTTTATGCTGAACTTATGCCACCTACTTCTCGACCTAGAGAAGATATTAGGAGTCCACTAAAAGGCTTCCTGTTGTCCGCTCCTTCGGGAGAGTGCCTGCATGACATACCCGGGCTGTCGCGCTGGACTATAATAGTTGCAAACGGAGGGACTCCGAGGCATAGGCAAAATGGTAATTCTCTGGATATCAGACACTGGTAATTGAGGCAGACCGAGGCCTGCTGCAGTCTATTCGATGTAGCGATGTGGCCAAATCTGTGCTTGCCAGCATCATGATAGTCATGTTACCCGACTTCTGGACCCGACATGTATGGTTACCGAGTAGTAGTGTTGGTGGGATTTGGGTGAGTCAAACTACACATGTATCAACTTATTGTGAATGCTTCAATTATTATTCTGTATCAACAATGTGGTACTTGGTTTGAGTTAAATGTAATACTATTTCTTTTTTTTAAAACACTCCACACTTCATCCTATCATGGACATGATTTTATCTGTAAAGAAGCTAAGGATGACGTGGACTTAAAGCTTGACTTAAGCGAGCATCCATTCATTTAGCATCCACCTGTAAATCTATCTGCCTCCTTTCCAAACATGGGTACTTGCTTATGCGCTGGCTAACTATGTGTGTGTTGTGTGTTTTTTGTCTTTGTATGCATATCTATGACAGTGAGGAGTATGCAAAAGCACAAAAATCTTAAGAGACTTGATAGTAGAAAAACAATGGGCAGTCAAATAAAATGGATACAAAAGATTGTAAAATAGGTAGAAGATCTAAAAAGAATGGTAAAATAACATGGCAGTTCCTCTTTAAATACTGTGACTTAATGCCTGTGTTAATTCTCTAGCTTACAAACGCTAATACCGTAACTGCAAACTCTTAAACTGTTCATTAGCTTCTTTCTAATTAAAAGTGAATACTATTTTACCTGCATGTCTCCTTCTGCTTCTGACTTTCCTTTCAGAGAAAACTGCCCACCGTCGATAACGGTGTTGGTCAGTTTAAGTTTTGACACAGCCCTTCTATAGATGATTTCTTCCACTGTATCTCTTCCCAACAAGCGAATGATTTTTACTGGTCTGTGAAAATCAAACAAAATATACACATCAATAAATAATTCTTTGTTACTATAAACTAACTGAAATTACAAACTCAAAATCACAAGAAGAATTATACAATAGATCTAGAAAGCTTCTAAGTTTCCAAAATTACATCTGAGGAAAGAAAAGATTCACAATTTTCCCAAGACTAAACAACTCACAATTGAGGAACCTAGATTTATTTCATGACTCACTAAAAACACTATCAAAGACTTTTAAAGATTTCTTGGTTCAAGTGTAACCAAACTAAAGCATTGTATTCCCTTCCCTTACCAAGAGGTGTCTGAAATGCTGCTTATTCACCATTGGACCATAATGATGGTGAAAACAAACAGTGAAAAAGTGGCAATTGAAAATATTTGGGTCAGTTCCCTTAACAACTTGAAACTACTCTAGAGAGCATTCAATTAGATCATTTTAAGCTTACCACCAAACTTACAGAAAGTAACCAGATATATCGGTCAAGTTGTAAGAGACGTTTGAGCACAAACCTTTTTCGGTTCCCTACGGCACCCTTGTTGCATTACCTTTTGTTGCTGAATTCTGCTTTGTTACCATATCAATTTGTCTCCTTGTTTAGACCTCTGCACTCCTGGTGCAGCATGAGGTTTCATCTTCGGCTACTGTGTGGGATCTGCGGACGCCTAGGCAATAATAAGAGTCCCCTATGCATGCACAGGGCAAGTTCCGCACCTTGTTACTCTTGCGTCTTACGTATTTTCCATGTTGTTGCCCCTTTGCCAATTATGTTCTCTCACCCTTAGTTAGATACCTACCTTGATATCATTAACTTGGCTGGGAAACGCTATGCCTCCAGTGCAAGGGGTTAAGTCACCCTCAAAATCCTCAGTCTTAAAACACTGTGTTCATGGCAATCTCAAATCAATCTTGGCCCCACCCCATAGCTCCAGTTCAGCCTGATCTGATGGAGCACCACCTTTGCATGAAGTCACAAGTAATGTCTTACATGCACTTCTGTTGTTTCTTAGCACTTATAATTAACAACTGTCACTATTATGCAATGTAAAGGGAGTCAATTTACAGACCTCGGAAGGATGAAGGCAAACATGTGACCTGCAAATTACAACAGATGTGAGCAAGGAACATTTAACTCATTGAGTCAAGTGACTTTGATTAATAGGCTTTGGTCTGAATTTTGATGAGCGGAACAATGCTTTACATACAAAACCATAAGGCTATTTAATAGATATGATATAGCCACTTGACTTAATTTAAAAAAAAGGTTTTATTTTAACTTTTTCTTTTTATGTGGCCTGTACATATTACCTCCTAAACAGTTTTCATATAAGGTAATTTATTTTGCCCTTTTCATTAACCCCTTTTCAACTGGATTACTAACACTCTTTCACAACTGTTAAACAGTGTATTTCTGTTAATATATTAAAGTAAACAATTACATTTATTGCTATAACCAGCAAATTTGCATGCAAGTATGTGGTGTTTGCCGTGGTCGCCGACTCATGTAATTCCAAAGACCACAATCATATTTTAGCAAACCTTAAAGGTAATTGAATGAGCATAAAATACCCATAGTCACATCCTTACTTGTTCTGACCAATCCTGTGAGCTCTCGCTGCAGCTTGCAAGTCATTCTGAGGGTTAAAATCGCTGTCTACAAAAATAACAGTATCAGCTGCAGTCAAGTTCATTCCAACTCCACCTAAAAAACAAATAAGAATGTTACTTTGGGAAACCTATCTGCTACGGGGGACTGTAAAGGGTCAAGTACGGGTCAACTCGTCATGGAGGACATAACCATGACGGAAATTACAGTAAAACGAAAGCAAACGGATTTCTAAACCTTGATTTTCTTTTCTGCTGCAAGTAGAAAAGAAGCAACTGCAGGCTTCTGCAGCCTGTGGTCCTCTATCCATGCCACTGCCCTACTTGTTCTCTAATGCCAACCTAGTACATCATCACCGTCTCTTTCCTCCTCATTATAGTGCCATCAACCATGGTAAGATCCAGATGGACAAATGAAGTCCCCCCACTAATAAAGTACAAGGGACACAATGCACAAAACCCTTTGTGGTTGTAAAACCTACGATTTGCAAATCACAGGGTTTGCGACCGCAAAAAGGCTTTTAATATACAAAAGGACTATTACGAGTTGGAAAATTCTTTTCAACTCATAAATGGGCTTTTGCAATCCTTTCAGAATTGCAAAAAGGAGTGGGCTTGATAGGGTCGCCTCCTATGATTTGCGATTTGGAAAGGGATGTATCAATGACTTGGTACTGCAACCGAAGTTGTAAACCACTAATTAGTTACCGACCCCCAAGCTGGGATAGTAACTGATTTGCAAAGAGAAAGGTATCCCACTGGGACATCTTCCCCTTTGAAAATCATGTCAGTGAACTTTGGGAGAGGCAGACAGTGGTTTAAAGCACCTCTTCCTGGTCGCCCCATGTCTTTGGGAAATATTATTTTTTAAATGTAGCACCTGTGCCTTTAACAAACACAGGCCACTTTTGAAAAAAAAATCCCGTTTCGGAAGGCAAATTCAGGGACAGAGGCCTGGTGTCCCTTGCGGGTATCCAACGTTGCGTTGCGTGCTATTCACAGGGATTCGCAAATTGGAACCTACCTAACTAATATTCATTAAACAGGTTGCATATTGACCCCCTGCAAGTAAACAATTTGTGATGTGACTGATTAGTACAGGGTTCTCCAAAGTCGGTCCTGGAGGGCCGGATCCATGCCAGATTTTTAGCATATCCCCATTTAGATAAATGTAGTTAACTCAAAAATATGGCATGGATCCGGCCCTCCAGGACAGACTTTAGAGAACCCTGTATTAGTACATAGATTGCATCACAAATAGCATTTCCATTCAAAAGCCAGTCGATGTGCAAATTACACATCCGTGGTTTGCAAATGGGATTGATACATCAGGCCCCTGGGTTCTTTTGATGTGTGAACGATCCAGTGGCCTGTGTAGCAGGTAAATCATGGGGTGCAAAGCCTATGAATGAAGAGGAAAAGGCACTCATGGTCAATGCTTTAGATCATTTTGCTACTCAGCAAACTCAGTGAACGTGAGCTGAAGATTGTCACAGAGGTACCGACTGCTCTATTAATAAATCTAACAATGACTGAATAATTAATAATCAGAGTCTAATTAATGGACACAATGAGTTACTTTTGTATAGAGAAGATCAATTCATGTTCCAAAGACATTTTCTCTGAAAAACTGGTCTTAGGTTGCTAGGTTGTTATTCTATTAGGTTTATCACAACTCAGGTTCAAGGCTTACTCACAAGACTTGCAGTGAAAGAATTTAAAATGGTTTCCTTAATACCTAGAGAGTCGCCGGATGCAGCTGCAAAAACACCTTCAACTGACTCAATGGTTTACCAAGTAAGACTGGTAAATGTAGAATTGTAATAAGGATTTGTCACATATGAATCTTTGAAATGTCTAATGCTTGGGAAATCTGTTTTATTTTTCATGACCAAATCGATCTATGGTGCTACATACAAAATAAGTTACTTTCCTGTAACTGCAGTTCTACAGTTTTGGTATCTTTCAAAGATTTGGTTGCTTGAATCATTTCCTATCATCAGAATGGTAATCTCTGTAGCTTCAAAAATATCAGTGAACCTTAGTATGCCAATAAACAAACAATAATATTTGTTTTGTATCACATTCATCTTACTGAAAATTGCCCAACCATCAAGCAATGAGCAGGCAACCTTTTCCTGGAGTGCCAAAACTCCCTGCATATCTTTGTTCTCTGAATGTAGAACTTTAGGCACAAATATATAGACCTCTCTATTCATGCAGTAGGATGTGGACAAAAAGATGGAAGGAATGCACGTTTGTTGATATGGCAATATGTGGGGCCTTCAGAATAAACATATAGCTAGTGCAAAGGACAGCCTTGTCTTCGCAGAAACTTATGATCTATTCCTCTGTGGCAAATAACTGCATTTCACTAACACTGCTTGATGACATAAGTGCTAGTTAAAAGCAATATCTTCTATAATGGGAACAATGTCAGTTCTGTGAAATAGATCGAATGCATGTTTCATTAGCTCCAAAAGAACAGTGCTCAGTTTCCAAGCTAGTGGGGGTATTGGTGCACAGAAGGGAACTATCTAAACAGACCTCACATAAAGTCTTTGATGAAGCATTGGTAAAAAGCAAGGAAGCATTCTGGTTTGCAAGAAGCATGGTGTAGAATAAAGGTGGACACTTACTGAGCTACAGTTTAGGAAAGAATTGGCCTTGTACACCTATATCTAGGCAGCAACTCACAACTCAAACTACAATGTCTCTACAACCTTTCACGATGCTCTCCTGCACTACATCAATGTAGTAAGGCACCAAGCTGTCAATCGGAGTGATGCTTTGGTTGTGATGTAACACTTAGCCCCACAGACTGGAGAGACATTCTGGGTGATTGTGAAAAGCAAGGTACTGCCTGTCAGGAACATCCATGAACCACGACTTCCTGGCCTTGTATGGCTCCTTCTTGATTTAGCTGAGCACACTGGAGATGAGGGGGAAGAGAAGCATATCATATGCAAAAGCTGCACAGTATTGAGCTGCCTGGACTAGCACTCACAATTCATAGCTGGATCTACTGAAGGTATCACTACTGGTAGATGTTATAGTTTACGGATTTCTTTTTCAACTGGAAGAAATGGAAATATAACCACTTCTTCTATTAGCCTTTGGGGAGTATCTTGGCCCCTTTGAGTAACAGGGTCTGGATATCCTGTCGGAGGTGGACATATGTTGATAGGTCTCTTTGACTGGATGGACTAGTGGTGGTCCCTACATAAACTCAAGAGTGTTACTCAAGTAAATAAGCTCTAGGTACCAGCAGTCCTTCATTATCTCAAGCAAGGAGTACAAAAAAATTGACATTTTGTCAGGACAGCCATGCTCTCTTAGCATATAACTTTCATATGAGATGCACCACTGCTAATGGATGGCTGTCGGGTTTATGAGCTGCCGATGATACAGCTGTCTAACAATGCTGTGATTGCTGAAACTGGGATTATTGATAAAAGCTTCCCCCTTCTGAATGGCCTTTTGTTCCATCTTCTAGCAACACAAAAGGTTTGTGGTCTGTGAAACTAACAGTCATGCATTCCATTTTGTATGCAGTACAGCATGATCAACTAGCTTACCAAATAGAGATTCACTGTCAAACGGCATGTTATCTATTCTATTCTGCACCTGTGGCCCAAACTTGGTGTCCGTGAGTCATTCTTGGCACCCCAGAACTTCTGCTCTTGCTAACTGGTGGAAACCAATATCAGATACATCGAAAGCAGTCTTTACTACATCCATAGCTGCATCAATGACACCCAAGAACATTGTTCTCTGCTGCTAAGAATGAATCTTGTCTTTTATTTTTAGGTGGCAGGCTGATATAAAAGCAACGTTGGCCCATTGTCTTGTGGCTCATGGCCTCCTGGCCGGTCTGGCTACGTTACCGCAGACCTGGCTGCCATGATGACTCTTGCGCACGTTATTATTGGATGTTGTCCTGTCGCCCTCTGTTATTGCCAAGTTATTCTACAACAGTCTGCATATTCTGTTTCTCACCTTTTCTCCTGTTCCCTTTTGGGCTCAGTCTGAACAACAGTTACAAGGTCGAATAACAACTCCCTGGTTCCTACTGATTTGGCCCGTCCCTCGCACCTAGACATAACACATGTACAGCTGCCATTGAGAAATTAGTGTGCTTTTAATAATGCGATCGCTTGCTCTAAGATAGCACTTGGAGACGACCTTTCCAGAGAGAAGAGCTGTGATTGTTTGCTGATGTAGTTTTGCATCAAGAGACTGAGGTATGGGGGTTCGCTAGTCAAAGCCCAAAGGTCTTCTATTATTATAATAAACTGGCTTCCAGCACGGGGAGGGTGGTAATGTTAGTTAGACATATCTCCACTGCTTTATGAGATGCTTTCCCCGTTTGTATTCTATGGAGTAGTAACTATGCTGATTATATTGTTCTTATGTATTATGCTACTAGTACTGACACGTGTACTGTATCTTAGAGCACGTAAGTTGAAATAAACATTTTAACCTATACAGTGTCTCTTCATACGCATGTTGTGGACAGGTACGAAAGTGACGAAAGAGTGTTCTTGCCTCTGCGTGTCCTGAGAGAGAGAGATACCGTGTTCTGGGTTGTCTAAGCATTGGTACATTGGTGCCAATGGGACGCTAAGGCTAGTTGGGTTGGGGTTTTGGGTGCTAAGGTTTATGGTTGGCTCACCACTATATTCCGAGGTCCTATTATCCTGTGCATAGCTCTGTATGTGCAGAAACCCTATGACATGGCGCAACCAACAAGTGGGGCAGCTTACTTGCGAGACGCTTGAGTAGTACTTGTGCTTGTCCACACAACCCTCACGTACGCTTCCGGAAGCGTGTGTGATGGTGATACCTCCTATATTACAGTTATTGTAGGTTCTTTCAAGCTTGAAGTTATTAGAAAAGGTTTTTCTTGATTAAAACCCTACTTGTGCTGCCTCCTGTTAGTTTGTCGAAGTATTTTAGCCGTAAATGGCTGTTCAAATTGCGGCGCATAGCCGCGGAGCACTCCGGACACACTTACGGGTGTATGGAGTGCCAGATGCTGGAGTCGAACTGATCTTTGTGGTACAAGCCGATCCGGCTTACCACTTTGAGGTGTTCTACTCATGGGTAACTTTTCCTGCAGTGGATGGGACTGACGATTTGTTCCATGAATATACAGCCACCGCAGTTCCTAATAACTATATACCTTATTCATGTCTTGAGGTACCGCTCACGGCTTGGCAACACCGTGTTTGGTTTAATGGCGCCCTCCCACAACCGACTACCACGGTTCGTTTAGGCCCCTTATCTATTGATGGGGCCACTTGGCCTGTTTTGGCCGGGTACACCCCACATCCGCGATATATGACGATACCAGTCGCGGAACTGCGCAACATGTATTCGGCTTTGGTACGAGTGCATCGAGCCTTAGTGCAATATGTTACAGGCAACATCCAGGGAGCCCCTCCTGGGGTTGCAGGCCATCCAGCTGGTGCAGCCGGAGTTGCCATAAGTCCTGTAATGGTGAACTCAGTGATGGACAAACGTCCACAACATAAGGACGACTTTCCTTATTGGCTTGCAGAAAAATTTGATCAGTTGGAGGCAGTTTTTCCACATACAACTCCAGTGGATAAACATCATATTTTGACGATTAGTTTGCCAAAAGACTTAATTCCCGAGTTGACAGCATGTGACAACTGGGGTAGAGTATTCGCAGCAGTATATTCTAAATGTTTTGGTACGCCTTCCATGACAGTTCTCCCCTCTGTAATTAAAAAGTACAGGATGAACACGGCCCTGAAGCGGCAGTGGAATTAGGGATGAGACTAGTGGGAGTGTTTGAAGTAGTAGCTGAACTGATCCTTGCAAATGTCAAGGGCGATGCAGTGAACTTTCAAGTAGCGAACGCTTTGGCTTTGGTCCCAGAATTGGACAAGCCTCGCGAATTACCGAAAATTATTACCCAGGCTTACAAAACTATTGGTAGAAACAGCCTGGGTAACAAGCCTTTGCTAAACTGCAAACACAATCGCAACCACAACAGCAACAAACCAAATCTCAATCTGAGAAGGATGAGAAACCAGTCTTCACTAAAAAGAGCTGGAGGCTGAAAAAACAGGGTAAGCAACAGACAAAGCAGGGATCGCGAGGCGCATCCCCGGTTTCAGTTTCTTCTGAACGTACTTATGATTTACGCGATAGAGCGAGAATTAAGTCACCGGATAGGTTTCAGATCCCTGATACGCGTTCTCCTCGTTCTTTACAGGCACAGACTTCGTCACAAGCCGGTGGAGGAGACAGCCAGGATAGAGGAAGGGCCCGTGAGGCCCCACAGGGACGAGACCAGCCTCGACAACAAGTCAGAGGAAAAGAAGAAGACGTTCAACGTTTTCGACCCCAATTTCAGGAGAAAAAAGTTGCCGCTGTAACAGCGAAATATGCCACAGACGGTGAGAACGAGACTCCTGAATTGGACGTGGGCAGTAACCCTCCTAGACAGCGCCGCGGAAGTAACCATAGTGCGGGAGGCGCTACGTCCTCATATGGAGGCGACAGCAACTGAAACATTCATTACCGTTGAAACAGCAGACACCAGAGTGGCACCCCCTGACAGACTATTTAATATAGTCCTCCAAATTGAAGGTGATATACAGCGAGTAATTAAAGGTATTTTTGGGAAAATCTGACCTCTTCATATGATATTTTATTGGCAGAAGCGGATTGGCCACCCCCATTCGTAATTACTGCGCGTAAAGGGGAGGAGGTAATCCTTCCGAGCTTTTCTCGACATGTCCCAAAAGACAAAGCAGAGGCTCTTGCAGCAGAGTGGGCTGTGTCCCTGGCACCAGCGTTATTCCGCAATCACGTGGGTTGGGACGAAGAATCTCCCCCCATGAAATACCTTTGCGATCGTTGCCGCAGCCACAACCCCAATATCCCATAAAACGTGAAGCCAAAGGCCCCGTTTCCGAAATTCTGACACAGTTGGAATATCAGGGAGTGATTGAACCCTGTGTATCACCTATGAACAATCCCCTTTTCGCGGTTTCTAAACCCGATGGATCGTACCGTTTAGTATTGGATTACCGGCATTTGAACTCTCATTGTCGGACCTTTGCGGTGCAAAATACCCATAGTTCTGCGCTTGTAGACAGTCTTGTTCGTAAAAAATACAAAACGACCCTTGACCTTTCAAATGGATTCTACACGCACAACTTAGCCCCGGAGAGTGGCCAATGGTGTGCCTTTACTTCCGGTGGTAAAATGTTCAAATTCAGGCGTCTTCCTATGGGGTACAAAAATAGTCCAGGAGTGTTTGCCGCTCGTGTTGTCTCTTTATTAGACGGCATAGATCCAGACGCCTGTTCGTATGTGGATGACATTTATCTGACAGACGATGAATTGTTTCCGCATCTGACGCGAGTGGACCGCATTATTCTTGAATTTGCGGTTCAGGGATACAAAATTAACTTTGCCAAATCCCATATTGCTGAATTTACCGTTTTGTTCTTGGGCTATGAGCTCAACAATGAAGGTAAGGGTTTAGCCCCCATTTTCTGGAGAAATGTGCACTTCTGTGCCCTCCTACAAATCTGAAGAAGCTTCAGTCTTTGCTGGGTTTTCTGAATTTCGGACGTACATACATTCCCGAATATGCCCAGCGTATCAAGCCACTGTATGCCTTGATACAGCCTACTTTTTCGAAGTCTTGCTGGCTTCCGGAGCATACCTCCATTCTGCAATCACTGCAGATAGACCTTCTTGAGTCTAAATACCTTTTGACGCGTGATAACCACACAAACTTGGTGATTAGAATCATTCCAGGGGCAGTGGGTTTCACGTATTTAACCTTTAATGAAGGAGACACAGTACCTATCGCATACAAGTCACATCTATACACCTCTGCAGAAATGCGGTTCTCATCTGTGGAGAAAGTGCTAACAGCAGTGCAAATGGCGATCCTGAAGGAGCGCGCACTGGCACAGGGAAAACGCATTCTGGTGGTGACACCCTATCCTGCCCTAGAGGCAGTGACTAAAGCAAGTGTTCCGAACTCTAAAGCTTTGCACCCCGTTGGATTCAATGGGCAACATCTTTGACGTCTCCGGATGTCACTTTCATTTTCGACTCTTCTCTTCAGACTCAGGAGTTTTTACAGTATGAATTTATTCATCCTCCTCCTTTGTCCTTATTGCCGCTTGAGGATTACGACTGTGTGATCTACACCGATGGCTCGGCACAACCGGCCACTGGGTCCAAGCATGCTTATTCAGCCGCATGTGCTATTGTTGCAGGTACGTTTGTGAATGGAAAGTTCAAATCCACTGTGGTGCATACGCAGGCACTCGGGGATAGTACCGCACAATTGGCCGAGTTGCGTGCTTTGGTGCTTGCACTTGAGTTCGTAAATCCTGATGTGACCACTTTAATCGTGTGCGATTCTTATTACTGTGTTCAATCATACAATGACAATCTGTTCTTTTGGTCGCAAAACGACTATAGAGACGCTAAAGGCAACACAATCAAGCATAAAATGCTTTGGGTTAGGGTGGCAGATTTACAAAGACGTCTGCCACTCACACAGGTGGTTCACACCCTAGGCCATCAGCGAGTGGGCGCACACGCTGTTGGTAACAGTCTGGCAGATGAAGCTGCCAGATCAGCAGTACTCACGTGTTCAGTAGCAGCAGTTACTAGATCCATGTCTAAAATAGACACTGATATCTTGGCAGCTATTGCTGCAACAAAAGAAGGAATTAATTACCCTAGAGGTTTCCCTTCTAAATATTCTTACCAGATAGGTCCCGATCAGGCTCCTTATGTAACAATACCTAACGTTGGGGTTCGGCTGATCCCCAACGCGGACCGCAGACTTTCCTTGATGGCAGCGGCACACGAAGGCATGGCTTCGGCGCATGCTGGTGTGTCTGCGACAATTTCCATTTTGCAGCAGCGTTACTGGTGGCGTGGTTTATACAAAGATACACGTACTTATGTGCTTTCCTGTGACGTTTGTCAACAGATCAAGCCTTCAACAGTCACAAGACCACCGCAGACCTCGCTTGCAATTTCGAACAGACCCTTTGGGTGTGTTTACTTGGATCACTGCGGTCCATTTTCTTCAGACACTGCCTATAAATATATCTTAGTGGCAGTGGACTCGTGCACACGGTTCATCTGGGTCTGGCCACAACGGAGTGCTGACGCACGAAATGTCATTAGGGATTTGCGAGTCTTTGTGGGAATTTTTGCATGCGGCACCTTCCATTCTGACCAAGGTCCGGCGTTTGCCTCTAAGGCTTACAAGGACGCAATGGGCTCCTTAGGGGTGCGGGTGAAATTTTCGTCTCCGTATAGGCCTGAGGGCAACTCTATCGTTGAACGAATGAACCGTGACTTAAAGCAATCCTTGACAGCTAGAGTTATAGGTACTGGCAGGAACTGGCTGGCCCACTTGTATACTGTTCAACGTGCACTTAATAATCTCCCTAGAAGGCCTCTGGGTGGGCGGACCCCTTACGAAATGCTCTTTGGCATACGAATGTTTGTGCCTGACCTTGATGGTCTAGACATGGCGGCGCAATCCGCCAAGTTTGATGTAGATAATCATTCTACTATGTTACAGGACTTACAAGAAGCCCGAGACAAACTAGCAATTGCACATTTGCCTTCAGCTACAGACCCTGCTTTGCAGATTCCGGTTGCCGGTTGGCTTCCGAAGATTGGCGACCTGGTACGAGAGAAGGTGGAGAACAAAAAGAATTCGGCCCCTCTTTTCGTGCACCGGTTCCAGTGCTGGGCTTGAAGGGAACACGTACAGTCATCTTACCACCGCTTCCCAGTCGCAAGGAAAACAGATACATCTCAGTGGAAAATGTCAAGCTACAACATCTGGCCGATCTTAAATAGTGTCACACCAGCGGTCTCTTGTCCTGCCATTTATCGGACAAGCGTTCGAGGTACGGCTGCACGAACAGTCACTGATGTTACCATGGAGATGGTTGATTTGCCTGAAAATATATTTGAACCCCCTGCATCACCCTGCATAGACGAGGACGAATATACTTATCCCGCCACAGAGTCGGTGGCACACCAACCAACAACGCCACTGAGCCCGACACGTTATTCTTTTGACTCAGTATCCAATTCATCACAAGTCCCGTCCAAGTTTAGTCTTTTTGTATCGTGGTTTAGAGACAATTTTTTGATTCCACCTTGGACATACATTTGGATGATACTTTTCTTGTTTTTTTGTTCATGTCCATTGGCTTTGTCACAGTGTTCTTTCTACTCATCAATGGTCACTATTTACCTGAACGCTCTGCTGTGAACAGTGTTGCTGGAACTTTGGCTCCACATTCCTCTTCACACATCATGAAGCGTGACCACACATTTGTGAACATTTCAGCGTTTCCAGTTGCTGATGGCATAGTATGGGATGCGGTAAACTTTCAAATACATGGCCCGACAGAAATTATTAATGTACCAAATGTCCTTCGAGTCTCGATGGGTGATGTAGTAAAAAGTAATATTCATTCTGATGATTGGGATGTGCATGCAGTTGAAGCATTATTTGCTGATTTAAAATATTATGCCTCTTTTAATGCTGAAGACTTGTATATGAATTCTGCGAATTATGCCGATTTGTATTGTTACCAACATTGGGGAAATCATTTTCTCCACAAACCAAGTGCACTACGCAGCCCTGTTACTTACACCCAATGGGAACACTGCCCAAACCCCGTACCAGGTAGTTCCCAAACTCTTCGAAATAAATTCACCTATTTTACTGATTTTAATCGATCGAACCCTGGATCATATTATTTTAAATTAAAAACTCCATTGACTCAGAAAATAATGTTGACCCATACTAAATTATTATATTCGGGTTCCTTTTTGAGCGCCTTGGCGGTGGGTGGTTATGAATATTGGAAAGACACAGTGGATTTAAAATCAATTTGGGGTTCGAAGCCATGGCAGGTGCAGGGCACTGAGGCCCTGCACCGTGCTTGCCTTATCCCAGCCCAAATTCTATTTTTAAATGCTTCCATTTATCAGACCACGTGTTGGGGGTTGGCTACCGTTAAACAACTAAATGCGCCAAACATCCCATTCTTGTCGAGTCTTCCAAATGATAGTTTGCGTTTTAATATGTCCCTTATGGCGTTACAGGCTCAGTTTCAGAACAATTCCTTTAATGTTTCTGCACTGATACAGTCACCCTGGTTGGCATGGCCCATATCATCTAATGCATGCCAACTTCGTTTTCATGGCACAGTTCCTGGTTACATACAGGACAAGCCTGATCCAAGATTTACTGAAACTCGTACTGTGACCATGTATTCAGTTGGTAAATTATGTAAACAATGGTTACAACATTCGTCCTTAGACTCTGTTAAGAACCATTTAACCCTCCTATCAGGCACTATTGACTTTTCTGACTTTATCTTGGGACCTCGTGGTCCCCGACCGAAGAGATTCATTTATGAAGCGTATAATGAGCTCTGGAAGCTGTCACAAATGGAAGCTGCTTCCCGTCTTAGAGAAATAGACCAAGCAAATTTGGAAAAGGTGCTTGCTGTTGTTGACAATAGTATAAATACCCTGTCTTCCCGCATTTACACATTGGACAATATTGTATCCTCTGTTGTTGATATTGTACAAGATGATGTCTCTATGTTGTATCATGGTCAGAATCAGTTGCGCTCAGTGATGCAGTTTGCATGGACTTTGCAAACTCTTAAGTTGGGTAAAGTTCCTTGGAATTTGTTAAACACCACTGCCCTCTTTTTGCCTTTTAATTTGACTGACAAACAGCAGTTCATGTCCATGAAAGATGCATCCTACACCTTGTTACATATTGAAAAAGTGGATCCTTTACCGTTCTCTGTAGCAGAACTCGATTCTGCGGTGTGGCTAGTTCATGGGGTTATAGCTTTACCTTTTTCCCTATTTGAGTTCAGTTCGTGCATGAAGCACTATCCTGTGGGCCGTTTCCAGCCTTTGGGTGGTGCTTTCCTGCATGAACTTTGGTCCTTGCCTTTCATGTATAAATGCCTTAGAGATGGCAAGGAAGTATTTCTCACGGGGGAGTCTTGTGATTCAACTGTGGGTCATTCGCTTATTTGTAAACATATTAAATTGGACGGGGCTTGTAGCGTTTCAGTTCCAAATCTTGCATGTGTCCTGAAGGGTATTCCTGCTCCTGCTATTTCTCCTACTTTTACTTTGCTTACCAACGGTAGCTATTTGCTTTTAAATAACGAAAATTGTTGTGGCCTGCAGGCCGGCATTCCGTATATTGTTAGTCTCGCACAGAGTTGTCTGCTGCAAGAATGTGCTTTTTCCTCCCCCTCACGACATCGTTGATAGCTCTATTTGGCCTTCCATTCCTACCATGGAGGCAGATTTCAATAAGTTGAGCAGAATAAAGGCCCTATTATTGAATGAGGAGGTTATGCTCACATCCGCCCGGGAGACATTCATTCTCCAGGTGGCGAGCACCCACAGTGAAATACAGGCCCTTTTGAACACTGACCTCCCCCAGCATTTTGGGGAGTTAATTCATCGTATTTTTAACGCATCAAACACCGAGGGTCTGGTGCACTTTTTTAAGGTTGTGGGGTCTGGCCTCGTGTCCACCTTTCAAACTATTTTCGGTGTGATACCGGCATTCATTCATTCTATTTTTTCTAGCGTCTTTGGTGGATTCCCATTAATCCTCGCTTTGGCGGCCGGTGTCTTGCTGTTGGTCTGTTTTTGCGCAATGGCTGCACTCCACTGGGCCCTTCTCGATCCCGAACGCCTCCAGCTGCTCCGTGAGCGACTGCTGGTTGGCTTCGATGTTCTGCCCTTGGCAACTATCAGTGTGTCCTACAACCTTTCCTTTCGCTTTGCGTATTTCACTTGCGTGCAACCTGTGATGTCTTGCATCCGCTGTCCGTTTACATGGACCATGGATTATTGCCTCTCCAATTCATCATTGTCGGTCCCGGATTTTGTTCGGTTGGTGGGTCCCTTAGAGGCCCATGAACGGGACTGTTCCGCTGCTGGCTTTATGATGCGTGCGGCTGCACTGGGGATTTTGGCACAATGGGATATCTGGGCGGCTGCTCAGAATCTCCTACAACAAAGTTATATTGATTATCACGCAAGCTGTCCCGCATTGCTTTTGGATGCTCCATACTCTGAAGACCATTCCTGCAGCTTTGACCTATTGGACTGGATGGCGTCTACGTTTTTTGACGATTCTAATGATGTCCTTCTGGACGGTATAGCATTTTTCTGCTCTTTCACATTTTTGGATTGATTGACTTGCCGTTAGTTGTTAGTAGACCGCCTCTATTCTGCTCAGTTGTTTGGAACTCTGTCTTCATTTTCGTCGTGGCCGATGGACTGTCCAGGGGAGGGTGTCTTGTGGCTCATGGCCTCCTGGCCGGTCTGGCTACGTTACCGCAGGCCTGGCTGCCATGATGACTCTTGCGCACGTTATTATTGGATGTTGTCCTGTCGCCCTCTGTTATTGCCAAGTTATTCTACAACAGTCTGCATATTCTGTTTCTCACCTTTTCTCCTGTTCCCTTTTGGGCTCAGTCTGAACAACAGTTACAAGGTCGAATAACAACTCCCTGGTTCCTACTGATTTGGCCCGTCCCTCGCACCTAGACATAACACATGTACAGCTGCCATTGAGAAATTAGTGTGCTTTTAATAATGCGATCGCTTGCTCTAAGATAGCACTTGGAGACGACCTTTCCAGAGAGAAGAGCTGTGATTGTTTGCTGATGTAGTTTTGCATCAAGAGACTGAGGTATGGGGGTTCGCTAGTCAAAGCCCAAAGGTCTTCTATTATTATAATAAACTGGCTTCCAGCACGGGGAGGGTGGTAATGTTAGTTAGACATATCTCCACTGCTTTATGAGATGCTTTCCCCGTTTGTATTCTATGGAGTAGTAACTATGCTGATTATATTGTTCTTATGTATTATGCTACTAGTACTGACACGTGTACTGTATCTTAGAGCACGTAAGTTGAAATAAACATTTTAACCTATACAGTGTCTCTTCATACGCATGTTGTGGACAGGTACGAAAGTGACGAAAGAGTGTTCTTGCCTCTGCGTGTCCTGAGAGAGAGAGATACCGTGTTCTGGGTTGTCTAAGCATTGGTACATTGGTGCCAATGGGACGCTAAGGCTAGTTGGGTTGGGGTTTTGGGTGCTAAGGTTTATGGTTGGCTCACCACTATATTCCGAGGTCCTATTATCCTGTGCATAGCTCTGTATGTGCAGAAACCCTATGACACCATATTTGCCGAAAATGGCCACTGTGTTGGCCGATTTAATACAGGCTGCAGCCATGGCACTCGTTCGCTTCAAATTTGTCAGTCTTGCATTCTTCTTGGTCTGGTAAAGTAGGGCAAGACGAAGATGAATTTTTGAGTGGTGCTGTGCTGCAGTGATATAATAGAGTTTGCTTTCAGACATTCTGCGAGACAGGCCAGTGCATTGCTTGTTGTTTATACGTTTTCTCTAGGTGGGAGAGAACTGTTGTGGCCATGGCTGGAGCTTGTATAGGCTTGACTGAACGTATTTGATTGTTCCTTAAATTGATGTAGGGGACAGTCCTCTTCTTCAATCCCCACAGAGAGATCAAACCACTTGGAATCCTGCTTGTTTAAAGAATGGAAACAGACTATATAGTTGGGTGGCAAACTGGAAAGCTGATTGTTATAATCAACCCATGTGTTGGTGCTGTTGATGTAATTGGTGTCTGTAATGAAAGTAATGGAGGTTAACGTTGGGGTAAATTCTGGAACCTTGCATAAAAGTCCTGCATCATCCCTTTAAGCGAGGGGATTCAATCCGCCGGAACTGGAATCACTGGCTGTTTTTGATAACGTGGGCATCCATCATATTATTAATATTCCTGCTTCTTGTGTCACATGTGATATCCCTTCTTTAAATCCTACTCTTACCTATCTTGGATAGAAGGGAAGAGCTCTGATGGGACTCGCTATCACGACATATGGCAGAAACCTGAGCTATGATGGCCAGTACAGAGTGTGCAGTAATCAGCACATTTACTACTTTGGTTTGAGATTGAGTATTTTTGTCTAAGTTGAATGTACCACTGAAAACACTATTATATAGACATATATGGACATGTGAATGTTAATAATGTTTGCTGCTACATTTAAAATTACCGGGACTCCCAGCCAGATAAAAGGAAATTATTCAAAGGTGTGAATCTACAAAAGATCCAATGCTAGAGAATTTGCATTTAGCTGCATTCAAAGGCGTTGCAATTTTTTCAGCATGTAAGGACAAACATTTCAGCAGTACCAACGTTAAATTATCAATTAAATCAGGGTTGCTGAGAGCCTAAACGGAATCCTACAGAAGGCGACTGCACTCACTAGAAAAAATACGATATGGCTTAAAGTCACTGGGGAAAACATATCAGGAGTGTTTTCTATATTCTGGTTCTTCTTTTTCAGGAAAAGTTGACTATCTTTTCCTTAATTCTTTTTGAAGCATCATAAATTAGTATAAGTGAAATTCAATGATTTACCCACATTAAGGGGCCGATTCCGATCTCGGCCGGTAGTGCTCCGAATCGGATTCGGATTTACCGGATCCGATTCGGAGCCCTGTTTCCCGACCGAATCGTACGCGGGTCAGGCCGAGCAAGTACGATGCAAGCTCCCGCGAAATCGCCGACCGACTCGTACGCGGCTTCAACACGCTCCCACCGACTCGCACAGACACGACTCGCACCGCGCTATGGAGACGTTTCCCGGCCGGGTAAGTACGATGCGCGCCGCAAGCAGTCCGACCGACTCGTGCCGTCCGGCTCGAAAGAGCTGTCGGAGCCGGACTTTGGGGGTCCGCGTCGGACCCCCCTGTACGCGTAGGCGCGTGAGTCGCACACAGGGGGGACCCATGGGTCCCCCCTACCTGTGCATGTACGCCACAATGCGCATGGACGCGTACCCACTGTAGGGGGCGCCCTTGTTCGCCTCGCACCCATTGAGTCAATGGGAGCCCGCGTACGTGTTGTACGACCGGCTCCTATTGACTTCAATGGGAGTCCGACCGAATCGAGTCCGATAGCATGCAAATGCATCGTACTCGTCCGGTCGGACTGCTAGGGTCCGATTCGGTCGGAAATCTCTCCGGGTCCGGCTCGGTCGGAGAGATTTCCGGCCGGAATCGGAATCGGCCCCTTAATCGCTATATTCAGTCCAATATCCATTAATGAAAGACAACTAAGACTATTTTAGATAAGTGACAACTGCCTCTGAACTTCTGCTTATTTATAACATGAAATCTAGGGAAGTGCATGGAAGTAAAAAATATTTGGTATTAAATGCAGTAGTTTAAATACTCGATTACCTGCCTTGGTGCTGAGAAGAAAAACAAACACTGGCTTCCGGCTGAAGTTATTAATGGCAAGATGCCTTTCTTCTCCTCTCACAGATCCATCCAGCCTCTCATAGCTGTAACCTTTTGCAAAAACAAAACAAAAAAAATACTATAATACTGGTGTTCTATTTTAAGCATTCAAATCAACATTAAATGCTTCACTGATAAGCAACCATAAGACAAAGGTTTCAAAATATCTACTCCAATTCTATAAAAAGGTAGAATAACTTTGAAAACAAAGTGCAAAAAGAACCTCAAATATGTCTGTCTACCTGAAAAAAAATGTACGGACAAGATAAATGGAAATCTTGGTGTAAAACTATTAACAAATGGACTTAGTCTTGCTCACTTTTAAGACAGCATTACCAGGATGCATATGTTGTGGTTCAGCAACAACAGGCTACTTACCTATAACAAAATGGCAATCCTCCAAGGATTAATCTTTCTCACACGTGGCAAAAACTCTCATAATACTTCTTACAACACTTTTGTTTTAAAATGTATATTTGTCAGCAATTTAGTGCTAACAACCAGCATTTATACATACAAATCACTTTGCTATGTATCTTGAAACACACTTCACTTTTGTACAAAGCACGAGATAGAAGGTCAGGGCACTCAAGGCCTGCACCAGTGAGTCTAGTATTTAGTAGTTTGGGCAGGAATGGTGGTGCAAAGAGCTGGAAACTTGACCTTCCTAGTTCCCACAATTTTGGAAAACCAAAAACACAAGGTACAGAATGGCTCAGCACACACCTAAAAGTAAAAATATGATAACAGGAAATACAATATAATATCAAACAATAAGCAAACAAGAAAACATCTCCCAAAAAGATTAGAATGAGTCTTCAGATTATGTGAAAAATGTTCTTCTTTTATTCCTTTATATAATATTTCTTCATCTAACTTCGTTCATTTAAAAGCGCAATACAAAATTCATAGCCGACGCGGCGCGTTTCGTCCCAAAGGGACTTCTTCAAGGCTATAAAAATACACACAAAACATATATATTACTATTTATATTTACATTAAAACTTAACTTCAATGTGCATACAAAGACATTAACTAGCACCAAAATTTGGCTCACAATAAACAGTTGTAATTTGCTATGTAAGCATTTAATACATTGGGAGATATCTTGCCGAAAAAACCAGTACTAGAGACAAAATAGTCATAAAAAACAGGGAGATCTTTATGCTAACAGGATAAAAAGTAGAGCGTGTGTTTAACACTTAGCAGTAGAGAAACAATATGAAACTGAGCACAAGTCCAAACTTGTATCATCTAGACACATTCTCATTATATGCAGGTTAGGTTATCATTGGTAATGCCATTTGTGTACTTGTCACCCTTAAAATAAAGATTATATACATTTTTCTTTTCTTTATCTATTTTCTTTATTCTATACAAGAATCTAGGTAATCTCGCCTACCGGTTTGTGTTTTATTGTTCACAACAGTAATGTGTGACGTCACTTCATGGCACATCAGGTTACACTGCTACCAGTGAAATTCTATAACGGAAATATGGCAGTATGACTATAATTATCTATACATATTGGATAAATAACCTGAATGTGTTATGCACAATGTTAAAAAACGTACCTTGATCAAATTGAGTAACACGTCACTGTTAGTGATTGTAAAAACTCGTGTGGATTTAAGCAGATATTGGTCACCCAACGTTCTGTAACCAAAGTTTCAAGAATAATATTTGTAAAGGACGTTTGTTTTAAAGAAAGAGAGAGAGCACGCAACCAATATTAATTGTCAATGCTTCATTTTAATGATCGACATTTATTTAGGCCCATTCCGGTCCTATAATGATCCGCAGTTTCAAAATGCATGAATAATATTTTGCAATTAACATACCTTATAAAAAGGGAGCACCACTCTCATAAATTGTGTGTGCTGTTACTCCTAAGGGGTATGGTTGCCCTAGATCTAGAACCAAAATAAAATAAAATGTAGTGTCAGTCTTGTATGAAAATTATACTCAGGCAATATAAATGGTTACTTTATTATATAATTGCGTATTGTATGCATTACATGCTCTTGGATGTAAAAAGTTCAGTAGGTCTTAAGTCAAACGACCATTTCAATATACTGATAGTTATCGGACCGGACCCCATTATATAGAGTTCAGGCCAAAATATTAAAACATTGATACTTCTCGTGTTATTTAAACAGACGCCATTTTAGAAAGGTCTTACACGATATATTGTGCAAGTAACTATTTGTATATTCAGATGTGAAATCTGTACTCAAACAGGACGCCTTAATAGAGCCTCTAATATAGTATGTTATAAAGGCTAGAACCCGTCCCAAGGCAGTAAATTTACGACAATATTGTCAACCGACATTTATTGAATAAATGCATTCGGTAAAAAAAAGGTAATTGGCATCTATTATAAAGATGTTGCACAAATAGAGACATAAGCATTACGCGTTATTAAAACGGGCGCCATCTTGAAAAGGTCTCGCAGGGTGTATATTACAGATAACTTAATATATATTTCCGAATATGAGGTCTATACTCAGAGCGGACGCCATGATTGAGCGTCTAGTGTATAATCTATTATAAAGGCTAAGACCCGTCCTTAGGCTATCTGATTACGACAAAATTGTCGACGTGCAATTATTGAGTAAACGCATTTATCCAAGGTTTAAGATCTATTGACATCTAGTATCAGAATATTATCAGATTAGAAACATTTAAAGTCCACTCTGGCATTTGAGTTTAACTTACTTGCGCAAATGTAGATAAGCGTGTAATCCAAAGTCCGGGTCTGGAAAATAACGTCAGAACCGAACTCCTATTCGAGGCAAGTATTTATACAGAGATCCTCATTGCCTTCACCTGTTGCTTCCCGATTCGTTGTAGACACTAACGACGGATCGCCTTCAACTACAACTCATTCGAAACTTGCTGGTACATTTCGGCCATTTTGAAATGGGTTTTCAATGCAGTGAGGCTAATCTTCATCATATGTAATATCACTCTTACTCAAAAAAGAACACATAGGTTTGGTGAAATTAAGCCTGGCGATCGATAGTAACAGACCACACAGGCAGAAAATCGCAAAAAAAGGAATAATTTTTTCTAAATTTTAAAACTCGATCTTGATCATCAGTAATGACGGACCATTTGACGCATAAACGGATCAGCCATTTTGAAATGGCAGTTTGTAGTTTTAAAAATCATCGTGCCATATACCTTGATGTTTACATTTGGAAGGAGCACATAAATTACAGTTGATATTAAACTCTAGAAATCCACAGTTCATTTGAAGTCATACAACACATTATGTTTAGTCTCACATGAGAACAGTATATCCCTATTACTCCAATGGCTGCTTAAAGAAAATGGTGAAATTCATTATTGACATTCAAGCCAAATATTACAGTTCTCAGACGGCAAATCCAACGAGCTTCGACCTGTCTAAGGTAGTTAGTTCTGTTCCCACCCCTCTCATTACCAATCACATGATCTATGGCATGGAAGGTTATTCCTGTATTGTCTGGATGCATTGTCTGTATGTGAACTGATACTGGATATCGGTCATCTCTGTTCCTAATGGCCCGAACATGTTCCTGTATGCGCATCTTCAAGCTACGTATGCTGCTACCGACATATATTTTGTTACAAGAACATTTTATCAAATATACTGTATGTGTTGTATTGCAATTAATATAAGAGCGAATTTTAAATTCTTTAGAGTTGTTATATTTAAATTTTGTTGTTTTATTTTCACCCAAAATACATACGCTACAGTTGCCACAGATGAAAAAACCAAATGGTTTCTCTGGTAGCCAAGTGGTGGTCGGTGGTTTAAATTGCTTAATATAGCTTGGGCATATTAGATTTTTTATGGTCTTGCCTTTTCTATAGACCACCTTTGCTTTTGGTGCAACCATGTTCAGAGGTAGCGAACTAGACGTGAGAAGATGCCAGTTTTTTCGTAGGATGTTAAAAACATGGCCACTATAGATATTATATTCGGTTGTGAATGCCACATCAGTGTAAGTGGCATTACTCCTTTTACGATTTCTTTTTTGAAGGGTGGACTTCCTGTTAGTTAACATGATTTTTTTCTCTGCTTTTTCTAAGCACTCCTGATCATACCCTCTTTGAACAAAATTGGTCTTAATTATTTCAAATTTTTTCTTGACATTATGTTCCTCGCTGCAATTACGGCGAGCTCTTATTTCTCCAAAGGGGATGGCAGAGATGGTCATTTTGGGATCATTTTGGGATGAGTTGTAGTTGAAGGCGATCCGTCGTTAGTGTCTACGACGAATCGGGAAGCAACAGGTGAAGGCAATGAGGATCTCTGTATAAATACTTGCCTCGAATAGGAGTTCGGTTCTGACGTTATTTTCCAGACCCGGACTTTGGATTACACGCTTATCTACATTTGCGCAAGTAAGTTAAACTCAAATGCCAGAGTGGACTTTAAATGTTTCTAATCTGATAATATTCTGATACTAGATGTCAATAGATCTTAAACCTTGGATAAATGCGTTTACTCAATAATTGCACGTCGACAATTTTGTCGTAATCAGATAGCCTAAGGACGGGTCTTAGCCTTTATAATAGATTACACTAGACGCCCAATCATGGCGTCCGCTCTGAGTATAGACCTCATATTCGGAAATATATATTAAGTTATCTGTAATATACACCCTGCAAGACCTTTTCAAGATGGCGCCTGTTTTAATAACGCGTAATGCTTATGTCTCTATTTGTGCAACATCTTTATAATAGATGCCAATTACCTTTTTTTTACCGAATGCATTTATTCAATAAATGTCGGTTGACAATATTGTCGTAAATTTACTGCCTTGGGACGGGTTCTAGCCTTTATAACATACTATATTAGAGGCTCTATTAAGGCGTCCTGTTTGAGTACAGATTTCACATCTGAATATACAAATAGTTACTTGCACAATATATCGTGTAAGACCTTTCTAAAATGGCGTCTGTTTAAATAACACGAGAAGTATCAATGTTTTAATATTTTGGCCTGAACTCTATATAATGGGGTCCGGTCCGATAACTATCAGTATATTGAAATGGTCGTTTGACTTGAGACCTACTGAACTTTTTACATCCAAGAGCATGTAATGCATACAATACGCAATTATATAATAAAGTAACCATTTATATTGCCTGAGTATAATTTTCATACAAGACTGACTACATTTTATTTTATTTTGGTTTTAGATCTAGGGCAACCATACCCCTTAGGAGTAACAGCACACACAATTTATGAGAGTGGTGCTCCTTTTTATAAGGTATGTTAATTGCAAAATATTATTCATGCATTTTGAAACTGCGGATCATTATAGGACCGGAATGGGCCTAAATAAATGTCGATCATTAAAATGAAGCATTGACAATTAATATTGATTGCGTGCTCTCTCTCTTTCTTTAAAACAAACGTCCTTTACAAATATTATTCTTGAAACTTTGGTTACAGAACGTTGGGTGACCAATATCTGCTTAAATCCACACAAGTTTTTACAATCACTAACAGTGACGTGTTACTCAATTTGATCAAGGTACGTTTTTTAACATTGTGCATAACACATTCAGGTTCTTTATCCAATATGTATAGATAATTATAGTCATACTGCCATATTTCCGTTGTAGAATTTCACTGGTAGCAGTGTAACCTGATGTGCCATGAAGTGACGTCACACATTACTGTTGTGAACAATAAAACACAAACAGGTAGGCGAGATTACCTAGATTCTTGTATAGAATAAAGAAAATAGATAAAGAAAAGAAAAATGTATATAATCTTTATTTTAAGGGTGACAAGTACACAAATGGCATTACCAATTATAACCTAACCTGCATATAATGAGAATGTGTCTAGATGATACAAGATTTGACTTGTGCTCAGTTTCATATTGTTTCTCTACTGCTAAGTGTTAAACACACGCTCTACTTTTTATCCTGTTAGCATAAAGATCTCCCTGTTTTTTATGACTATTTTGTCTCTAGTACTGGTTTTTCGGCAAGATATCTCCCAATGTATTAAATGCTTACATAGCAAATTACAACTGTTTATTGTGAGCCAAATTTTGGTGCTAGTTAATGTCTTTGTATGCACATTGAAGTTAAGTTTTAATGTAAATATAAATAGTAATATATATGTTTTGTGTGTATTTTTATAGCCTTGAAGAAGTCCCTTTGGGACGAACGCGCTGCGTCGGCTATGAATTTTGTATTGCGCTTTTAAATGAACGAAGTTAGATGAAGAAATATTATATAAAGGAATAAAAGAAGAACATTTTTCACATAATCTGAAGACTCATTCTAATCTTTTTGGGAGATGTTTTCTTGTTTGCTTATTGTTTGATATTATATTGTATTTCCTGTTATCATATTTTTACTTTTAGGTGTGTGCTGAGCCATTCTGTACACTTCACTTTTGTGATGGACTCTTTGCAATAGACCCCTCTCACTGCTTAGAAGGAAAAGTTCTCGAATTCAGGACAATAGCCAAATCCCTCAGATTTTTAGGTCAAGCCTCGGCCTGTTGTATCTCTTCTGTGAGCTTTTGGCAGACCCACCGATTGCCATTGACTGCTATCTGTGGCATTTAGAAATGCTGGCTTGTTATTGGTGCATTTGTGAAAATGTCCCTGCTTTGTGTGCTTAATTCACTCGCTGGTGATTTCACTAAGAGAACATTTTAGTTGGCCATCACACTGTACACCGTGTGATGGCCTCTTCTTCCTCCTCCCGTATGGGCACTGCAGCCTTATACACAGCTTCGTTCCCTCCCACCTTGCTGCTCTCAGCTGCAAGGGTCTTCATAAGTGCTCCTGGGTGCACAGCTTGTTTATAATTGTTGGGGCACAGCTCTCCCACCTACATGTTTTTAATCAATTGTAACATACATAAACTCTCAGCACGGCACCAGTTTCATGAGCGCCGCACTTTTTCTTTTACTTGTCGTAGTAAGCGCTCGTGTTTCCGAGCTCCGACATCCCTGTAAATCTGTAAATTCCTTTGCTGGTACCAGCCTTTTCATTTTGGTGTTTCCCTTCCCACAGGCATTTGTATTCATATCTGTTCAGCAGATCCGCAGGAGATGGGGGGCCCAAAAGGTGGACAGAGTATCGGTGCAGAATATCAGACCGAGCCCCAGAAGAGCAGGTCGGCACTCTTACCTAGTACAGGAAGCTTTTCATATGGGAGGGGGCAATCAGAGGGTTGGAATAAAATGCTTGATAATGCGCCTCTATGTTGGGCTTCTCTAAAGCCGTCCTTTTTAAATGTTTTCAAAGAAAGGCTGGCTGTGAGGGGTGCTTTCCCACTTAGGACAGAGTTTCGATGAGTCTAGCTTTGTCTGTCTGGCTATCCGTCTGCATTTCTGCCTACTGTAGGCTTTGGTCTCTAGTCTGACTTCTTAGGGAGAGTTTTCGGAGTGAGCATGCTTCATCATTCAGCGTAGCAAGTGTCAGCGAGTGGCCCCAGCGCCCACACTGAGAACCTGACAACTCGCAGCTGAAGTGACAGTAGTTACAGTACACACTGAACACGCAGTTCTTATCCAAAGTGTTGTGTTTTAATGACTTTACAGCCTTTGTCAGTATTTTTCAAGATTTACGATTTTAACTCATGTAAATTTGTATTTGATTTATATTTCTAACTACAACAGTCTGTGGCCATTATTGTTGGCGATGGCCATATTATGGGCCATCGCCAACAATAATTTGAAACTTAGTACACATGCTGGTGGAAACCTTAAGTTGTATTGCATTGTTATTTCTATCATGCTTTACATCCCCCTTGCGAGCCAAAGCATTATAGATGTTTTGAGTCAGCTGGGATTTTATCAAATGGTGAACAAAGTAACTAGTTCATGTTACGTCCAACACACACATGCATCTTTGAATCCATTATGTGTCTGATGTCTGGAAGTTGGAATGCTGAAGTGGATCCTTGCAAATGCTATTGCTAGCAGGTGTGCTATGTTATCACCATTTATATAGCACTTTGCATCGGTATTATGGCGATGTAGCGCTTTCTTAATCTGGGCTCGCTTTCATACAGAGTCTTAAAACGCCATCAGTCGGTTGTATATGTTTGATATTGTGCACTTAGAAGACAGATGTAGAACGTTTAGTTTAGAGGAGATTTGGGTCTGCTAATGTGAAAGTAAAATGCCTTTCATGTAGAGCCTCACGGGAATTCATGAGTGTGGTGAAGGAATTTGTCCTTTAGCTGCTTACCACGAATGTAACTGTGTAATTGCATATGCCGAATGATATGTCAGAGTGATCCAAGCGTACCATGGCTGGACTTAATTTAGGGCATTGCATTTATGTATTTTAGTTTATGTACAGCGTGATGTTGACCCTATTCAAGGGTGCCAGTGCATTTCACATAGCTGCGAAAACAGACTAATACACATCAGAAGAAATATTCAGCCATGTGAAGAATGGCAGTTTTAATTACACCAGTGCCTCTTACTTTTTATTTTCATGTATTTTGGGTAGATTCAGTTTCTGTCCTCATATATTTATGAGATCACTGTGTTAAATGGAACGTGCTGAGATTAGCAAGTAGAAGTGAGCAGGAACTGTACCCTACCACTTTTACTGTTAAATAGATTAACTGCATTTTGTACTCATTTTTATATTTTCCGTACCTTCCTTTTTTGATGTTTTAGCACACCTCTTATGTATTACACAATGCAGGCTGTGCACTGCTCGCATACTGGATGACAGCTGAAGCTGTGCACCGCTGATGGGTCTACAGAGCTCGGCTGTGCTATGGTGGGCTGTGTTGAGACACCCCAGTGTTCATCAGACGCCCCCTTCCCTACACAACCTTCATACCGCGCAGATCACAGGGTGAGCACCGTGTGCTAGTGTCCACATTAGGCCACAGAAGTCATTGTAAGTCTGCTACCAATTGTGAGTGCCCCTTGTTTTCTTAACACGAATGAGAGAGATTGGTGTGGGCAGAAAGAGATCCCACGATGACAAGACTGTCTTTATAAATCACAATCTGGAGTTTGATTATACATTTAGGAATTAACAGCTACATGGTAATATAGCATGGCAGATAAAATCTAACTACCAAGAAAGTCTAAAATGTGTTCTGTTTTCTACAGCAGTCTTTCTTTGTGGAACACGTGTTACTCTAAATAAAATGTGTCAACGCCTTTTTACAACACCCCCGTATACAAGTGCAGGACAAAGAAAATATAAATGTTACGCATTTTATATAAATGCACACAATAATGCCCTCTATAAACTCCAGAAACGATATGCGACCGACAAAGTAAACCCTACGACGCCAGGGGTTTACATTGTCATAAAAATAAATACGAACAGGGAAAAGGGGAGGAAACATACAAATTAACGAAAAGAGGTTGGGGCACAGGTGCGTAAAACTGAGAGCAGGAATGCTTAGTGAACCAGATGAAGGGTCAGGATTAAAGACAGTACAAGAGCGTTCCAAGTGACTACTGCCACAGTCTCGATTAATTACACTTAACTAGTGTCCCTCCGTTGCAGGCACTATAATTGAGCTACTATTTCTACTTTCTTTGTAAATTATGTGTTACTATGACACGATTTGTTTTTGGTTGTCTCTGCTTGTGGATTCTAAGGATGTGTTCGTGTTTTATTTACTTTGTGCCGGCTTGATAAAAGAAACGTTTGCGGCCGCGTACATCCACTCCACTCCAATATAAATCACGTGGGTAAAAGGCATTGTCATTTAAAACGGCAATGCCTCTAACTCTCACAAATGCAAGACCAATTTGCATTGCAAATGCTTGTTTATACATACATCTACTTAGAAGGGGAGACTGTATATATTGCCTATTTAGAGGACGGCTTTATTTTTGATGGAGAACCAGAGGAAAGAAAGAAACTCTTTGGTCTCCCTACACGCTACTCTATTAAAAGTTGTTATTGTATCCTCTCGAATTCACAGGATTTTCATCAACTCAGGCAGAGGGGCACAAAGGGAACCTTATTGTCTCAAAAAGGTTACACAGCAATGCTATACACACCAAAGTATCAGCCTAGCCATATGAATCAAGACAGTAATTAAGTATGAAACGATGTACATGTCACTGTCCTGTAGTGGAATGTTTTCTAACAATGGTTTAATAGCCACATTATGTTTTTGCTACAGACCTTACTTGTATCAGACATTCATATTCCAGCAAAAAACTGATCATTGGTCTTGTAAATCTTGGTGCTTTCTACATAGACACATATAGCTGACGGTGGGTTCTAGTGGACACAGCAGCTTGTGTAAAAGACTGCAAGAATAATGGTTTGGTTGATATAGAATTCCTGTCTACCTTTGGGGAAGATCCCAGCTATGCTCTCAATATTACTTTTCAGCATGAAAATTATGTGAGGCACCTGAATGGACAGAGCCTGGACCTATCTGTCTATGATGGGAGCATAATTAGCACTAAAGAGGTACCCTTCCACAATATGTACCTCATGTTTTTCCTTGCTTGTAGTTTCGTCAAAGGGATCATTCTAATCCTACGAGGCATGTTTGCATGTAAAAAGGTCTGGAAGCAGAACCACCTCAACATGTTGTTCTTCAAACATCACCTTGGGCACAAACTCACGATGTCCTCTTGTTGCTGATCGCAGACTTCGCATCAACGCCTTGACAGGCTGGCTAACTTAGATGAGGGGACTCCCTTGAGAAGCAAATGAAAACACCTGTACAGTCAGGGGAATACACACATGTACATGGCAGCTATTTTAAAGGGGGGAATCCCTTCATTTAAGACATCTCTGAGTCTAACTGATGCAGTGGCAGCCATCTTACACGAGGATTCCTCCCGCAGCACTATGAGAGTTGGCAGATAGAGAAAGACACTGCACAATAAAGAAAAGCACCACATTACGCTGGTGGTCACAGGGATGACTGGAGGTGTGTTTATGCATGGGTAATGGTCACTGCTTGTGGGAGGGTTGGGGGAAGAGAGCAGTGATGCTGAACCTAAAAAGACAGGCTACTTTCTTTGCCAATCACCACTTTAAAATGTAACCATCCACAAAATGCCATGGGCTGTTCCAAAATGTTATAAACACTTCAAACAGGCAGTTGCTAAAGGAGGCTATTTCAAAAACCAAATGGATGCAGGGGCGGTCATGAAGCCCATCTTTGTGTATTCGTCATAACAAAATGTTTTTGCTGTGTTAAACCTAAATATACTGACCAAACAGATCTGCATGGAGATAATCTAACCTCACTCTGGGTGACTAGTTTGTTTGGGCCCCAATCAACGACCTGTGGTCACCGGCAGTGTCACACCGTATGTGGTCAGCCAAACACTTTCTGGAAGATACTACACTAATAGAAAGTTGTATGCCTCCCAGAGTATCCTCATTTTCTTGATCCCCTGGTGCTTGCCCTATTCCTCCTTTGTGCAAACCTAGTCACAAAGCCTGCAACAATGCTCTCTACTTGTTTGTATGGGGTACGACTTTTATACATAGCACCCCAAATTAAGTGGCACAGGCTTTCCGTCAATGCAGTTTCAGTTAAATTATGTGGTTCATTATCCATACATATTATTGTGAATATACTGAATGTACAGACCTACAGCAATTAGAGCACTTTCAGGGTAAAATATTGGAGAACCCTTGAAACCAAGATTTATAGATGGGAAGTGGGGAAATCGGTTTTAAACTCACCTGATGCAGCGTGCACCTGTCAAAAGACTTCAAGATTGGCGCCATCACATACCAATAGGGAAGGCATTGGCATGCCAATCTGCACTGATGGAAAAGTCAGTAGTGTTACAGCTGGGCTTGCATCCTACTCCTGCATGTAGAGCCTGGTCCTGACAGACAAAGTGAGCTGAGGGAGAGAGTGAGGCCCCAGTGGTATAAAGGAGGCGGCCGTGGCCTTGCTTTGGAAAACAAAGCAGCCATCTGCCTGACGAAGAGTGGAAGGCGTGCCCTGAGTGTTGACAAGGAAGCAGTTTAGAGCTCTCCTTCCGCACCAACAGCGCGCAGTGGAGGCTGGGCATGGCGAGCCTGAGTGGTTGTTGTCGGGCCAGAATAGGACGGGTGTATGAAGGGTTACTGGACTAGAGTCTCCAACAACAGTGTCTCCAACAAAAGAGTAACTTCAGGGGGATGTTGAACCAGACACATAAGGATGGTTGGGTCCAGCAGGTGAATAGGATATGGGCTTCCACACCGCTGGAAAGGAAAGAGGGGTTGGCCTGAAGATATTAAATTGCATGTAGATGCCATCAGATGTTGCAGTCAGACTTTATTACCCAACGTATCCTCAAGGTGACGATTCTCCAACATGTGACTTGTGTATAGGGGAGTGAAACTGAGGGGAACCAAACTGCTCTGAGGGTGCAGCTGAAAACACATTGACTGCGCTGAACATATAATCCGTGGTTTGCTAGTGTCTCCTACCTTCAATCCTGTGGTGCAGACGCTTTATAATATCTCTTAGAAGCATACCCTCAGCACCTGCACTCCTAGAAAAGAAGAGTCTAGAGCCAAGATACCGAAAGCCCATAATATCAGAGATCTTTAGAGCTCGCAAAAAACACAATCTACGTTATTTGGGCCAAGTGACCACATATGATCTCTGGACCAAAGTATAATCCTAATCCAGGTTTGAATATGATATTGTTGCTCCCACCATAAAAGGCGACATTTGTCTCCTGATAGGGAAGTTTAGGTAAGAAATGAGCTCCCTCAGGCTAGATTCGCCAAAACCATCTCTGACATTGATCATACTCTACAAAAGTTGAAAACAGAGTAAAGAAACTGGAAGCGGCAGAAGCTGAGGGAGCTGAGGGAGCTGAGAGAGACAAGCTGGACACTAGGGTGAAAGAAATGGAAAAAAAAGATGCTATTACCTACTTGATACGGTGAATGATGGCTAAAACAGCTCTTGATGGAACAATGTGAGAATAAGGGGTATTCCTTAATTGTTCACACACCTGGAACTGGAACAATATGTACAGGACTTATTCCAGTGCCTTCTGTAGAATCCCGATGATTTGGCAATTGGGCTTGACAGAACTCAAAGAGACCTTAGTGCCTACCAAACTAAGAATAACCAGACACCTAATGTGCTGACCCAGATTCATTTTTTCAAGAAAACAAGAAGAAATCCTGAATGCAGTCTGAAGAACGGACACCAAAGTATTCAGAGAGTCCATGATTTCACTCTTTCAAGAAGCCCCTGCCTTGAAGTTTGCAAAAAGAAAATCCATGAAAATACCAACCGGCCTAAGGGCACAGCAGATCCCAAGCACATACCTGTTTAGGCTGCTCCTCAAACTCAACAACAAACTGGTCTCGATCTCCACCAAACAAGAAGCAACTGAACTCAGAAACCTGAAAGTGGAACAAGGAACTGCTAATAACAACCTTAAAGAAACACGACCAGTGTGGCAAAACAAGTCTAAGACAACAAAGAGATATAAGGCAAACAAAATGCAGCCTGAGAGATAACTAAATAGTGATTTAGATTTAGAAGCTTAATAGTCTTCAATACAAGGCTATTGGCATTTAAGACTCACAACTGCAGGATCACCGACACTTGCTGTCTCAAAGATCACATAAAGCCTACGGTCAAAGGAAACCTCTTGCTGTGGGCCGGCACATATGAACAAATGCTGCTGATCAGGAACCTGGGAGAAATCTGTTTTGACAGATTGGCTGATGGAACGAACCAACACTGTCCCTGGCAGCACTGCCCCACAGAAGGCGAGATGGGTGAACTGTACTGCTCGGTCTCTGCACTGAGATATGCTTTTTCTTTTTGACTCACCAAGTGAAAAACAGGGGAGGCCTCATAAACCCAGGTCACCAATGGGCTTGCCCAACCCACACTGGTGAGATGGATTGAATTCATCCAATATTAAAAAAAAAAAAAATCACTTGTTGCTAAGTTTCTTTGTGATACATTTAACACATGGTAGCCTACAAAAAGGGATGGTTAATGTTTATATTTTTGTTGAAGTTTAATTTTGCTTGGGGTGGATACTGAGATAGTTCTTTATTTGGAGTAATTGCACCCGGGAATGATATGAAGGAGCGAGGGAAATAAAAGAATGCCTGAAGGGGGCACTAAGGAGAAATATGAATGTAATAAATGAGCTGGAATAACAACCGAACCATTACCGTCTTGAACCTCAACATCCAGGGTTTAAATTCTCTCAGAGAAAACACATAGCACTTATCAGCTAGTTACACATGATGCCTGTTGATATTACACTCTTACATGAAACCCATTCCTTGGCAGCTGATGTTAAAATGCTTAAATCATGCTACTATCAATTATAAAATCACTCAACCGCACAAACTAAGACCAAGGGCGCAGCAATACTTATCGTGTTGGTGTTCCTTTCAATTAGAAACAGTTCACAGAGACAAGGAGGGGAGAATGGTTGAGTTACAAGGAGGTTTGTTTGGTTGGTCCTATAAGATAATCTTAGTTTATGTACCTAATGACAATAGGGAGGTCTTCTATTCTTGGTTGTTCCCCACCATATCCCATTTTGCAACTGAGGCTCTAACAGTTACTTTTTTCTCCCATCTTAATGACCACAGTCAGTGAGAGCAACAAAAATAGGCACTCAAGTATTGTCTGATCACGTACTGGTGTCAATGACAAAAGAGATAACACCTCTCACACCATGTCTCTCCCAGATGTGGAAAATGAATGAAATAGCATTTAAGGATCCACACTTAGAGCAAGTATAAGAGAAGCAGTAGAGATCTACCTGAAAGAAATAAAACGGAGGGAATGTCCTAGTCCATATTATGGGACGCACCCAGGGCAGTGGTTATGGGAGAACATATAAATCACCACAAAGTTTGTTAAACTGGCAAAAGCAAAACAATTGTACCTATGAATAGAAATAGCACACAAGAACCAGAATATAAAAGAAAACTAGAAGATAAACTTAGTGGCATAAGAAGAGTCTTCAGAGAGCTGTGCAGAGTCAGAGGGGAGCTGGAAACCTTACTAACTAAAGAAGCAGCACAAGTTACTGGACACTAGACAAACATACTATGAGAAGGGAAACATAGCAGGCAAGTTATTTGCATACAGAATCCGACCACAAAGGTCCTGAACTTTTATACACTGGTTAGAGCTGGTGGTAGGGCACTTAAAACTACAGAGCCAGGGTATTATAAATACTATTGTACAATTGTATACCACCCATCACGGGGACAAACCGAGTGACCCCTCACTGCAAGATGACTGTCGAGAGGGGAGACGGTTAACTAATATAGTCCTGGAATTGAAAGATGTTAATGTTAATGCTATTAAAAATTATTTTTTAAACAAAAAGGGGTTGGGCCTATACCACCACCCAAACTGGGCCTCAACTATAGTTTTAAGCAAAAAGATGTATGGGTGTGTCAGTTAGATTAGTAACATTTAAGTAAAGACCACTTTGCCAGATTATTTACAGTGTTCAAAGCTTGTTGTGGCAGGCTGCAGCTTTGAACACTGTAAATAATCTGTGCCGCCACTGCTGTTTTTTATAATTCATGGACTGGTCATTTTTGTATTGTCATGTGTTGTCATTTTGTATTGATGTTCTGTTGAATCACTTTGTATTGATGTTCTGTTGAATCACTTTCTTGACTGTTCTTCTTCGTTTGACATGATTTAAATGTTGACCGTGAAATTCAAAAAGTAATTGAATCATAAAGGGTAATAAAGACACCAAAACCACTTTAGTTGCCAAAGTGGTCTTTACTTAAATGTTACTAATCTAACTGACACACCCATACATCTTTTTGCTTAAAATTAAAATTTATTGAGCACACGTATACCCTGAGGTGTCTTAGCGCTGAGCTCATGAGGGACACAACTGGAGGAAGATATTAGTTTTGAAGCAGCAAGTTTTGAGCTCCTTCCTAAAGGAGATCAGTGAGGGCGAGGATCTAATATGCGGAGGGAGAGTGTTCCACAGCTTAGCTGTTCCTGTAATCAGACTTCTTTCACCACAGCTCAATTTTTTTAATCTGGGTGTAACAATTAGTTTGGCCCCAGCGGAGCGTAGGAGTCTGGTGGGCTGGTACCATATAAAGAGATGCCTGAGAAAGTCAGGCCCAGATTAATTCAAAGCTTTGTAGGCAATGCAGAGAGCCTTGAACTTGATGCGGTTTCTGACTGGAAGCCAATGCAGTCTATGAATTTCTTTGAAACGGATTGGAATTTGGGTAAACCTAACAGTACTCTGGTGGCTGCATTTTGAACCATCTGCAGATTTTTTAGATGTTGAGCTTGGATATTCATATAGAGACCATTACAATAATCAAATTTAGATAACACTAATGCTGTCATAACGATCTTTCTAGTGTTAGCTGGCAGAAAAGGAAGGATTTTCTTTATTTTCCTTATCGTGAAGAAGTAGGAGGAGACCACTGCATTTGTTTGGTTTGCATAGATCAGCCTATTATCAATCAGCACGCCCAAATTCTTGGCTTTGGTTACAGGTTTAGGTAAATCACTTAAATCCACTGGTCACCAGGGGGAGGCCCATGCTGGAGAAAGGCTACCTAATATTATTACCTCCGCTTTTTCAGAGTGGAGCTTTAAGCAATGTTTGCTCATCCATTAACTTATCTCCCGCATACAGTCATGGAAACGTAATGAAGTGGATGGTTCATTTTTTAAAGCAGATACAACGATTTGTGTATTGTCAGAGTATAAAGTCAAGGTAAAACCAACATTTAGAATCAAGGCCGCTAACTCAGTCACATAAACATTAAATAGAGTCGGACTGAGGGAAGATCCCTGTGGGCCCCCCACAGGGCAGAGTGAAAGGGGCAGATTGAAATTGCTCCAGAGTCACTGATTGCACTCTGTCTGCTAAAAAGGAAGCGCAAGCAAGGGCTGAGTCCTCAATGCTTAATACTCCCAGGCGTTTGATCAGCAGCTTGAGATCCACTGTATCAAATGCTGCTGATAATTTGAGGAGAATCAAGGCTGCTGCACTGCCTCTATTCATCGCAGCCCTTATCTCCTCAGTGGCTTTAATCAAAGCTGTCTCCGTACTGTGTTCCGAGTGGAACCCAAAGTGTGTGGGGTCTAACAAACGGTTTTCTTGAATGTATTGGGCCAGCTGCTGGTTCATAACTTTCTCCACTATTTTTGCAGGGAGGGCAGGCAAGATCTAGGCGGTAGTTGTTTGGGTTTGTCACATCAAGACCTGGTTTCTTTAAGAGTGGCAGAATGAGGCTTTTTTCCACTGAGTGGGAAAGACTCCTGAGATAAACATAGATTTAAAAATGAAGGAGAGATTGGTACCTATTGTATTAGAGATAGTTTTTACAACTGATGGCGGACACGGGTCCAGAGGGGAATACGATTTAGTCAAGATCAGGTTTTCCACCTGCTCAGAAGTGACTGGAGAGAACCTCTGCAAAGGGGTGAATTGGAACAGCTGGAGAGGTGTGGTGCAGCGGCCAGGGCAGCTGACTTCGGAGCACGGGGCTCACGGTTCGATCCCCGGTTCCGGCGGCAGCTCAGCTCAGCACCATGTGACTCTGGGCAATAGCTCACTTAATTTCCACGACGGCCCCCAGCGCCTTGAGACCCGTAAGGGTGAGTAGTTCGCGCTTTACAAATACGGATTTACATTTTATCGATAGAGCAGGACAGACATGCAATTAAATCGCTGCTAAAACATAAAGCCTCGGGACAAGCTGGATTCCCAAATTCTTTTTAAAAGGCCTTTGCTGACATTCTCTCACCTCTTCTGATAAAGAATTTTAACTCGTTTGCAGAAAAAATAAGGTACACCCTTGAAGGCAGGTCACATGAAATTAGCTTTGTTTTTGGAACACATACTTTGGATGATTTTTTTAATCAACATGACTACTTCTCTCCCAGCCCTACTGTTGGAGATGCAAAGATTTCAAGCAGCGACTGTTTTTAAGGTCAACTATCAAATATCTAAGGGCAAGGGAGTTGGTGAAGCCATGGGAGAAAGTAAAGCGGTGACATCACAATACAGTTTTGACTGGGCCTCTATGGGCATTTAGAATCTGGGAGTGCTTATCCCCTCTGTGACATGCAAACTATACAATAGTAACTTTCCACAGTTGCTTGACACGCTATACAAAGAACTTTACAGGTTGGGGAAGCTTGAAATTTCATGGACAGGGAGGATTAAATGAGTCAAGATTAATCCAATGCCTAGACTGCTATAGCTCGACAGGACTCTACCAATAATCTTTTTATCTGAAACCCTTCAAAATATCCGGAGGAAAATTTGGAAATTTAAATAAAGTAATAAGAAACCACAAATCTCTGAGTCACTATCATGTAGAACCTTGGCAGGCAGTGGCTTAGTAGCACCGGATACTGACAGATATATTCTAGCTATGCCAATAACACCTGGTGCACCTCAAATAAAGACAAGCCCCGCTAATGGTTGGAACAAGACGTATGTAGAGTCCCCTTGCCACACTTACTATGGCTGCCCTCAAGAAGCCATAGACTTCAAGGTCCCCTACTAACTTCCACCAAAATTAGTCTGATTTACTGGATCAAGGCTGCCCAGATTAAGAAAATCACAACTTATCCACCTCCGCAACCCACTTGTGGGGAACCAAGGCTTTGAAACAGGCATGTCAGAAAGAGGCTACCAGGGCTGGCTGGAGGAGGGAGAACTGCGACTCACTTCTGAGTTTGAAAGAGGTCTCTTCAAAATTAGAGAGCTACATGCAAAGAATTGCCAAATGAGACCCAATTATATCTACTGACTAACAGAACTCTTGTACTGGGCTTAACAGCCATCAGTGAGTGAGGGTAGGATTAGACATACCACTAAAACAAAGATTATGTATGAGTAATTGGGTTGTTGGTTGACTGAGGTATGAGCCCTGGTCAAGCAAAAGCCACAATCCCTTGCGGGATGAACTACAAAAAGTCGCTAAATTAACCTGTAATTAGCCCTGGGTAGCTTGGCACAAAAAGCAGTGAGACTTAACTTAGAGGCAATGTGTAAAGTATTTATGCAGCACACAACAGCAATAAAGTGAAAACACAACACTAGAAAAACTGCACCCGAGTTTAGAAAAATAGAATAAATGTTAATAAATTATTTGACACGAAAACTACAAAAATCCAATCAGTAGAACCAGAGTAATGAATGATTTTTTTTTTTTTAGTAAAAACGAGCGTCTAAAAGATCAAAGCACCAACTGTGGATATCTGGTTGCGCGAGTCAAATTAAAAATATAAGGCAGACCGCGATGGAGCGCGGTTCAGATATAAGTCGTGAATTGAGCCCGGTCAGCACTTACCTTTGGACTTGGAAGAAATTTTGAGAAAAAGGTTCTGAGAAGGTAAAGTTCAGCAGAGCAAGGCTGCAGTAGGTGTCCAAGGAAAGAGCGTCGTCGTAGGAGAGCCTTGGGTCGAAGTCGAGGGGAAGATTTCTCCGTTCGGACTTAGTCTCTTTTTTGGAAGTTAAAAATCTCTGGAGGGACGAGGCAAAGGGCTGTAGCAGAACACAGTTCCACAAGGCCAAATACACCTTTCGTGATGGAGCACTGAAGAGGATTTTCTGCTGCGACCAATGATGCACCTCAGGCGGATAGGTGAGCAGATTGGTCCCAGTCTTCTCCTTGTTCTCAGAGAAGTTTTTGGCTGAAACATCCTCAGTTTTGGGATTTGGCCGTCTGGGCACCTTCAGGACCACAACCAAGGGTCCAGAACTGGTGGGACACCACTTGGGGGTTCAGGACTCACTAAGGCTGGGTTCAGGTGTGGGTTCAAGATGGTGGGAGCCTTTGGTGTCCCTGTGGCTCTGAACGGGAGGCCAGCAAACTAGCCCTTGGAGTCACATAGGTAGTCCTGAGTTCAGGTAGATATGCAGGGCTCAACAGCAGGGCTGGCCTCTGAAGGTTCAAGGCAGGCTCCAGGCAACAAAGCAGTCTTTCCAGGTACAGAAAAGCAGTCTTGCAGCGTGCACAGAAGGTAACGGCAGCAGGCAGTCCTTTGAGAGGTCCAAGAGTGAACTGAAGAGTTGGTGTTTGAGGTCCTATTTTTATACCCTGGTGCCCTCCTTCTAAAAGGTGGGAGAGGTTTTAGACAGTGTGTTTGAAGTATAAGGTATTTCCTGATTCCCATACCCTGGATCCAAGGTGGCTGCAGTGACAATGTGGAGGTGATAGGTCCTTTGTGTGAAGGCAGAGCACTCCCTATTCAGTTGCAAGTTGGTCGGTGTTCAGCTTGCCCCCACCCCACCCCCATCCTGCCAGAAGATGTCCCATTTAGGCACACCTAATCCCTCTATTGTGTGACTGTCTGGGAGGAATTCACAAAGTCTGTCAGTTACACCCAGTCACGTGGCCCAAGGAAGGCTGCAGGCACAAAAGGGCTAAGGTTAAGAAAATGTCAACTTTCTAAAAGTGGCATTTTTAAAATTGGAATCAAAAACCCAACTTTACCATTTAATAGGGTTTTTCATTACAATTCCAAAGACACCAAACATGACCAACTGCCTGCTTCCAATTGGAAATTACAACTTATTAAATGTAATAAGGACTCTCCAATCTTATCCTATGAAAGGGGTAGGCCTCACAGTAGTAAAACACAAATTTAGGAGTTTTTTTACTACTAGGACATGTAAAACAAAAAAGTACATGTCCAACCTTTCAATTACAAGGCACCCTGCCCTATGGGATACCTAGGCTTACTTTAGGAGTGAGATATATGTAATAAAAGGAGTGTTTAGGGCTTGGCAAGGGGGTTTTATTGCCAAGTCGATATGGCAGTTTAAAACTGCATTCAGGCTCCAATGGCAGGTCTGGGGCATGTGTTAAGGTGTTATTTAAGTTGGTGGCACAATAAGTGTTGCAGGCCCAAAAGTTGCATTTAATTTACAGTTACTGGGTATATAGTATACCACTCTATATATAAACTGAATATGCCAATGAGGTGTAAGCCAATTAAGCCATGTTTAGGGGAGTGAGCACAATCACTTTAGCACTGGTTAGCAGTGGTAAAGTGTACAGAGTCCTAAAGCCAACAAAAACAAATTCAGCATAAAAGTGGAGGATAAAGGGCAACAATTTTGGGGATGAGAGAGAAGGCCAGGTTCAACAATATGTATCCGCAGTGCTTTAAATGGGCCGGTATCACAGGTACTGAGTACCGGCTCTTCTTATTTTTACTAAGCTGTGTACTGGCACTTCTCCACTGCCAAGGAGAGTACCGGTACTCAGGGTCGAATTGATAAGCTGGGCACAGTGAGGGGGAGGGATCCAAAGGTTAGAGATGTGAAGACTGATAGAGAGTGTTTGTCTGCTTGTTTGTGTGTATGTTTGTGTGTGAGAGAGAAATGAAATCAGAGCGGAAGAGAATTGGGACACATTAAGAAGCTGCAAATATTACAAAACAAGGAAACATTAACATGTGGTGTTTGACATTTATTTTGTGTAACGAGTTAACACATTTTGTTTATATTGATACATTTCTCACATGTTTTGGTATGTCCTGCAACTGGTGTAAATGCCCTTCTCTGCACATATGAAAAGTTTGAGACAACTATCAAGGGCAAAATGAATACTCAACAGAAGTGTTTTTGTATCGTCATCTCTAACTCCGCCTCTAACCTCGCCCACTACCACCACCCCTAGCTCAATAAAATGAGTACCTGCACTTATTTTTTTCCATTTAAAGCACTGTGTATCCGGAAGGGGATGCAGTGCAGGCGGTCTCTTAACTATACAGGGCACTAAACAAAAAGCACCAGACCAAAGCATCCTGGTACATCATCTAACATACACAAAACAAGCATTGGCATAGCCAATAGGTCTCGCCTTTGGGTCCTTATAAGTGTTTAGTCATGCAACAGTTGATGTTGTTGCACCAAGGATATTGTGCTGCATATCTAAATACTTATAAGGTTCCAAAAGCGAGACCTATTGGCTAATACTAACCATCGCACTCTTACAAGTGTGACAATGCAGACTATTCAATGTACCCAAACCTATAAGCATGGTTTGGAATTGTTTAAATTGACATTTTTAATGTATGTTGAATTATTAAACACTGCTGCTGTGCTCATCTCAAAATTAGACAGACAGAGCCACCATGTGGTGGAGTTTCACTAGTGCTGGTGTTAAGAATTAAGTGCTGAGGCCAGCACCGGAAACCACCGGCTCAAATTAAGCACTGGAATTTAGGGTGGGGGCTGTTGTTACCTATGATCTACTAACCATATTTCCCACATATTCTTATAGTTTACCTAAGTTATACATAAGAAGGAAGTGGTTCTACTTAGTCTACAGGTAGATGTGCCTAACTTCAAAAGTTATTATTGTTCTTCTCTCTGGATGGAAACCACACTTATATTGAAGTTGCATACTTTAATCAAGTGCATGTCAGTTGGGAGGTTGCCACAAACGTGACACTGCAAATAAACCGTGCTCTATAATCATTTGCAAAATATCTTCGTTCCAATGTGTACTTTGTATGCTATGTTGTCAGATTATTGAAATGCACGAACTGCAGTATTGCCCCAAAACCTACATCTATTATAAAAGTATGTATTGTGCATTGGCATTACATGTTGCCCATTATGGAGAAAGTCTAGAATAAATGTACAATTCACCTTCCCTGGCCGAGCTCCCAGATGCCATCATCAGTAATATCCCTGGTTGAGAGGGCAGAAACTCAGGAGGCAGTCCATATGCAACGAAAACCGCTCCTGCCAACCCCCTCGCAGCCCTATCAGAGGCCATGGGTATTAACACTTCCGTAATTTGTCCCCAGCTGGCTGGAGGCTGATGCAAATCCCAAACCCCTCACACACAATTGACAAAGCTATCACGTTTGCCCAGATGTAGGGCCAGATGGCTTCGCCTAACAACAGATTTGTCACTCCCCCAAATCCTAGCTGTTAGGGTTCATTTAAATAAACACATCTTTTAAGGTGTTTAGCTCGTTTACTTTTTCCCTAAAAAGTCGACAGAGTTCTAGTGTTTTTCACTTGCTAGATCTTCACCGTTTAGTAAGGCTTAGCAATGCTTTTGAAATGAGTCAATTGCGCTGTCGGTGGGAGGAATGGGATTGCACTGAACCGCGTACATTTGTTTCCAGAACGTGCTCGCGCGTGAATGATGTTTCGTGCACATGCTAAAAAATGCAGTTGTTCCGGGGCAGATGTCAGGTGTGCGCTGCAATGTTTGATGGGAAATTCAACTTTGTTTGGTGTACGCGGAACCGTAGGACTTGCACCCACGTATAGAACACTCATATAGAATTAATATTTTAACTTCCCATTGGGCAACAACTTGGGGAAAAGTGCTGAAATTCTTATCTGGGCTTTTGCTGCGCATCTTTGCATTATATGCACTAAATGTTATTCTAATGTGTTTCGCATTAAAGTCACCAACAGGCAAAATGATGATGAAAAGTGACTAGAACATATATGCGCCAAGATTACGAAGCAAACAACCTCTTTCGTGGGGCATCGCATGCTGTCTGTCGGAAAAAAAAGAACAGTATAAAAAGTATGATGCAGTTTACACTGACCAATGAAACAAGCAAAAGTGCGCCTCGCGCGGCAGCGGGAGAGGGGGGGGGAAGAGGGGGGGAGGAGGAGGTGGGGGGGGAAGAGGGGGGGAAGAGGGGGGGAAGAGGGGGGGAGGAGGGAGGTGGGGTGGGGGGGGAAGAGGGGGGGGAAGGGGGGGAGGAGGGAGGTGGGGGGGGAGGAGGAGGGGGGAGGAGGAGGGGGGGGCCTGCCGATTGCCTTGCGGGAGCCAGCGGCGATAATTGATACCATATGGCGCTGCCGCTCGCTCCCGCAAGGCAATCGTCACACGTGCACGCGTTGCCATTGAAGGCAATGGAACGCGTGCACGTTTTTGGGGAATAAAGGGAACCGACGGCTAAAGGTCTCCTCCTATGCAGCGCATGCGCGCTGCGTAGGCGAGACCTAAAAATAGTGGGAGGACCTTGAACACAATACACCTGAAAGTGCATGGATACTAATTTGGCAAAGAGCAGCTAAAGCCTATATATGCACTCAGTACAAAACCAGTACATACAAACTTATTTTAAGACAGAATCTAGGCCTTCCCACAGAATAAGGAGATGGAATGCCTACATTTGGTCACCCTACAAGGGTTTCATTTTTCTCCAATCTTTATAAAGTAGATTTCAGGAGTGACTGAAGTCCATGGGACCGCTGCTGTTCACCAAAACAAGTCATTACCCACTATGTGAAGTCACTAAGAAAGAGAAGAAAGATCTCTTAGTGGCTTGAAGGTTTCTGAATGTTTTATAGCAGGTTCAAAAACACCATAGAGAAGCACATACAAATCCTCATGCATCTCCTTAATAGACTATCATTGTGTGATGACACACTCTGCTATTCGCCATGTTTATACAATTTGGCCACCACTAACGGCCTCTGTAAGATGCACAGCCAACTAAAGAGACAGGAACAGCTTCCCACAGTCTTTGAATATGCAGAAAATTAATTATAAAAGGACAGGGTAAGGCAGTTCTTCACAAGCATTAGAAAACAAATGCCCCCCAAAACTAAAATTAGGACACCAGAACATCCTAAGTCCCTGCCAATATGAGGTGCAGTGGTTAGGTCAACAAAAACACTTAGAAGCAAAAAGGTGTATTTTACACATGAACATACGTGCCTGATAAAGCTGGACCTGACTGTTCATCATGAACATATTAATTATTACATAGCTGTATAAAAGGTAATGGGATTGTTAACCACTCATAACTTACTGCTGCTATCTGGGTGGCTACTTCCCTCTCAAAGGCAGAAGGGAGGGTTGAAATATGCCCAAATATTTGGACAAGATACTTTCCTGTTAAAACTCCAATGTGTTTTTGCAAGTCCTTGCCTTAGTGTCAGCAAGCGGGAAGACTAAAAATACTGGCATGTTAGTGCACATGGATGCAATATCTCCACACGCTGAGTAAAGGTAGGTGGTGTTGAAAGACATGAAGCTTCAACATACAGAACACTGGCATAGGGGAAAAACACACATGGTTACAGGACTCTGACTTCCGTTAGCAATGGCTAGAACAGATTTTTTACCTGACCAGAATCCCTAATTCACTACAATACATTTGAACTGAATGGTGTGCAAGTCTCGACCTTAATATGTTTTTGAAAATGAACAAAGTTTACCTCTGTATTCCAAGTAGTCTTGTAGAATATCCAACATTCGGGTCATCTGAGAGAATATCAAAACACGATGGTCTCTGAGGATACAAAACATAAGCCATAATGTCCTTTTGAGGTGTCACCCACGATATAAACAATCACAAGAAAAACATTAAGGCAATTTCAGAAAAAAATAATTTACAAATAGAATGCTTAAAATCCTAGCAAAGAAAGGCTAACTGTGATCTGTTTATGTATCACTGAAGTGGGATGGAGAAAAATTAGCTATAAACATATATTACAAAAGAAAAAAGAATGTATTCTAGGATAACATCAGTATGGCACGAGGACATTATTTAAAATTATAACTAATAAAAGTCAACTAAGAATGTTTGTAATAACCCTTTCAGGAGGCCACTGGGCAAACAAGGGTTACTAGGCCCCAGCTGTGGAGGTTGAGGCCTTTTACCACTACTCTTGCAGAGCCTGGCCTAGTATGGCTCTAGAAACTGAGCCAAGAACAATCCTTTCCGCACTTGGCTCTCAGTAGTAGCGAGCGTGAGCAGTCACAGGCTTCTCAGAGAGGTTAGCGTCGGGGTTACTCAGGCTCAAGAATCGATACTCACCACCCCTAGAAGCACAATAAGATCAATGTCCGGCCCAGTGCTTCTCTTTGTAGTAAATACAAGTAATTTATCACACATAAAACAGAGAATTCCACTACACAATCAATAATGCACAAATACCCGGTTAACTGGTGCAAGTCTTTGTGCTCTCTGGGCTTTCTGCCAACCAGCCCTCCTCCTGCCCCTGGTGGGTCCCCCTGATTCTGAGCTCACACTGAGATTTAGTGTTCAAGGTAGATTGGTGGGTGCAGCTTGTACTCCCCCCGCTTTTGATCTAGTCTTAGCACTCAGTCTCTTGCCAAGTGCCTAGTAGCATCACTGGGCCATGTTCAGCCCACCTACGACAGCGGCATCTCACTGGCAACAGGAACCACCACGTGGCACATGGCAGTCTGCTCATTTCAGTGCTTTGGTGGGTACTTGATTCATGGCGCAGCTCACGCCAGCGCTCCTGCGGGCACTTGATTCGAGATGCGACTCACTCCAACACGCCGGTAAGTACTTGGCTCTTCTTCTTCAGCACAACAGCCACATGCCCACAGATGACAATTCTTAAGCTTGGTGGGAGCCAGGGGCTATGTTCGGCACACAGTGTCTCGAGGTGACGACCCTGATTTTCCACAAGGTGCTCCGGAGTTACCTCTTGGGGCACTTCATTTTCCAGACTGGCTCCGACCCATTGACACACTTGGCAGTACAGCAGTCACGCAATCCTCATTTGGGGCTCTAGGGCCACCACCAGGCGCTTATCTCGGCTTCATTCAGGCCATCCAAATGGGCAGAACATTCCAGGTGCCTGGCGTTTACAACAGAGATAGATGACGAAGATTGAACTGCCTTTGGCGCACTTGCTAAACTCTGTCAGATGGATCCAACACCAGGGTCAGTTACAGCAGTCCCTTCCAAGATCCGCTCATCCTGCAGTCCAGTAATTCCACCTTCAGAACGGACTCCTGGGGATGTTCCTTTGCCTCTAGGGAGATAGCCATCAGTGCCACACCAATCGTTGGATGTGTAGTAGTCCTGAGTACTCTGCGGAGTAGTCCCTCTTCTGTAGAAAGGACCATAATAAAGAACAACAATGGATCTTGAGCTCACATCTTTATACCAGTTTCACAGATGAAGGATGCATGTTCCGGGTCTGCTTCCTTGGAACCATTTTGGGTCAGTTCCCATGTTATGTATCCTGGCCAGGTCACATTCCAGGCCTGGCCTCTATCTGCAAGGAGGCACTGCCCAGCAGGAAACTCGCTAGATGGAGTGCCAACCACAGAAGTACAAAGAGATGTGAGCAGACTGCACCCACCTCACAGAGGTCAGGAAGAGTGACGAGAATCTCTGCCCTTCAAATAGCTACTTTCGCTAACAACAGATATTGCAGGCCTCACCCTCTACCCCCTGCCATCTACCTAATGGCAACTGAAGTCAGAGTGATTTACGATCCAATGTATCAGGAAGGGCCCTGGCACTTCTAAGGAAAGCATGTAGCCTCTTTGCTCACCAAAGTTTCTGGTGCTGACCCATCCCATCTAGGCGAAGCCAGCAATATGCATGTGCTGTCTAGAGAAAGCAATATCTCCTCCATCTTGTACTCTGGTCCAGGCTGTGACCTGCCAAAATCTAACCTGTAGGCTTGTATTACTCATGCATGGCACACTATCACTTCTAGCACACAGGCCTAATGCACAGGTTTTCACATTCAGGGTTCCCGGTTCATTGTGAGCAGCGCATCGTCATATAAATGGGCCTGTAAGAGTGCATTCATGTCTCACATGTACAAGTCTATCACTTTAAGTCATCAACCATGGTACGCTGCCACCACTGCGCTCCACACATGAAACCCACAATGTCACTCTGAGGGTGCGCTTGGTGCACCCTTCCCGGTTGAGGACTAGGTCAAAAGACCAGTGTCAAAAGACCAGGCCTATGTCAATGCATGCTCATGGGACTAGTGTGTAGCATGATGGAAAATCCAAAAACAAGGATCACAGATATCTATTTCGGACACACAAAGCAGGGGACACAACTGTACATCATACATGGGACATTGCCACAAGAACACCATTGAAAAAGTTCAATAGGGTATTAATGCATCAGACTACTACATTGCCAATTCCACTTAGTGTTGTTATGGTACACTGGTATGCTGGTAGAACCAGTAACGATTCCTGCTGGCCAAAGTTGTATTTTTTAACACTTGAGAAAAGAGATGAGAAGTGGAATGCCAGACACAAAGAGAACAAATGCCTGTTTTCAATTCCAGGTCTTGATGGTACTACTGTTCACCAGCCAGGCCATTCGATAACTTAAAGATGAGGACATTTAATAAATGGACATATACAGAACTGCAACAAAGAGTTCTTGTAACCAAGCACCGCAGACAGGGCTGGACAATCAACTGATATTGATGGAAACAAGGGAAGTAGGGGTAACTTGGAGAGTTAGATGGGAGGAACTTTTGATATGGAAATATATATATATATATATATCTCTCTCTCTCTCTCTCTCTCTCTCTCTCTCTCTCTCTCTCTCTCTCTCTCTCTCTCTCTCTCTCTCTCTCTCTCTCTCTCTCTCTCTCTCTCTCTCTCTCTCTCTCTCTCTCTCTCTCTCTCTCTCTCTCTCTCTCTCTCTCTCTCTCTCTCTCTCTCTCTCTCTCTCTATATATATATATATATATATATATATATATATATATACATACACATGGTTAATCCTTCTTATTAAATGTTTATCTGTGGTTTCAAAGTTGGTATTTCACAGAAAAGAAGTCTAACTTTTAATTACTTCCCGAAATTTACACTGCTGAATTCCTTTGCAGGATATTTAGCTTCCCTAAACAGATAAAAAGTTAAACACAGCATTTCCTCTGTCTTTCAGACTGGTAAAAAATATCTTTCACAATGACAGCACTTCTCTTGCAGGACCAGCCTTGATGCAAGCATCTACCAATGAATCTTCAACATTGTGTGAAAATAAACATTGTAAAATAGAACCCTGTCAGCACAGTAGCCTTCAACGCAATAGCCCCTCTGGTGGAATGAGCTCTGAACTCCTTTGTGTCAATACCACCAGCCTTTTGCATGGCCCAGCACACCCAGCCGTGATGGTAGGGGAGGAGACAGCTCCATGAAGTTTACACAGGGCAATAAGCAGCTGTCTTTCCCACTGGGGCCGAAGCTCCTCGGTCACTGACTTGTATTGTTTGACACAGTGAACAATCAACAGTAATGGGGAACCCGGGAAAGCTGGATATGAGATAATTCTGGAATTGGACTTCCTTCCACAGGACAAATGGAAGGAAACCACCTCCGGGGTAAAGGTGCGACCAGTAACGTCAAGAGCCTGGACATCTGAAACGCAGTGACAAGAGATCAACCACAATAACATACCCAACAATTTCTTCGTTTTATTAACAGCAGCATATACTATTGAACTTAATAGTGTTTGGTGGTCTCTTTTCCTCCTTAGAGCACCATTCCTTAAGAGTTATTAGAACTGTTATATACATTTTAGGGTGCACTGAGGAGCGCGCCTTCTATGCCTAGCCACCTGCTGCTTGACTGATATATATATATATATATTCACTGAAAAAAACATAGGTTTTAGGGACGTTATAGTTAGAAAATAGCATTTAAAAAACCTTAGAAATTCACTGAAAAAACCATAGGTTTCAGGGACGTTATAGTTAGAAATTAGCATTTAAAAAACCTTAGAAATTCACTGAAAAGACCATAGGTTTCAGGGACGTTATAGTTAGTTGGACATTTCACTTGTATAAAACCAGAGAAATTCGGCTGTTATAGTTAGTAGAGCTAACTATAACTCGCGCCCCCGCAATGCACGGCTGATGACGTCACATATTACATCACTCATGACATGCTCAGTGACATCACTGTTGACATCATCCAGTGACTGAGTGTTTCTAAAAAGTTCAAGAATGTTATATCTATATATGCCAAGGTATATTGAAGAATGATTGGTTGTCTGAGAACCTGTATGGGTGCTTGAGTGTCTGTGTGGGTGGAGGGGTGTGTGACTCCCTGCATGGATGTGTGAGTGGGTGATTCAATGGGTGTATGCGTTTATGAGTGCGTGTGTTAGGGAGTGTATGGGTGAGTGAGTGTACGTATAGCTGTGTTGGTGAGTGAATGGATGTGTTAGTGGTATATGTGTAAGTAACTACATATGTGAAAGGCAGTATTTGTGAGTGTTGGAGTATATATGAGTATATGTGACAGTGAGTGATTGTGACAGTGACTGCATGGATAAGTGTGTGCTTATGTCAGTAATTGTTGAAGACAGTACGTATCTGTATGAATAAGTGACGTGGTGTGTGTATAACTGTATAGGTGAGTAAATGGCAGTGTAATTAATTCTTTGGGTGACTGACTAGGTTTTTGAGTAACTCTTTGGGTGAGTGGCAGTGTGTGAGTGTCTATATGGGTGTATGAGTGGATAGATCAGTGGCTGTATTGATGAATGACTGCGTGTATGAGTGACTGTATGGGTTAGTGGGTGGATGTGTGTGTAGACGTATGAATCACTGAGCGGGTATGTACTAACTGCTATTGGTGTGTCTATGGTTTCGATATTGGTAGTCTGTATTTTAGAGTGGGTGTATGAAAGGTTTTATTAGGGTGTGAGAAGGTGCATCAGATGATCACGTGGATGATGTCATCAGTGATGTCATCAGTGATGTCACTGAGCATGTCATGAGTGATGTAATATGTGACGTCATCAGCAGTGCATTGCGGGGGCGCGAGTTATAGTTAGCTCTACTAACTATAACAGCCGAATTTCTCTGGTTTTATACAAGTGAAATGTCCAACTAACTAGAACGTCCCTGAAAACGATGTTTTTTTTCAGTGAATTTCTAAGTTTTTTTAAATGCTGATTTCTAACTATAACGTCCCTGAAACCTATAGTTTTTTTCAGTGAATTTCTAAGGTTTTTTAAATGCTAATTTCTAACTATACCATAGCAGTCGCGTTTGCAGAGTGGTGGAGAAAGGTGAGCGTGGCCTCCGAACACCTCTTAGCAATCCCACTGTATGGGATTTACTGGAGGTAACAGGAGGGGTAGTTAGCCCCCAACGTCAACCTTGGGGGCCAGCTACCCCTCCTATTGTTGTATTCCGCTTTAGGTGTCCGTATATAGGTTTTCCTGATACATGTCCTTCTATAGGCACAATTCGCATTGCCCTTATATAGGCATAAGATCCCAGTCCTTATTTAGGCATTAGCCATGCTATCCAAATACAGGCATTGTCACCTACATCCATCCACCCCAACGTCACAACGAGTTCTTAGAAACCAGACCCTTAAGCTTTTGGGAGTTCCCCTAGCACAGGATTATTGATTTCTCCAAGAACTCATTTATTATGCATGAACCGCTATTCCTTAAGGGTTCATTCCTGACGTCTTCCTCTGCCCGACTTTACGTCAATGCTAACATTCCAAGGCACCTACCGGGTATAAATATACGTTCCCTTGCCCAAGCAAGTAGGAGGAGACCTCGACTTTAGAGGAGCCCGTGTCCCGGCCTGACGCACTGACAAGAAACGCTGTCATCCCTGCTCGCAGAGAATCCAGCTTCCAGTGTTCTGATTCCCTTCGCGGGGTGTTAGAGTTCGAGACCCGGAAAGAGATTCCCACCTCTCTCATTCTCAAGGTATGGAGCTGACTAGAACCTAGAGGGACTCTTGGCATACCAGACTTGGCATACCAGACTTGGCATACATACCATACTATAGAATACATCACCTACTTCTTACCTTGCACTACACTTAGGTTAGGTACACTGGGGTAGAACTAGTTAGAGAAGCATCTTATGAGTACTCGCATTTTTAGCTTATGTTATTTATGTATATGAATACATGTGTCATAGCTAAAAGATAATGCTAGCGCAGTATTTCTTTCTACTGCGTACGCTGTACATAATATATCTCGCATACTGTCTTATGATTGTAACAGCTCATATCTCTTACACGAGAAACAAGACTGTTCAATAAATCCTTTTATTGAAACGCCCGTCTATTCTTTCTGTGTAACTCTGAAGAAACTAAGCATGCACGATTAGCTGAGTGAAACTGTTATCTGTTGTTTCCATGATTCTGAGAGTGTTCCGATTCTAAAGGGAAACAAAGTTGTCATGTTTATGCGGTTGCCAGAAACTACTCCCTTCTTGTTTACAAGCAGTTTCTAGTGGCCTCTGAGTTAACAGGTGCAAAGTAATTAGTTTAATATACTCGATAGGGGCATACTGACCTCAGTCCTATTCCAAACCTATAGGGTATATTATTCCAATGCGCAGAGCCTATTAGGGAAATAGGAACTACACTACATGGTGCCCGTTTGGTAAGGCACTAATTTAACGCTAGATACTGAGTAACTTAGTCGTACTTTTCTCAGAGACCCCTACTCACTTACTCCATAAGACGTCTGGAGTGGGTAGGGTTAAGTATCCGCCAAAGCTGAATAGGACAAAAATCCTATATATTAGCTGTATGGTTTGTTCAACGTTGAAGGATACAGTGTTCCAAAATATAGTGCACCTTATCTTTGTTTCCTTGAAACTTGTTCTGTTTCAAAAATGTCCCTGAACAGGGATACTAACACCGAGAACGGTGTAGCTGCGGCTGACCCAGTCGTAACAGCTTTTAATTTTACAGGTTTAAATGAAACCGATGAGGGTGTTATACACATCCCTCCAAACTTAAGGAGAGCCATCACTCTAAAACTTATAAAACACGGCCTAACACCAAGAGGTGGTAGAGCAGTTTCCGTGATAGAGGCACACGAATCCTTTCAGACAGAGGTATTCTATTCATGGATTGTATTCCCAGAATCAAATCCAATAACAAAAGTATTTCACTTCTTTAAAGAAGATGAACCACCAGAGGAATATATTCCACATACCAGGAGCATAATCTCTGGTTTAAAGGCGCCCTAAAACATCATAAAAACATTACCAGGCTCGGTCCACTAGGTAGACCAGGAGCAACATGGACGATTTTAGCCGGCTACACACCTCATCCTGACATTGAAGAAATGTCAGACGAAGAATTACTTACTCAACTACAAGAGTTAATAAAAATTTACAGACAGTTAGTCCAATATGTCATGCGGATTTTCAAAGTCCAACCACCTATAACAATTCCAAATCAATACACTACAAATTACTCCACAGACTTTACACGCAGTCATGGGTAAAATGCACACAAAACATGAACAAATTCCATTCTGGATAGCTCAAAATATTACTCAAATCGAAGCAGTATTTCCAAATACTAGCCCTTATGAGAAACACAGAATCCTAACAATCTATTTACCAATGGGGATCACACCACAATTGGAAGACTGCACCACTTGGGGCACAGTCTTTTCTGCCATCTATACTAAAACACATGGTGTTCCATCAATTGCAGTAATACCAGATGTCCTGAAACAAATTCAAAACGAATACGGGGCAGAACCTGCTCTGAATTTAGGTATGAAACTACTGAAAAACTTCGACCAGGTCTCTACAATAATATTATCTAATATTAAAGGGGAGGCAGCATCAGTGGCGATTCGCCAACGCTTAAGGGAATTTGATGTAACAGAACATCAACATGAACTACCCAGAATAATAGAAAAATCTTATGCAGAATTAGGCAGAGATAGTTTGGGTGGAAAACCTTTGAAGCCAAAACTATCTGAAAGTCCTGAGGACTCTATTAAACAAAATCCTACATCTTCTAAAAAGAAGTGGGAAACTAATAAACAAAATTCAAACGAGACACGTTCTCAATCCCGAGGTAGGTCTCCTCAAAAGGAGCCCTCTGAAAGGAGGTATAACCTCAGGAATAGGGTTAATTTAAGAAAACCTGACAGGTATCAAGATACTGATACACGTTCCTCTCGTACCTTTCAGATATCATCACAGACATCAGAAAGAAGAGGACGGTCAGATCACAAAGAAGAACGCGTGAAATCCAAAGACGATAAACACGTTCAGAAAAATAAATCAAAACCTCAATTCACAAAAAAGAAGGTAGCAGGTCTGAAGATCAGACATGCAGAGAATACTGAGAACACAGCTCAAGAACAGAGAATGGGCTCAGACAATGCTGGACAGTGCAGCAGAAGTAACAATAGCTCGCCAGAACCTGAAGGAACTTCTGGAGATAGTGGACTTCAATGAGTACATCACAGAAGAGACTGTAGACACCAGGGTTAGTACTCCACAAAAGTTATATGAAATAACACTCCGAATGGAGGGAGACATACCAAGAAAAGTGAAAGCACTCTTTTGGGAGAAACTTTCAAGGGGTTATGATATACTTCTAGCAGAAAAAGACTGGCCACCACACTTTGTCAGGGAGTGCCCACATGGCGAGGACATCATTATGCCAGCTTTCTCCAACCATATTCCAATTCACCTAAAATATACTTATGCCAGGAAATGGGCAGTTGCCCAGGCCCCAGCATTATACAAAAATCATGTAGGATGGGATGAGGACTCACCTCACCACAAAATACAGCTAAAAATCAACCTACTGCACAAAGGCAGTACCCAATAAAGCAAGAAGCTAAAAAACAGGTCAAGGAGATCTTAGATCAACTTGAATACCAAGGGGTGATTGAAACATGCACCTCCTCAATGAACAATCCTTTGTTTCCTGTATCCAAACCAGACAATACATATCGTCTAGTTTTGGATTACAGACACTTGAACACTTGTTCCAAAACATTTGCAGTGCAAAATGCACATAGTACAGCATTAATGAATAACATTGTGCGTAAAAATATAAAACCACATTGGACATTTCAAATGGTTTCTTTTGTCAAAACATAGCACCTGAAAGCAGGTACTTAACAGCTTTCTCAATAATGGGGACCCAGCGTCAATTTTGTAGACTCCCACAAGGGTTCAAAAATAGCCCTGGGTTATTCTCAGCAAGAGTAACAGAGTTACTACAAATTTATGATAATGAGGCATTGTCATATGTCGATGACATCTATCTGACAGACGATGACCTGGATAGGCACTTGAACAGGGTGAGCACCATTATATTGGGCTTCGCCTCTGAGGGCTATAGATTCAACTTTAAAAAATCCAGAATTGCCCATCTCAATGTCCTTTTCTTAGGATATAAGCTTTCAAGTGAAGGCAAGAGCCTGGCAGCTAACTTTTTAGAAAAGTGCGCGCTGCTCCAACCTCTAAAAACGCTGAAAAATTTACAATCCATCTTGGGTTTCCTAAATTTTGGAAGAACTTACATTCTAAATTACGCAGAAAGGGTTAAACCTCTCTACGAATTAATCAAACCTGATTTTTCAACAAAACATTGGACACAAGAACACACAGAAATCCTGTGTTCACTCCAAGCTAACATGTTAGCAACAAATCACTTACAAACACGCGTAAATAAACGCAATTTAGTGATCCGAATAATTTCGGGTCAATGCGGATTCACCTATTTAACATTTGATAAGGGTGAAAAAGTACCAATAGCATACAAATCACATTTGTATACACAAGCAGAAATGCGCTTCACTTCAACAGAAAAAATACTGACAGCAGTTCAAACCGCTGTAGCAAAAGAAAGAGCTCTAGCTCAAGGGAAACGCATTATTGTCATAACTCCTGTACCAGCCTTAGAGGCGGTCACAAAAGCAAGCATTCCAAATGCAAAAGCTTTACATCCTAGATGGATACAATGGGTTAATTCTCTTGCTGCAACAGATGTTGAATATGTTTTTGATCCTGATTTAAAAACAAGCGTTCCTGCAATATGAACATGAATGTCCTCTGCCCACTGAAATTCTGCCTCTCGATCAGTACGAATTTATAATTTATACTGACGGATCAGCACAACCCGCTACAGGGAGTAAGCAAGCTTACAGTGCAGCGTGCGCAATCGTTAAAGGTTGCATGCGCGATGGTAACTTCGGACCAATGGTCACTAAAACTCAATCTCTAGGAGATTGTACAGCTCAGCGAGCTGAACTACAAGCATTCAAACTGGCACTTGAAAATACAGATCGCGAATTCCCCACACTTATAGTGTGCGATTCCTTTTACTGTGTTCAGTCATATAATGAATATATACAGAATTGGCTTCAAAACGGATTCAAGGATGCAAAAGGTGGCACAATAAAGCATAAAACGCTTTGGGAACAAGTAGTTCAGTTGAGAAACAAACTACCAAAAGCTCACGTGATCCACACGATGAGTCATCAACGTGATGGCGTTCACGTTACAGGGAATTCATTGGCTGATAAAGCCGCAAAGGGGGCTGTTCAGACGGCTTCCGTAGCTGCGATCACTCGTTCAAAAACGAGAATAGACAGTGAGATATTGTTGGCTGTCAATGCTTCAAGCAAAGGCAGTGGTGCAGCGTTACCAAAGAAATTTCCACTCAAGTACTCTTATGTAATTGATGCGAACAACGTTCCTTTTGCTCGAATCCCTGGAGTGGGGGATAGGGTAATTCCAAACATGGAACGTAGATTAGGACTGATCCTAGCAGCACATGAAGGGATAGCCTCTGCCCATGCAGGTGTTTCTGCAACAGTATCTTTACTGAAACAAAGATATTGGTGGCCTGGCATTAGGAAACAGACCAAAAACTATGTTTTGGAATGTGAAATATGCCAACAGATGAAAGTCTCCACAGTGAAACGTCCTGCGCAGACACCCCTGTTGATTTCAGACAAACCATTAGCATGTGTTTACCTGGACCACTGCGGTCCCTTGCAAAGGGACGGTAACTATAAATATATAATGGTCCCAGTGGATTCGTGCTCAAGGTTCTTATGGATATGACCTGAGCGCTCGGCTGACGCTCGAACTGTTATAAAAGATTTACGAGTCTTTATCGGCACATACGCAATTGGCACACTACATTCTGACCAGGGCCCTGCGTTTAGCTCTCGGGCTTACAAAGAAGCCATGGCCAGTTTGGGCGTAGCATTGCGGTACTCCTCTCCGTTTCATCCTGAGGGAAATTCTGTTGTGGAAAGGAAAAACCGGGACATAAAGCAGTCTATAACAGCTAGAGTATTAGGTTCGGGTGATGGGTGGGTCAAACATCTTTATGGGGTCCAACGCTCATTAAATAATTTGCCAAGAAGTTCTCTAGGGGGGTCACTCCATATGAGGTCCTATTTGGGACAAGAATGTGGGTTCCTGATCTCGAATGTAAAGACACAGTGGTGGAAAATAAACCCTTTGATATCAAAGATCGTTTGGCTGTTTTACAGGATCTAAATGAACTAAGATCGAAACAAAGCAACGTGTTCCTGAAGCCAACCACCACTGGGGAAAAACCGGCAGTCCCAGCAAGGCCTGTCTGGATCCCAAAAGTTGGGGATCTAGTCAGAGAGAAGATTGCGGACAAGAAGGAATTTGGACCTTCTTACAGACAACCAGTAACTGTCCTAGCCGTCCACGGAACAAGAACAGTACTTCTGCCGCCCCTTGCTGGAAAAAAGGAGAAAAGATTTGTGTCAATCGACCTCATCAAACCACACTATGTGGCCAATACTAAATAGTAGGCCTCGTGGACTCCGACCTAGTAGCAGACGCACTCCTCTCGCTACTATCCAAGAGGTTCAGACTGAAAGACTCATAACCATCGAGAATTCAGCAGTAAGAGATGAAGGACTAAGCAACAATGCTATGGAACTCATCCCTCTTGAAACTCAAGTAACAGTTCGTCCAGATACACCTGTCTACACCAATGTAACACGTGATCAACTGGTTCCAGCGATTGACAAATCCTGATGCAATTCCAACTATTGACCGAACTGCTTCTGGCTATTTCATTAACTTTGATACGTTTTCTGAGGATCCAAGTGAGCCTGAAACGACGCCAGCCCTAAAAACTTTCAAGCAACAAGTACAAGACTTTTTTCATTTTCTGAAAAAGACTTATCTGGTTTCACCATGAATTGAACTATGGATTATTTCTGGAATATTTTTTTTTCTGCTTTGGCTAGCTTTGGTTATGACTCTTAGCATGCTAATAAATGGCAGATACATTCGTTTGGACACTGAAAGTAAAAATGTGAACTTACTTTTAAAACCACACAAATCATCCCATCGTGAAGCAAGAGACTTGTCAGCAGTGAACATCACAGCCGTTCCTATACAGGATGGTATAGTTTGGGACACAACCGATTTCGACATATTCGGCCCGACGGAACTTTTGAAGATTCCACATTTATTTAAAATTTCTTTAAGTGACTTTATTACCTCCAGAACCTATTCTGATGATTGGGACTTTGAGACTGTAAATGACATGATGTCTGATCTAGAAAGGTCTGCTGCGTTCTCTAACAATGAATACTTAGAGGGTTCATCAGACTACGAACAGCTTTATTGTTACAACCATTATGGTCATCATTTCTTACATAAATCTGCAACACCTAGAAATGTGTTTATGCTTAACCAATGGGAACATTGTCCTACACCGCCAAAGGGTAGTTCAAAAACGTTTGCAAATAAGTTTCCATATTTTTCAGGGTACAATATATCTGATCCAGAAACATTTTACTATAAGAATGTAAACAAAACAGGACAGAAAATTATGTTAACTAATACAAAACAGATTTATTCTGCAGCCTTTATTACCCAACTGTCTAGACAAGGATTTGACTTTTGGAAAGACACAATCGACACAAAATCTGTCTGGGGTTCTAAAGATTGGCAAGTGCAGGGGATAGAAGCTTTGTTTAGAGCCTGCATCATCCCACAGCAAATAATGTTTTTGAATGACACTGTGCAACAAAAGTCTTGCCTTGGTTTAGCCAAGATCAAAGACATGAACACACCCTCTGTACCAACACCTGCAAGTAATAGCACTACACAGGGAGCGGTCACAGTAGACACAATACTACAAAACAACAGATCAGATCCTGATTGGGAAAAATGGTTGCTCTGGCCCACAGACACAAACATCTGTCAAGAAAGATTCCTGAATAGAATACAGGGCTTTACTATCCATAGGCCAGACCCACGTTATGTTCAACGACAACATCCGGGGGTAGTAACAACATACAGTGTAGGAAAATTGTGCCTCGACTGGTTACAAAAATCTACACTCGAGGATGTGAAACAACACTTAAAGAAGACGCAGACCGTAGGGAATTCTTGCTAGGACCGAGAAAACCGCGTCAAAAACGTTTCATATATGCCGGCATTTATGCTGCTTATAATGAAATATGGAAGGTTTCACAGGCAGAGGCCGCAGAAAGAATACGTGAACTTGATCGTATTAACTTGGAGAAATCTCTCACTGTGGTCGACAATGGGTTAACAACTTTGTCATCCAGAATTTATTCACTGGACAACATTGTATCCTCTGCTATTGACATACTGGAACAAGATTTAGCCATGTTACAACAAGGCCAATCTCAGTTACGTTCTATTATGTTATTAGGCTGGACGCTGCAATCCTTGCGTGTAGGCCATGTGCCTTGACGTTTTATCAACACGTAGTCTCTGTTTTCAGAATACAATCTCACTGATAAACAGGTCGAACTGGCACAAAGGGGAGCAAAGTATACAGTGCCGAGCATTGAAAAACTGGAAAAATTACCATTTACGGTAGCAGAAAAACCACCTACAGAATGGCTTATCCATGGCAAAATAACTCTGCCTGTCACTACTTTTCATTTTCAGTATTGCCTCAAACAAATGCAAGCAGGCAAATATGAAAGGTTGGGTAAAGAATACATTAAGACATCCTGGGATTTACCTTCCAAATACAGATGTTGGAGTGGGGATCGTGAAGTGTTTCTAAGCGGTACACACTGTGAAAATGCACTGAGCGGATCTCTCATATGTCAGGACATTTCTTTACATGGGGCTTGCAATGGTTCTGTGGCAAACTTGTCCTGCCACCTGCAGGGTACACCAGCTGCTGTGATTAATCCAACGTTTGGCCAACTTTCTAACGGGAGTTACCTCATGTTGAATGATCAGAGTTGCTGTGGCATGTTGCCAGGAATCCCATATCTGGCAATGGTTGGCTCCAGGGTTACTTGTTGTATGCAAGTATTGTTCCCCCAAATAGACACAGTCAGGGAGTCGCCTCTATGGCCTTCATTGAATGTTTCTTTTATACGTTTTGATACTTTAAGCAGACTGAAAGCCATGCTTTTACAACAAACCGTGCCTTTGACCTCGGCCAAAGAAATCTATGATCTACAAATTGCAAGGACTTCGGCTGAGATACAGGCTCTAATTCGTACAAACTGCCCTATACATTTCGTAGAAATGATGGGACGTATCTTAAACATGTCTGATACGAGCGGGATTGTAGATGTATTTAAGACCATCTGTTCAGGACTGTTAACACCTTTTCAGGCAGTCCTCGGAATCATTCCAAACTTCGTGCATTCGGTGTTTGGTGGTGTGCCATTAAATCTAGCACTCGTTGCAGGAATACTGTTTTTATTCCTACTACTACACTATGGCAAGCCTATCAACCGGCATCACTCCCAACAATTTGGAGAAAGCTCTCCTAGAACGGAAGTGCCGTGAGCGCATAGTGCAACTTTTGGGCATACCTCGTCTACGGGAACTTAATACAACATGGTTTCTGTCATTTAGACCAATCTGGCAAGATTGCATCTTACCTGTTCTACGCTGCCTGCTTTGCGGTGAAGAATGCGTGCTAGACATCTGTCTAACACTCCCATCAGTCATGCCAACGGATATCGATACTCTGCTGGACCCGATAACGGCCCATGCTCTGTGTTGTCCCCAGAGGCTACCAATCCTGATGACGGCATTCGTTGAGATCTCACAGACGCTTCCTGCTGCGGCTGAGGTACGAGATGGATCAACAGGCACACAGGTAACAACTGACGCGAACATTGCTGCGGCATCCCATGCTGAAGGCGATGCTTCACATTTCTGTGCAGTTAACCTTCTAAACGAGGTGTTCCAACTGTCACCGACATCGGTAGACGATCTTTTGTCTACAGGAATAGATGATTTCATGTCTACACCAGACCCATACACTAACTTTGATTCGGCTCACAGTGTACCGGAGAAGCAATGAATTTGGCCTCCATATTTTCAAAACAGAACAAAACTTGGAAATCTTCCTAAAAATTGAATTTTTTTTAGAAAATACATGGCAATTCAATCTGCTTACAGTAGAACTATTCATATAGAACGGACTTCTTTGAATACTTCCAGGGACACATTGTCACCTTATTTACCACAATTTCATTTAGTACCATGATATGAAATGGCTTTGATTTATGAATACTTGTCAACCATTTCATCATATGTATATATTTCTGTTTTATCATTCATGTTGCATTTATTTCCAATATATGGTAAGCATGAAAAAATGCTTTAAAATGTACAGTACCTATTGCATTACATGTTTAGCGACAATTTTTTTTAAAACTTCTTTTAGTATGCTTTTAGAAATGTTTTTAGCAACATGTGGTACTCAGTTTAATGTTTAGCATTTAATGTTTAAGCATTTAGTATTATCATTCATTCGAAAGTGGAGTGGGTGTTGTATTCCGCTTTAGGTGTCCGTATATAGGTTTTCCTGATACATGTCCTTATATAGGCACATTTCGCATTGCCCTTATATAGGCATAAGATCCCAGTCCTTATTTAGGCATTAGCCATGCTATCCAAATGCAGGCATGGTCACCTACATCCGTCCACCCCAACGTCACAACGAGTTCTTAGAAACCAGACCCTTAAGCTCTTGGGAGTTCCCCTAGAACAGGATTATTGATTTCTCCAATTACTCATTTAATATGCCTGAACCGCTATTCCTTAAGGGTTCATTCCTGACGTCTTCCTCTGCCCGACTTTACGTCATTGCTAACATTCCAAGGCACCTACCGGGTATAAATATACCTTCCCTTGCCCAAGCAAGTAGGAGGAGACCTCGACTTTAGAGGAGCCCGTGTCCCGGCCTGACGCACTGACAAGAGACGCTGTCATCCATGCTCGCAGAGAATCCAGCTTCCAGTGTTCTGACTCCCTTCGCAGGGTGTTAGAGTTCGAGACCCGGAAAGAGATTCCCACCTCCCTCATTCTCAAGGTATGGAGCTGACTAGAACCTAGAGGGACTCTTGGCATACCAGACTTGACTTACCAGACTTGGCATACCAGATTTGGCATACTATAGCATACCATACTATAGAATACATCACCTACTTCTTAACTTGCACTACACTTAGGTTAGGTACACTGGGGTAGAACTAGTTAGAGAAGCATCTTATGAGTACTCGCATTTTTAGCTTATGTTATTTATGTATTTGAATATATGTGTCATAGCTAAAAGATAATGCTAGCGCAGTATTATTTCTTTCTACTGCGTACGCTGTACATAATATATCTCGCATACTGTCTTATGATTGTAACAACTCATATCTCTTACACGAGAAACAAGACTGTTCAATAAATACTTTTATTGAAACGCCCGTATATTCTTTCTGTGTAACTCTGAAGAAACTAAGCATGCACGATTAGCTGAGTGAAACTGTTATCTGTTGTTTCCACGATTCTGAGTGTTCCGATTCTAAAGGGAAACAAAGTTGTCATGTTTATGCGGTTGCCAGAAACTACTCCCTTCTTGTTTACAAGGAGTTTCTAGTGGCCTCTGAGTTAGCTGGTACAAAGTAATTAAGTTTAATATACTCGATAGGGGCATACTGACCTCAGTCCTATGCCAAACCTATAGGGTATATTATTCCAATGCGCAGAGTCTATTAGGGAAATAGGAACTACACTAGCAGGATTGCTAACTTCTCATACCAGGCCACGCCCCCTCCCTGCACCACTCTGCAAACGAGCCCCCTGGCGCATTGTAAGTTGGGGAATTATTTCCCCTTGAATACTGAGGGTCCCTGGGGGCCAACTAGCCCACCAGGTACCTCCAGTAAGCGCCACATAGCTGGATTGCAGAGAGGTGGTCCGAGGCCACGCCCCTTTTTACACCATTCTGCAAACGAGGCTCCTGGAGCACTGCTGCTCGGAGGATGAAGTCCACTTGTGTCCTGAGGTCCTCAGGACACAAGAGGACCTCATCGCCCCACCAGCAGTGCGCCAGTATTCAAGTGGAATTAATTCCCCAACTTACAACGCGCCAGGGGGCGCGTTTGCAGAGTGGTGCAGGGAGGGGGCGGGGCCTCCAGCGAGATGCCGGCTTTTTCTTTTATACTTTTTTTTAGAAGGGGGGGCTGTGTGGCCCCCCTTCTTTTAGCATTTTTTGGGCCCTGGGGACCCCATCCCCCAGGGCCTGACCCCTTTTTATAAAAAATGTTTAAAAAATAACGGGAAGGGGGCCGCGTGGCCCCCTTCCCAAGGCCAATTTCGGCCCCGGGGACCCCTTCCCCCGGGGCATGGCCAGACTTGTTTGTTTTTCATTTATTTATATTTGGAGGGGGGCCGCGTGGCCCCCCTCCTCAGGCCAATTATGGCCCGGGGACCCCATCCCCCGGGGCCGGCCTTTCCATTTTTTAAAAATGTTAACTAATGGGGAGGGGGCCGCGTGGAACCCCTCCCACGCCACGTCTGGCCCCGGGGACCCCATCCCCCGGGGCCTGGCCTCACCGTTGGGAACCGTGGGGGGAGCCCCAATGCCCCCACCGTCCCAGCCGGCTCCCTGCCTGCTGCGGGAGCCGGCATTGCTTTTGCACAAGGGGAGCTGCTGACATGCAGCTCCCCTTGTGCAAAAGCAATCTGCTTTGGTATTTGGACGCGAGAGCAGGAAACCTACTCTCGCATCCAAAAACCAAAGCAGAGTTTGCTATGACAGGGCGGGAGCCGTGCTCCTGCCCTGCCATAGCAAACAGCAATGTCCCGGGGGTGGGCATCCTGGGACATTGCAGGAGCCGGCCCTGGGGGTGGCGGTCCCCAGGCACATCAAGGGCTCCAGGAGGGGGGCCGCGCGGCCCCCCTCCCATCATTTGTAACGGACCCCGGAATTTAAATAAACGGTGCCCCGGGGAGGTGGTTGTCCCTGGGGCAGTGTGGGGGGGCTCGAGCCCCCCCAAACACATTATTCATTTTAGCCCCGGGGAGGTGGCGGTCCCCGGGGCTTGGGGGGGCCTGTGAGGCCCCCCGATCGTATTTTAATAAAGCCCCAGGGAGGTGGCGGTCCCCAGGGCTGCAGGGGGCCATATGCTCCCCGCAAATAAATTATAAAGCCCCAGGGAGGTGGCGGTCCCCGGGGCTGCGGGGCCACCGCAGGCCCCCGCTACAGAATTGAGGATTGCCCCCGGGACCTGGCCCTTCCAGAGGCTTTAAAAAACGAAGCTTTTTCATTTTCGACGGGGTTCGCACACCCAGCGCGATCCGGCCGAAAATGTTTTTAAAAAAATGCTTTCAATCAGATCTCACAATTCTCAAATATCGATATCTGTAAATCTTTAAATATCTCAAAAACTAAGGATTTACACCATTTTAAAAAAAGCATGCTTTCTGGACCAAGAGCTATCTCTCTGCCAAATTTGGTGTAATTCCGTTCAGCAGTTCAGGCTGTAGCCGTGTGTAAAGTTTCCTATGAAGATTTACATGGAGAAAACACGTTTTGGGACCCCCCTTTTTTCTCGGCCCTCCCTTGACAAATCACCCCGAAACTTTTGAGACAGGAGCTGACCTGAGTGAACAATTAATTTAGAAAATTTCATGAAGATTCGTCAAACGTCGCCAAAGTTATTGGCAAATCAAAAAACGCTTTTCCTATGGAAACTAGGTTCTAACTATAACTACCTACCTACGTAATTAATTATATATATATATATATATATATATATATATATATATATATTCCCATTGTGACTTTAAACTGAGCACTTCGTTTTTCTGAGGCCCACTGGAAGGCTGAAAATCTGAATTAAATGAACTGTTACAATGCTGAACCCACCGAAGGGGAAGAATTGGCTTCCAACATACTACAAAATCCAGCATGCCTTGAGAGTAACACTCACTTGTGTGGCCCACTGGAGGGCAATGAATTGATTAGCATGCAGAGGAAGGTGTGTTTGGAAGCGTCTGCAAGTTTCAGAGAAGCCTATCATTAAGAAGCTCGGGGCTCCGAAACGCGTCAGGCACTGGAAGAGATCAGAACTGCAAAATGCTGGTTTCCCTGCTATTAAAGAATTCTGAGAATTAACTGCTGTCTAGTGCGCCCTCGTTCTTTGGACACAATGGGAATATATATATATATATATTTAATAATAATAAACAATCAAACAAGTACATACCCAGCATACAAGAAAGCCAACATTTTATCTAACAAATAAAGCTTCCCACTAGCTTCTACAAGGTGTTCTCCAATTTCGAAAGGCTCTGGTTCAACACCTGAAACAGAAATAAAATTGACATTAGTGCTGCATAAAAGCTGACTCACAGTTAAATCTCAAAATAGCCATCTAGAGGACCTCAACCATAACAATGGTGGGAATTGGTTTATATTTTTCTCTGAAAGCTGGGGAGCCAGGACATGGACCACACTCAATGAAACACACTCTGCTGGTCTACTGTCCTAGAAACCTTTGAGGAATTTAAATCTCCTCTAAAATGCAGTGGAAGGCTTACTTCTATTGATAATTCCCTCTGCTTGAGTGTAGTATGAGAAAGAACTCTGACCCCTCTCCCATGCTGCGTGGCATGCTTCATCATTGGGGTCGGTCCTTGCCTACAATAATCCTGTTGCTGGCAGTCTCACTAAGAGCTGTTTTGTGAGTAGTTGTATATGTGGGAGTTTGATCGCTGAAGTTGTATCTGGAATGTTTTCTTCTGAACATGTGGTTTTTGATCACCTGGTGGGCCTACAACAGATAAAACTGTATGTAATGGGACAAAAGTATTTTGCTTATTGTCTCACTAATTCAAAGTTCAAACAGAGTATGGCAGAGGGGTTGTTAGGTACCCGTCTCATCCCTACATAAAGGTCAGCATGTTTCTGACTCCTATGTCGCTGATTACCCCACCTCTTAGCTACTGGCACCCATTCCCCCAGTCGCTGTGCCAGTGAAAATGGAGGCCAGCGGACAACAAAGAGGCTAAGCAGCAACACAAGCTAAGCTATTCCTAACAGTTCTACAACTGGCCAGTCATCCCTCCAGCCATAATAGTAGCAAACAAGCTGAGCTTCTGTTGCCTATTAGTCCGTCTGTTGTCCTCTGGCCTCTGCTTCCCTGGTCACAGTCACTTGAGGAGCGGAGCCCAGCAGACAACAGATGGTCTAAGCAGCAACAGAACATATACTATTTTCAAACAAGGTTATGATTAGCTTGCCAGCCCTCTATACATTATATTAACAAGCTCAGTCTTCAGAAACATCCAGGCACGAGGCATCCCTGCATTGCCCTGGTGCAAAAGGTTTTAAATTTTCACGTCCGTTAACCCACGTCAACCATAACAATGGGTAGGGAATTAGAAGTTAGTGTAGAACAAAGTGTCTGTGGGGTCCTGCAGGAAGTACCTTGACCTACAGGCTACCTCTTAAGGGACAGAAGCATGTTGACCTTTATATACAGATGAGGCTGTTACTTAAAAAACCTGCACCCAACTCCATCCCTGCCCAACCTCTGCAGTAGGGCTTTTGCAAGAATCAATGGATGGACCACGCTTCAATCATTTTTTGGTCAAGGAATATTGAGTTTGCAGACCGAATGCTACAATGCCCCTTGGAATTGCTGACCAGCAAATGAAACAGAGATATGATTTTGAAGAAGGCTGCCGATCAGGGCTGGGATGGAGGCTTACCACAGGGGTATCAGCCAAGGAAAGGTATATCTAGGGCAATAGTGTAAATCCTTGAAGCATCCATACAAGAGCGAGATAAGATTAATTATTTACTAGAAAATGAGGAACCAATGTTGATCAGTGATTGCTGAATTAGAGTATGTTGACAATCCCCAGAAGGAACACGGACTGTACCATAAAAAGCTGGCAGGTAAGAGACTGCGGCATGAAGAGTCATTTGTGGATTCCTTTCATCTCCTGCCTCACACCCCTTCATGAGATACATCAACAGTATTTACCCATGGCAAGAAGATTATATAAAATTAGTTTAAGTGTTTCATAGGGCACATTTTCTGATATACATTCTATATCACACTACTTCAACAAAAAGATTTAGAAAAAAATAACCTCATATACATTTTTGATTGGGAAATGATTTAAACAGTTTTCCTTTTTTTTATATTAGCACAAGAAGAGCAGTAAATTAGAAGACGACAGCCACCACATGTAGGATAATTAATCCGAGGAACCGTCTAAAACTCTAGAATCAATCACAGTACCAAGACTTGTGTAATTTGGATAAATATTTTGCTTTTCAAAATTAAAATGTGTCTGTGACACATTCAAATTGTCACATTTGAGCCATGCATAGCAAAACGATGCTACACAAAAGTTTGAAACAACCTGCACAAGTCAGTTTTATCTTAATCGTTCATAAATCTGTGTAAAGCAATTGAAATGAATAACAAATATTGGCAAAGCCAATAGGTCTGGCTTGAATTTTGAGCCTCGAGCAAAATAGTTTAAAGAGCCCAAAGCAGTGAAGAAGAAAAAAGCTAGTTTTCTGTATACAATGCATCTATGAGATGAACTGTTTAATATGCGATGATTCAGAGTGCTTTTGGAAAACAAGAACAATGTTAATTTGGCAAACATGTCCAATATTTTATCAGCAAACAAACTGCCACAGACTTTAAGGACACAGTATTGATGACAAGGATTTCAGAGCACACAAAAAGGAGTAACCGTTTCTATCAAATATGTTCTATTTTTACAGATAGATGCGGAGCAGAAGCGCTTCATAATGCACAACTACCCTACATTTCAGTCACAACAAAACACTTTTCTAAAAACTCTAAACGTTTAGGAAGGTGGTACCCCCCCCCGTCTTCCTTGTCTCACATAGTGCTTTTTATGGGTCTAGCTTGATGAAAGTTCAGGCCATTCATATCAGTTACGTCATACATATGCAAGTGAAACTTACCATCAAACAGGTATGGATGATCCACACACTTTCGGAGTTGAACTAGCACATTCAAAAGTTTTGCTTTCTTTCCTGTATCTTTTTCAAATGCATCTGAAACACAAAATGAGCAGAAACATACTGGGATCGTTTTAAATGGGTTACAAAGCAAAGTAAATACACATTTTCAGCAGGTATGGCATAGAAATCCTATAGATGTGTATATCATACTGTGTGAGGGGTTAGATGTCAACTAGAAGAAAGGCGGAAAGGTTAGGCTCCTGCGGCAGCAGCTCTCCAGCATAGAGCCTTTTGCAGAGTCACATATTTGTAGAACAATTGCCATCATTAAACTTTATCACAAGCACTTAGGAAATTATGTATGACGGGCTTTGCATTAGATCCCTCCACTCTGTCAAGGTTCAAATGAGATCAACAGCTCATCTAAAGAAAAGCCACCTTTAGTTAATTTTCTGAAACTGGAAAAGATTGACATGACCTTTCAATGTGAATTAGGGAGAAGAGGCAAGTAGCTTATCACCTAAAAAGCTACCCATGATGGATAATAAACGTGGGTGCAGGTAAGAAACATTTCCTTACCCAATAACACAGTGTGTTTCACTCGCCATTCTGGTGTGGAAAAGGATTCCATACAGAGTTTTCCCATGGCCCAAAAGTATAGAAATTATGCACAAAAAGCCGAAATCAGATGAGATGCAGAGCCTCTCTTTCAAATAGTACATAATACTGTCCAACGTTTCACAGTTATACGGAAGGAGCCTTATGGAAATGGAAAATGTCTATTTATGTCTTCTTGGGGTTATAGTCAACAATCCTTTCATTAGGTTAGGCTCGGCTAATCAAAACATCAATTATAAGGAAAATTCATCATGATCTGTGTTGCCATTCATGTTTTTTATCAATTAGGACTGAACAACTGAGACACGCTTGCTTTCAGCCAAGCCACATCCAGAGTCGACAGGCCTAATGGCACAGCAGAAGCATGGATCAGGACTATTTCTAGGAGATATTATGATTCACAATAACAATCAAAGAAGTAAGGACTATTGCTGTTTGTAATGAGAAAGGCAGCGAAGTCCATGCAGATTTGTAAGCAGAACTGGAATGCCAGATGGTTTCAAGAAGTGACTATCCTGAGATGAATTTCTAGACAGTTAAATAATGGAAAACGGAGATATGGAGAGAGAGAGGCAGACAGCAATGTTGCAAGGAAATGGAAGATTCATGTCATTATTAGAGGTGCCTCAATGAGGTTTTGAATTAATGCTATTTATGGCCAGGGTAGAAATGTAGAAAGAGGATTTTTAGGTTTTTTTCCTTGAGCACTAAATTTTTTATTACTTCCTCTCAAATAGAGTGGGCCAATGACCCCTAAAAGAAGAAACAGAGGGGTAAGGACTGGAGCTTTTTCAGACCAGCTCTACAAGAGAGAAGGCCTCCTACAGCAGGGTGTGAAAGCAGGATTGTTCCTGTAAACTGTAAGTTGACTTGTTCAGGGAATCCAAATTGGCACTTAGAAAGAGCTCAGATAAGAACCAACCCTGTGCAGAAAGATTGCCAGTGCCATGGCAATAGTAGTACCATTTCCTCAACGTATGTGCCTCGTTATTACTGTCTATCTCTATATCTCACCCAGAAACATCCAACTTACTGCACATTGTCCAAGGAGCTGTTATGTCATACTAGATGTCAGGAGTCAGAAAGCACTCTCCTATCCTGCTCCACAAGAGTAGGCCACATACGTTATATATATGGCTGATAAAAGCTCTGAAAGCCCATTACACAGTATTGGATTGTATAAGCATCTTGGCCACGAGCTGTGTGGAGCAGGCACTGCTGTGATCCATGCTTTAAATATTCAGGGACCATAAAAGACCTAAAGGTTGGTCCAGGAGGACCAGACCGACAGAAACAGGGACGTGGGCAAAAGTTTGGGAGCTCCAAGGATGACTAGATATGGATGTCAACTTCAGTTCAAATTCCTTCCAGAAAAGGAATCACAAATACAGCGGGTTGGGTGATTCTAAGACGGCAAATAAAATGTCCATCAAGGTCACTACGGTTGCTAGTGACTTGGAGGAAATGTGTGTTCTATAGCCTGCAGTGTCATAAAAGACAAATCGGGATGGCAGGTCAGAGAAAAAAAACTCCTAACAGTTTTGAAACTAAGCAGGGAAGAACACTAGGCAAGATGGGGTTTTGACAGACTTGCTATTATGCAGAACATCAAATATTAATCTTGCAAAACTGGCACCATGAGGTCTGCAGGAGGAACAACTTTTTTCTCAGGGACTACCTGATTGGGGCAACATTCTTTTCTTTGACTAAGGCTTCAATTTTGTGATGTGACTTTGTCCTGCTCTCACAGTCACTTGATGATTTGGGATCTTCTCTTTAAAAGGATATTAATTGGTGGCAAGAATTGGGAAGAATATTGGGTACAGACTGATTGCAATATCTGTCAATCTTTTCTAAACCTGAAGAAGTCAATGTCTTAACTGACAAGATGAAACACATGTTGGATAGAATCTGTATATTGTCAAACACTGGAGAATGTGTTAATAAAGAAGACTTATACATAATTTTTTAAAAAGCCCTAAATACATAAATTAGGGGCCACATGTACCCAGCCCTTTTGCAGTTGCAAACAGTTTGATTCACAAAATCACAGGACTTGCAGCAGCAAGAGGGTTTTTTATAATTACAAATTTTCCAACTCATTAAAGAGCATTGCCGATTCTTTCTAAATCACAAATGAGAGGAGGCATGTTAGAGCCATCCCTCGCCTATTTTTGATTCTAAAAGAAAAAAGCAATGTTTAGGCAGTGGTTCATATAACTGGTTAAATAAAAAAGAAAAAAGGGTCCGGTTTGAGAAAGCCAATGCAGTGACTGATGTCTACTGTTGCTTTCAGTCTTCCATCCCTGCATTCACAGCCAATCACAGGGGATTACAAATTGTGCCTGCCTAAATAATATTCATTAGGTATGTTGTTTTGTAACCTCCTTTGAATGGACAATTTGCGATGCCACCACGCTACTACATAGTTCACATCGCAAACTGCAATTCTATTCAGAAACCAGTCAGCGGTAAATTGCATGCACAGTGTTTGGCAGCTGCACATCTGACATTTAGATCCACGCACTGGTGAAGCTAATTGCATTACGTTGCTTTATTTCAAAGACTGAATTTTTAATGCAGCATTATAAACACACTAATTTCAGGAGAACGTGTTCTTCATTTGAAAATGCCACTCTTTCTTCAAAATTTCTATAACCTTTTATTGTAAAATTATACAGCATTTTATTATACAGCATTTTACCTGGATCTTTAGTCAAAATGACTTTGTAAAATCTTTTTTGCAAGGCTGACATCCCATGGTACACCACAACTTCAGTCTTCTTAGGAAGGTCGACAGCTACTTCAGTTTTGACTCTCCTGAGTAAGAAGGGCTGCAGTAAGCTATGAAGTTCTCCAGCTACATCAAAAAGCACAATAAAAGGAGTAGAATTGAAGATTTACGCTATTATTAAATTATCACTTTAAAATGTCTTTATTTTAAATCGGTTGTCTCTGATAATGCAAACCAATGTAAAAACTACAGATACAAAAATGTAATGTACCTGCAAACTAATTAAATTCCACAGTTTTGTGCTTTAATCAGCACTAGCAGGCTTGCATCCAATCAACACTGGGGTGGTGGGACTCTATTAAATATAGGTTAAAGGATACACAAGTGTAAGATTATTGGAATATTGCTACTCAACAGGAGCACTGTTACCATATAGCAACACACAGAAGGCTAGAAATATCTTTTTTACAGAGGAACGTAGAGGTACATCATTCCTTCTAACATATGGCAGTCATAGCTACTAAAGGGTCCTATATTCTGTTTGACATTTTGATCCAATCCAGTTTTTTGTGTGTTTTTTTAGACAAAACTACCTTCCATTTTGGGACTTGAAGGAACATGCCTAAAATGGAAAACCCAAAATTACAAATCCCAGAATGCTAAGTGGCTTGGGGTTAAAAGTCACGAGTGACTACTCGTGTGACACATGCCCATAAGCCAAATAGACTCTTTGGGTTGAAGGGGAAGGAGGAGAACAAACGTTCATCTCTAAAGCGATGAGCATATACCACGAGAACTGTGAAGATAAAATTGAACTCACTCATTTCCAAACGTTACTAATTGGGGCCCTAGTTCTCATTAGTTGCTAACCTTAGTGTGTGAGGGCAGGGCTGCACTGCTTCTTAAAATGCCTTCGAAAACTAATAATAATGTATTTTTATACATAATGCACTTATACCCTTCCTAAGCACTTTCCAGAGGGCGCCCAGTGCCAATTTGCCTGAGATGTATTAAAATAAGTTAATATTATTTTTCAAGTTTTAGTAGGCCTTTTAAAGCGCTCGACTTACCATCATTTCAAAGCGTAGACAAATTGAACCATTCTTACCCTTTTTGGAGTTTTTTTCTATCCCACAGTAACGGTGAACAAATTCCTCAACTTGCTTTCCGGGAAACATGCTGGGCTCAATAAAGCTGAGAAGCGAGTGCAGTTCTTCAAGGCTGTTTTGAACTGGAGTTCCTGTGAGCAGAACTCTAAAGCCCACTGAAAACTGACGATAGTAAAAAGAAAAAACCAAGAGAAAGTCAAACATTAAAACAACATCAGAACAACTTTTAGAAAGGCCATCGTATCATCAACAACAGGCACACCAGCAGAAGATGACTGCTTATTCCAACTAACTCTTTCAAGCAGAAACACATTCTTACTAATTGGTCCCAGAGCTCGGTTTGTTCGTCACCACATGGATACTAGCTACCTAAATACTAAAATAATTATTGCCAAGAAGCTCTGCACTGATAAAGGTGTAAGAATGAATACTGTGGGCTAAAGAGGAAAGAAAGGTGGGAAAGAAAACAAACTATGCCCACATATGCAATATCCGGTGTCTTTTATTTAATTTTTTAGAATTGTTTTGATACAGCGCAACTAAACTCCGTAGTGTCACTTAGTCCTAAAACAAGACTCATCTTGAAGACAGGGACAACTTTTAAGACATCTGGATTGCGATATGCATTTGTTTATTATGTACAATAGTGGAGGCAAGTGAAAGATGTATACATTGGTAGGGCACAGCAATTACAAAGTATGAGGATACAAGTAAACAAATTAAAATTAATGATGTCCGCATAAACCTCGGAATGGCAATGCAGATACGGCATATGCACATTAGTTATCCAAATAAATAATATACACAGTTGCATTCAGCAGCAATGTAGCATTATAGGGCAGGCAGGGTATATTTGAATTTGTAGTCAGCAGCCCATGTAGAAATAGGATTAGATAAACTAAATGAGGTAAAATTACAAGTAAAATAAAAATATGTACAGCCTTCAGCGAGGAACCTTCACATACAATGCGAGCAGACAGTAAGGCGAGATAAAAGTACAGACCAACTGGTCATAAGAAAGGCATGTTCATTGTCCCATCAGAGTATGTGATTTGTCAGGCCAGGCTTAGCAGACGATTCTTTAGGTCGGAACTGACGATTTATGAACAAGCAGCAATCAATACATAAGAGACATTACCTTGCTTTAGATTTTTAATCATGTTTTTACGGCTTGTCGATCAGAAAGTAAACAGCTTATGTAAGTTCCTACAAATATGAGTTCAGTTGCACTTCCCCATCGGGAAGTGTCCCTCTGAGTGCACTGCCAAATATCAATGCAAACGAATTTGATCAAAGAAATCCAAATTTCAAATAAAGTTATTCAAACACGTTGTTTATTGTAAACGGTGTAGATGTGATCTCATTTAATTTATGAGTAGTTCAACTGCTTCATTAAAGGATGAATCCATAATCAATGAGACCAGCATTTTATTTATTTTTGGCCCCAATGCATTTCGGGCAGATGAACCGCCCTTCGTCAGGGGGTTTGCCTAAAATAAAACCAAAAATGGGCGAATGAGACGACAGATTCAAGAAAAAGGAAAGGAAAATATTGTTTCCATGATATATGTGTTGCATGCTCCTGCCCGTGTGGTGGCAAGCCAATAAGAACCTCTATGAACGATTTAAAGAATATACGACATTACCGCAGTGAGAATATGCAGTGATTAATCAAAGTAAATGAAGTTGTGCTCAAAGTGTGATTGCCCAAAATCAAACGAAGGTAAGCGCAAAGTGTACATTTATAGATGAACCTATTCATAATGTTTCATATGACATTTAATGTGTTCATGGATTTTGGGTGTAACTGATATATTTTTTTCCCACTGATATATATTTTTTTCCCACTGGTTAGACAGTCATTCATTATTTCAATCAAGGAGGTAGTCACACCCCGTATGTACTTTCCCTGACCTTCCTTTCTGATTAATTTTTATTTTCAAGCGTCACATCTTTAACCAACATACTGTGTCACTAGGTTTTAGTTAAGTCATCTCCCCATCTGTACCACTTCAAGATGGCCACCGTTTGCTCCTTGGGACAATGAGGGTTTACCTTTCTCTGATCAAATTCGTTTGGATTGATATTTGGCAGTGCACTCAGAGGGACACTTCCCGATGGGGAAGTGCAACTGAACTCATTTCTGTACGCCCAGGTTTAGGGGACGATACCTCGGTGCACGCCCCTAAGTTTATTTATACATTGCAAATATTCTCATTGGAACTTTATTGCAATTGTCACGGAGTGCGAGATCCAATACCGGTTGATCTATTATTTTTTCTAAACCAGGACCACAGCACCCGACTTCATAATGTCTTACGACGACATATCAAACCTCACTGACAAACGAGTGGATACATTTGTTTTTGGAGAGAATGAAGCGCAAAGAATTTATTCCCTGATTGGCGAAATTGAGACGACACCCACAGGCACAGGTTCAGTTCAGAGTAATATTAAACAACTTTTGTATCTTATGAAAAGAGAAATCAGTCAGCGCCTACACGCTAGCACACTTATAAAATACCATCGCGTGCATCGCATTCAAAGAGGGCTGAGAATTCCCCTAAAACCTTCATTGTGCAAAAATGATTCTAAATTTGTTGATAGATGGTATGGAATCCTTAATAAGTGTTCCCTTGATTTGATCCTATTGATCATAGACAAACTATCGAAGATTTTGGAAGAGTTGGGTAGTGAAATCAACCAATTGAAAAGTGAGCTATCGTCCAAACTAAGCACAGACGAATGCTCAAAAGTTTTGACTAACATCAATGAGCAATTATCGCGACATACCCAAGAGATTAATGAACGCAAAGTCAGAAATGTCCGCAGAGACACCATCGATTACAAGCTTGGAGAGGTGTACAACTGGGCAGAGGTTTATGCAAGAAGAAGGCAGAATAGGCCTCCCAACAAAACATCTGAGACAGATACCTCATCAGTGGGCAGTGATTCTGAAACATACAAACAAAGTCACATAGTCATCAGCCAAAAGGCCCGCCCAATTGCGGAAAATCCAACACCGGAGACAACCTCAGCCACGTCAAGCTCCACTGCGGTTCCTTTTTTAGGAACAGGCCATTTAGGCAACGACGAACCAGGAGGAGCAAAGGGCGGAACAAACGTCGATCAAGCATCATTGAAACGGGTGACCAGGAGTCACAAATAAACAACGAAAAAAGGAATTTGGTAATCAATATCTCTTCTACCCACTTGAATCCTCATGAAATCAAGATATTACAAAAAGGCACAAGTTTTGTACCAACCTACAAATCAAACATCTTAGAAGCGGAAGTAAGGCTTTTCAAATTTATGCGTTCGCTTAGGCTAAGGCATTTCTTTGACAACGTGATCGTAGAACCTCCGTCAAAGACAACTAACACCCTTAAAGGCCTCAAACCGAAAAGTTCCTACATGACACCAATCAGCCATAAGGTGTTGGACACCTTCGAAACCCTTGTTAAGAATGATCCGCAAAATCTGTTTAAGAACCGGAAATCTAAACAATCAAACCTTACTATCAAGGACAGGAGTGTCCTCCAACGGTTAGCCAATAAATCTGAAATCACATGTGTGAAAGCTGACAAAGGTGGCGCCTTGGTCGTCATGGATACGTCCTACTACAACCAGAAATTGGATATAATCCAACAGAGATGTTCCAACGTGAACTCAAAGAGTTAATCGACAAAGCAGTAACTACGGGCATTATCAACGAGACAGATCGGAGATACTTAATTCAAGAATTTCCCAAATGTCCCACCCTACAAATGCTACCCAAAATACACAAAAACTTACATAAGCCACCAATGAGACCCATTGTCTCGACACGTGGATCGATTCATGAACCTGTGGACAAATATCGTGACAGACATTCGCAACATTTTGTACAAGCCATGTCCACGTACATCAAGGACACCACGGAATTCTTGATAAAAATCAAAGACGTTGCAATCAATTGGAATGAAGAACTTCTCTTGTGCACCATTGATGTATCGCCCTGTATACATCCATTCCCCATGATTTGGGCATCGAAGCAATTGAATTTTTTCTACTACAATCCACTTTAGACGAGGATTTAAAAGTCTTCTTAATGGAACTCCTTCAATTTACCTTATACCACAGCTATTTTGTCCACAAAGGTAAATTTTTCTTTCAATTAACGGGAACTTCCATGGGGAATTGCGCAGCTCCCAGCTACGCAAATCTCTTCATGCACAAATTCAAACTTAACAACATTCTCAACAATGAAGCCTGGAAAAAACACCTAGTGACGTATTTAAGGTATATTGACGACATCTTTATAATATGGCAAGGACCCAAAGAAGACCTGGTTTCGGCTATTGATATCTTAAATCAAGTCAATGACCGGATAAAATTCACGTACAACATAGACAATCAGAAGATAAACTTTCTGGATGTTCACATCTATATCTGCAACCAACAACTAGAAACAACACTACACAGGAAAGTCACAGACCGCAATAATTTATTGCACTTCAGCAGCTTTCATCAGCACGCTCTCAAAGCTCACTTACCCTATTCCCAACTACTAAGGGTAAAGAGAATCGTCTCAGACCAAGAACAACTGTCTGTGAACATCGCAAACATGGTGGACCGTTTTCATGACAGAGGTTATCCCACAGAAATTTTAAAAACTGCCAACTATCGGGTAGCTGTGGTTTCTCGTACTCAACTTTTGACTACACTAAACGAAACAACGCAATCAAAAAGAACAGTGATGGTGTCTAAATTCTCAACAGAAAGTAATGGATTCAAAAAGATTATATTGAAACACTGGCCAATGCTCCAAGTGGAGCCAGATTTCAAACAAGCTTTTGTGGACAAACCCCTTTTTGCATATGAAAGAAGCAAAAATCTAGCCGAGCTGTTGAGATCAAAAAGACCAGAGACCTGCATTGGGACTTAAAAAGGCACAACTCCATGCCACAACTGTGGGAACTGCAATAACATCATTAAAGGCAACACTGTAAATCACCCGACCATGGGGTATAAAATCAAACTTTTTACTACAGCCACATGCGAATCTAACAATCTGGTATATTTGCTTAAATGTCCATGTGGATTGGCATACATCGGTAAGACCGAAAGGAAGATTAAGATAAGACTCAATGAACAAAAAAGCAATATCCGAAATAAAAACCCCAAATCAGTCGTGGCTACACATTTTGCAACCCACAACCACAACATCAGTCAACTGTGCTTTCTAGTATGTGAAGTGGTTGATATTAAAGAAGGCAGAGACAATCGCAAGTTTTTAATACAGCGTGAAACTTTTTGGATTAAAAAGATGAACACTCTAATGCCTTACGGCCTCAATGACCGGATTGAGTATAGCTGTTACTTGTGATTTACGTTGTACTTCTCTTTTTACTGTCCTCTGAGCCACCTGAAAAGTTGTACATGTGCATGCACACAGTACCTAGATTTTCAATGTTCAGTGAGACTCTCTTGCACTATTCATAATGTTTCATATGACATTTAATGTGTTCATGGATTTTGGGTGTAACTGATATATTTTTTTCCCACTGATATATATTTTTTTACCACTGGTTAGACAGTCATTCATTATTTCAATCAAGGAGGTAGTCACACCCCGTATGTACTTTCCCTGACCTTCCTTTCTGATTAATTTTTATTTTCAAGCGTCCCATCTTTAACCAACATACTGTGTCACTAGGTTTTAGTTAAGTCATCTCCCCATCTGTACCACTTCGAGATGGCCACCGTTTGCTCCTTGGGACAATGAGGGTTTAACTTTCTCACTTTCCACACTTCCCTCACTTTCACTAATATGGCGGTCAACACACGCGTCTTCTGGTTTCATTCGCGTAACCAGCGTTGGAAGCTTAACAGGTCGTTTGTTTAACTGAGGAATGCCAGATTTGTGAACGCAACAAGGTAACTTTTATTCTGATTAACACACTGTTATTATGAATGAGTGAACTCACATATGGAATCACGGAACTCTGCATGATTAAACGCTGACACCGCCAGTGAAAGCTTCACGATTTATATGCACGCTTCGAGCATGAACACCGATAACTTCTCGCTGTGTCTATTTATTTATCCATTTACCCGTAACGCGTAAACGCTAGCAGCCAGCCTGCTAATTTAATGTGTGGCACATGTCACAATAACACTTGAGATGAACCCGCAGGTTCATCTATAAATGTACACTCTGCGCTTACCTTCGTTTGATTTTGGGCAATCACACTTTGAGCACAACTTCATTTACTTTGATTAATCACTGCATATTCTCACTGTGGTAATGTCGTATATTCTTTGAATCGTTCATAGAGGTTCTTATTGGCTTGCCACCACACAGACATCCTGAGTCACAAGCATGCAACACATATATCATGGAAACAATATTTTCCTTTCCTTTTTCTTGAATCTGTCGTCTCATTCGCCCATTTTTGGTTTTATTTTAGGCAAACCCTCTGACGAAGGGCGGTTCATCTGCCCAAAATGCATTGGGGCCAAAAAAAAAAAAATGCTTGTCTCATTGATTATGGATTCATCCTTTAATGAAGCAGTTGAACTACTCATGAATTAAATGAGATCACATCTACACCGTTTACAATAAACGACGTGTTTGAATAACTTTATTTGAAATTTGGATTTCTTTGATCAAATTCGTTTGGATTGATATTTGGCAGTGCACTCAGACGGACACTTCCCGAGGGGGAAGTGCAACTGAACTCATTTCTGTACGCCCAGGTGTAGGGGACGATACCTCGGTGCATGCCCCTACGAGAACTGTAACTGGACTCTATAAGGGCCTACCCAGATCATACATAATGGCAAAGAAATCTACATACATGTGAATCAGAATCTGAAAGGGTTCATTATCAAAAAAATAAAATAATCCGTGAGTCACAGATTCAACCGGTCAGAGTTTTCCCAGCACAAGTTAGTGGTGCATTCACGCAGACAGAAGACATGGTGCAACGCTTTACCCTCGGATATACAAGTTTCGAGGATGGACTTTTTTCTATTTCTTATAATAGGCTCTAGCAGGTGCCTAGGATGAGATCATGAGAAAGAGAAAGGATGGCCCAAATAGATAAGGATAAGTAAACAGCTGCGAATATGCAAACTGTGCCTGGTTTTTCCAAGCCTACAGAGCCAAGATGCAAAAGCAGATCAACACCAGAGACAGGCATTTCCTGTAGGCAATGCCAGGCTGAGCAAGAACATCAAACAAGAAACTGTACAGACATGGATCAATGACACTAGATGCAAAGAGGCTGAGAAAAAAGTTGTTGGCGAAGCAGCAAGAGAAAGCTCCAGAATACATCAATGAAAGGAGGAAAAACAGGAAATGATCTCAGCCTGCGGGTTAGTGACTACTAGACGTCACGCTATGCGGGCAGAGTTGCACTGAAGCTGCAAGGTGCCACCTGACCCTGTTGGAGATGGAGAGCTACTGCAGGCATAAACTTTCCTGGACCAATCTGACACCTCGGAGAGTATTCATAATGTAAGGAATCTGCGGTAAAACCTTATGCCTCACAAACAACCTGATAGCTTGAACTGATTTATCTGTAAAGCAGCATAGTTACATTCATGGCTATTGTTATGTGAGGAAAGAGAGGAGAGGAAATAGGAAAACGGAAGAGCACACATCAGATAACATGTTTTTGTGGGTTTTGAGTTTAACGTGGACGTCTCTGATTGTAAGGATTATGGTACATTTATATTAGCTGCTGCTAATAGAAATGCTGCAAGCATGAAGTGAGGGAATAACAGCAACGGCCATCATGTCTTATTTCAAAAATAGAAAAATCTGAGGATCATCTTTATCGCTTTTATTGCCTTAGGAATACCTGTGTCCTTAACGATCTGGAATGTCTCAGCTGCATCTTTGACAAATAACTCTACCCAAGATAAGCTAAGAAAGTTGGATCTTCCCTGGACACCAACCTCACCCTCAAGGAACACATTGCCAAAAAAACAAAGATGGCCTGATAACAGCTCTCTCTTCTGAAGAAAGTAAAACCGTTTCTTCCAGAAAGTGACTTCAGAATTGCTGTTCAAGCCCTCGTACTCTCACATGTGGATGGTGGAAACACCCTACCCCATACGCCGCACTGGCACCCCTTAAGGGAATCCTACGAGGCGCAGCACATCTCATCATGGCCTGAAGAAATATGATCACATCACCCCATCCTGATGGAAGTCCACTGCCTCCCCTTGCCAGCCCACACCAGCACTATAGCTTATTTTGCATAAAACTTCACCATCTCTGTGTTTCTCAACACACCGACAGTCAGGACACTGTCTGACTTAAAAGTATAAAAAAGAAAAAACAAGGCAGCAGGCCTTTTTCACCTGTGCAGCTAGGATAGGAAACAACATCCCCATATCCATAAGGAATAAGGCCTGCTCCAATGCAATTTAGGAAAGAGTTGAAGATGCACCTCTTTAAAGAACACTACATCACAATGCATGAACAGTCCACAAACCAGCTACCTCTCCTACTACTTGTTTACTTTTTGCTTGCCTTTGATCCTGTACAGTGTTCCACTGCCTTTTGGCTAGGTTAGTGCTACAGAAATACAACATGCATACCTACACTTTTCAAGCGATCAAGGAAGGGGCTTTCTCCTTGTTTTGTTTGCAATAATCTTTGTCCAATAATTTTTCACAGGACACGTTTTAACAACAGCATCCCTATCAGCAACTAAAGCAGCATCATTTACAGGTGATTGTAAGGGTCAATTGGCATTTGTTAACATCCCATCTTTTACTTCTCCCGGCATGATGGCACGTAATAATTGATTGACATCAGCCCAGTTAGGATTATCACACTGAAAGACAGTCTGTCACTCTTCTCGACATTGCTACGGATTATCCCTTACTTTGAAGAACTTCCAGGTGATACTCAAAAGGTTAGATGGGAACCACAGAACCTGAATTGTGACTCAACCTCCTTGCCCGCGGCCAAGAAGTACTTGTAAGAGTTTAAAGGGCACTGGGCTGGACATGTGAATAGTCAGTTGGATAGCTGCTGCCCCATCAGTAGATGTAAGAACTCATCTTTCTGCTAAAGGCACACATTTAAGATCTCTCACCCTTGTCCTGTAGTCTGTCTCAGTTTATTCAGAGAACTAGCTGGATTGCGTGCCTGACTGCTCTGAACCAATGTTTTGGACCAATGTGGTAACGTGAGGTTGTTCCAAGTGAGGTATATGTGGTTTTGCTGTCAGCCTCTCGTCTCACTCTTATTGCACTGCTATTACTGACGCTTTTGCTCGCTGCACTCGCCTGCCCAGTCCCTGCTTATGCCCCTTGAACTGGCCATTTGGTTTGTGATGCACTTTTCACAGGTGCCGCTTATGGTGCACTCCCGACATCTCCCGTTCATAAGGGAAAATTCTGAACATCTAAGATATCCTCCTCCTCATATACTGCTTCACAAAAATGATTAACCATTTGGGCAAATAAATAAGGCTGAGGCCGTGCAGTAGAGGCACTAGCCGTAACGTTGCCCCTTAAGCAACTGATTTGGTATCTGTGTGTCTTGTGGCTAACTTTAAATCCCTACACCCGAGATTACTGACTACGCGTCATGGCTTACATCTGTCAATTTAGAAAAGCCAACCACAGCTGGACTGTTCTTAGTTTATTTTAGTCTCTTTTTAAAATTATTCACATGTTCAATATTAAAGGTGACTTCATGTGCAAATGACTTTTTTACCATCATTGTTAAAGCATTTTAACCAAATCTCGGTATACCTGCACATGCTCTTACTATACTGGAACTACGTAATATATGTGGTAGTCCCTTCGGGTGGGTCTTTTTCAGTTTTGAATCTCTGGCCCCTATTCTCCAACCTGTACCGCCATTCACAACCATGAACACACTAAGCTAGTCTGCAGCTTTGTGCTGCAGCTCCTTCTGTGTAGGGGGTTGTATAGAAGGGTAGGAAAAGAAAGGGAGGTTCTGACATCTCTTTTTGCCATCAATTACAGAGAAAGGGATAGGAAAGTTTACAGACACTTGTTCACGGGCTTCCTTGAAATCAAACACCCTTTGGTCACAGCCATTTGGAGCTCGCTGAGGGGCTTGGGGTAGCTGAAACAGTGTACCCATTCCAACTGCATTCATCCACTAGGGTCTGCCCTAGGATACTAGACAACACTTGCCTCCCACCTCTAGAGACTCTTACCCTTACAACATATGTATTGTTGCGACTTCTAGCTTCTAAATCTCAGGACTCCTCCCTATTCCTAACTTAAACGCTTAATCAATCTACTACAGAGAGTAAACACAAGCAAACTCATATTTCAATAGTTAGAAATGCGCTAAACACTGTCTAATCTGATTAGCAGACCTTTCTCATTAATAAAAAATTGAAATTGAAGAAATATTTGGCCCTGCATCCCCAGCTCTGGTAGTAGGACATTCAATATAGTCTTTTGGAACTAGTGACTGTGCTCATTACCTTTGCCGGGAAGATTAATGAATTCTACAATCCAGAAGATATTGAAAACGTTTCTAGACTCTAGAAGCATCAGCAATAGGTATCGCGCAAAACACTAGTCATAAATTTGATAAGGAAGAAGCAATACCAAAGAATGATCCCTAGACAGCATCAATGAAAACACAATTGAAGTGCTACCAAAATATCAAAAAGTGGATGGAGAGGGCCTGATACCAAGCAGGGATAGGTCTAAGAAAATAGACAAGTCTTGATCTCCCTTCGTAAGTTATTAGGTCTCTGAATGTATCTGTGTAAGGAACTTCATGCACATACATAAGAAGAATATTCCTTGTGGCGCTCCATTCGTGACAACACTATACCATGACTGTCCAGGTGCTTAGTTGGGAAGCTTGGTGCAGTTACCAAAGCCTGCTCATGTACGAAGTTTCTACTATGATACTTCCACTTACCACCATGCTGAACCCACTCCAGCACTAGGTGCAGTTACTGATGTTCTCTTCTATATTGCTACATACTTTAAGCAAATGTTACCGCCTCGATTTCACTAATCTTAGGGTAGGCAGGACAATGGAAATGGGATTTCCAGTCTACCTAGTTAAATATGAATAGATTTTTGGTGCTCAGGACAAGTCTCGTCGAGTGCTGATCCAGATATCTTCAACCTCTACCTCATAACCAAGACTCACTCCTTTTTGGAGGTTGGCTAGCACATAACTGAAGACTCTTCTTTGAAGACAGCACTTAATGCTGCACCTCCGCCCCCAAGTTCCTGACCAATTTACCATTTAGTAACATGCACTTGTGCCTCCTCTCTATAAAAACCAGACCTCTTCCTTTTAGGTGTTCAATCCCTACTGGTTCCCCTTATGCTACACTCTACCCCTATGGCTCTTTCTGCCAACTCTGTTCATCACTACTTGCCTTGATGATACAGGGTTTGGCTCTTGTGGTCATTATTTCATAATTGGCGTCTACTGGACTGTTATTTAATTTGGCTGGGTGAGCATAGTCATTGGTGGAGATCAGAATATGATGTTACATCCTGTTATTGACAGTTCTGGGAAACCTGATTTCGTCATTACAAGAGATGTTCATGGTAAATATGACAAACGTCATGATTGGCGTGTTCTCCTGCCCCGTGCATTAAGGCAAAGGTGGTCTGTTACTTAGTGACAGAAAACGTAGAACATGCACATGGAAACAATATATGGTTGAATTATGTTTCCATACAGCCATCTACTGACATCTGCAACCAAAAGGTAGGTACCTCAAATCAGGACTTCACTTTTAATTGTTTTAGAAATTTTACAAATTCACTGCACTCCTTTTATCATCTAGGGGCACCCCAAATCCATTGACTGTCCACACGTCTGGTACACTCACACTCAGCAAAAATAGGTGAAGACAGTTGTGGGCCAAGCCTGGGCACATATGTTTTTTTTTTATAGCTGTCAAAATAAATTCCAGTGTTTGGTATTTCTATACAAAGTGTTCCCCTTCTTGAAGTTCATACAACTGTAGGCCAACAGCCATATCGCTGCCGCCGGTCACCCGATCCGGTAACTGGACTGTGATCCCTCCAGCGCGCAGGAGGGATCACAGTAACTCGAAATACGAAACCAAGCAGTGGATCAAGAACGTTTTTATATTGTCACTAACTTGTTTTGTAAAATTCGAGCGTGGGCAGGGGGCTGTTGTGTGGATTCTAAACGTACCCAGGGTTTGTGGATTCCTCTGGAGGGGATCGAGAAAGTAGGCAAAATGTAGGTATATTTTGAGTTTTTTGGGAAAAAATACGAAAAAAGTGCTCCGGATAAAAGTGTCTGGTATTTTTTTCCTAAAAAAAAAAATATCAACGAACGGTTTGTTGTGCTAAAGTCACCATCTTCCCATCTTTCAGGAACCTACAGAGCTGAATAAAAAAAAAAAATGTATTTGCCGTTTTGGGATTTTTTTAAAGAGGTAGCCCATTTTTCCAAATATTTTGTTCTCTCAACCTACTTCTAGTTTGTGGTGGAAACTAGTGTGAAACCAATGGGTGATCCAGGAAAGCTATAGATTTCTGAAAACTAGACAAACTTCCAAATTCAATAAGGGCTCATATGTGTGGATCCCTCCCGGTTTTCCCAAATAAACTAACTGTTGAAATAAAGAAATATTGAAAATGAGTAGGAAAAAACAGCCATTTGTGACAACGTTTTCATTTGTAATTTTTGTCATGATGGCTGATTTACAAAAGCAATATACCATTACTTCCGTTAGACCCTTCTGGTTGCGGGGTTATATAGGATTTGTAGGTTCTCCAAGAACCCGAGGTATCCAGAGCCAACAACAGAGTTGCACCGTGCAATCGTTTTTCACTGTGTACCGAGTACAGACCAATTCATATAGTGAAATATGTAGAGTGAAAAACGGGTGTCAAGGAAACCTATGTATCTCAGAAATGGGCACAAGATATGGAGTTTAGGAGCAGTGGTTAATTTTACATCTCTGAATTTGTGGGTACACGTACTAGCATATGATTTTGAGGGTCTTTTCAAAATGTCTTCTTCCTTACATACACAGTGGCTTACATTTGGAAGGCACAAATGCAGCAAAATCCAATTGGTAATAACAAATGTTCTACTGTTTTATGCTCCCACATGTCTTCCGATAAAAATGGCACCTCACTTGTGTGGGTAAGCCTAGTACCCGCGACAGGAACTCGCCCAAAATGCAAGATGGATGCATCACATTTTTCCACTCAAAAGTGGCCCTATTTTCCCAATGCACACGTTTTTGAAAACTAGACACTTGGGGGAATCCAAGGTGGGGTGACTTGCATTGCTCTCACAGTTTTTTGGGTTTTTATCCAGAACCATTGCAAACCTTAAACTTTGACTAAAAAACACATTTTCCTCACATTTCTGTGATGGAAAGTTCTGGAATCTTTGCGGAGCCACATACTTCCTTCCACACAGCATTCCCCCAAGTCTTCCGATAAAAATAGTATCTCACTTGTGTGGGTAGGCATAGTGCCCGCAAGAGGAAATGGCCCAAAACGCAACATGTATATATCACGTTTCCCCCAAAACTGACCCTTTTTTTGCAAAGTGGGTACTGTGGATTTTGGGCCCTAACTCAGCCAGCACATACGGAAACCTAGCAAACTTGCACATTTTTTTAAAACTAGACACCTGGGGAAATTCAGGATGGAGTGACCTGCATGGCTCTCGTGAAGTCTTTTTACCCTGAGTCCCTAGCAAACCTCAAACTTTGACCACAAAACACATTTTTCTCACATTTCTGTGATAGAAAGTTCTGGAATCTGCTGGGAGCCACAAACTTCAGCCCACCCAGCAGTCCCCTGAGTCTCCCGATAAAATTGGTACCTACGTTGTGTGGGTAGGCCTAGTGCCCGCAACAGGAAACGGCCCAAAATGCAAAATGGATACATCAGTTTTTCCACTCAAAAGTGACTCTTATTTTCCGAAGTGGGTAACTGTGGATTTTGGGCCCTAACGCAGCCAGCACCTAGGGAAACCTAGAAAGCTTACACATTCTTGAAAACTAGATACCTGGGGGAATCCTGGGTGGGGTGACTTGCATGGATCTCGCAAGGTCTTTTTACCCAGAATTCCTTGCAAACCTCAAGCTTTGACTAAAAAAACACATTTTCCTCCTCACATTTCAGTGGCTCTCACTAGGTAATTTTACCCTGAAGCACTTGCAAACGTCAGACTTTGGCAAACAACACACATTTTTCTCACATTTCTGTGACAGAAAGTTCTGGAATCTGCGGGGAGTCACACCTTTCCTATCACCCTGAGTTCCAACAGGTCTCCTGATAAAAACGGTACCCCAGTTGTGTGAGTGGGCCAAGAGACCACGACACAAAAGGCTCTAAAGCGCTAAATTGATAGATAAGCAGAAGGGGTAGCTGCATTGTTTGGGGCGGTGCTGTTGCACCACCCATGCAAATCTACGAAACACAGACATTTTTTAAAACACTAGTGGTGTATCATTTTTATCGGCCCAAGTGAGGCAACACTTGGTTGTAGGAATTTTATGAATTCCGAAGTTTCCATCACAGAAACTTTGAAAATTTGTGATTTCAGGCAAAGTTTGAGGTTTGCAGAGCTTTGTGTGTAAGAAAACCTCATGGGATCCACGCAAGGCACACCACCCTGAAATCCCCTGGTTGTGTAGTTTTCAAAAATGTCTGTGGTTGGTAGGTTTCCATGGGTGGGAGCCGAGCAAGGCCCCAAATCCCACAGCTACCCCTTTTGCTGATCTCTCTTCATAGAGCTTTAGGGTCTTTTGTGTCAAAGTCTCTCAGACCACCCACACTAGTGAGGTACCATTGTTATCAGGAGACTTGAGGAAATGCTGTGTGGTAGGAAATTTGTGGCTCCCCGCAGATTCCAGTATTTTCCCCTCACAGAAATGTGAGGAAAATGTGTGTTTTTTATTCAAAGTTTGAGGTTTGCAGGGCATTGTGGGCTACAAAATGGTGTGGAATACAGGCGAAGCACACCTCCCTAGACGCTCCCAGATGTCTAGTTTTCAGAACTGTCTGTGTCTGGTAGGTTACTCCCCAGTAGGGGCAGCAAGTCTATTGGGCCCCATTGTGGAGGGGGAGCATGGGCCCTTGCCCAGGAGGGGCCTCTCCCTCTAAAAAGATCTTACATGAATGCAGTCCCTAGTGTCTTATGGGCTTCCTGCCCCCAGGTGGCAGACTTGAGGTAGTCGCCCCATCCTCCACCAGGGGAGCAGAAAGGCTACCTGCTTTGTTTTAGGGTTGGAGCATGGCCATGACCACAGGGGGCAGCCCTCAGACCTATATTTCTTTCTTTTTTTTTTTTTTTTTAAATTCCCTGGTATTTAGTGGGCTTTCTGTCCCCCCCAGGGAGGGCAGAAAGACTGATGCCCAATATGGGTGGGGGCATGGCTTTGCCCATGGTGGGCAGCCCTCACACCTATATTAAAAAAAAAAATGTTTTCCCTGGCGTCTAATGGGCTTTCTGCCTCCCTGGAGTGGGGGAGATTGGGAGTAATTGCCCCATCCACTCCCGGGCGGCATAAAAGACTATTGGGCAGCGGGAGATATATAGATATATATATATATATATATATATATATATATCCTTTCCCTGGTGTCTAGTTGGCTTTCTGCCCCTCCCCCCCTCGGGGGAGATGATCTAGGATAAGTACCCCCATCCATCCCCAGGGGGTCAGAAAGACTGATAAGTTCAAATATTCTGGGGGAGCACAAGCCCTTACCTAAGGGGCCGCTCCCCATCCCTGGTGCCTGGTTCCACGCTTGGGGATCACTCTACTATGGTGATCCCCAAGCAGGGATTCACTAGAAGAGGTAGCATTGGTAAGGGGAGATTTTACCCTTTCCAACAATACCTCTCCCATCCCAATCAGTGCTTGCGGGGCTGAGATATGCCCCCCTGAACACTGATGCAGTGAAAGTAAAATGAGCTCATTTGATCGTTTAACTTTCACTTTACTGTAATGACGTCAGTGCGTCCTGCACGCTGATCATCATTACAGTAAGGGGGAAAAAAGACTCAGGCTGCTCGGGAAGCTCTTCCCGAACAGTCCAAGCTTAAAATGAAATAAAGGAATCCCTCTGGTGCAGTGCACCAGAGAGGCCTTTATTTACCTCCCAAGTGTCGGCCAATGGCTGTCACAGGCACTGGGGGAGGAAGTGCGGGTGTCAGCCATTGGCTGACACCTGCACTAAAAGGGTTAAGGGTTTTCAGTTTTATCCTGTGGTAGGGGTAGCATAGAATTACGAATTTTAACTTCATCAAGTTGATTCAAATTATATCTTGGTCACTAGATATTTGCAAAATTGTTTGTTTAAAATATTTACATCTACAATGTTTTTGTTTAATAAGTTGCAATATGTATGCATAATTATAGTACATTATCAGTTTATTCATACATAATGCAAAAATGTCTGTTTTGTGTTTAGAATGCACAGATTAGATATATGAGATTGGAGGTCAATTATAAGAATAAAGTCATACTTTCCTCGAGGAAGTAAATGTGACCTTGTATAAATATAAGACTGAATAATAAAGTTAGCAAATGATCTTACCACAAGTAGATTTTTCATAAATCTAAATAACTGTCCAGCTTTAGAAGACAGTTCCACTTTGAAATCAATAATTTCCATACCTCTGAGAGAGTCTTGTGGAGCAAAGAATTCACATTTTTCAGTCTATGTGCTTCATCCACAATCAGAGCACACCAATCAAACCTAATAACAAAGAAGAGCAATCATTAAAGGGGTAAAGTTTGAGATGAAAATAAAACCTCCTCCTAATGCCCATTGGCTAGGCATTTAGAGATGGCTTCTTACAGGATTGTTTTCTTCATTTGTACACTGAAAATCTGCCCTAAATTGTCATGTGTTATTTTAAGAAAGTATATTTACTATTCATAGTAGACCCAATACTTAATTTGCTGTAAATGTTTTGAGTTGACCGTTTTCAAAATTAACTGTTCAATAACCTGCGTACCAAACAAGCACTGGTAAAACCAATAGGTTTTATCTTTGCTAACGGGCACCAAACTAATGGCTCTGCCAATAGATTTTTTTTGGCCACAGATCCTGCTACAGGATGGAGGGTTAGAAGGATTTGGAGAGGCAGAGAGAGCCAAGTGAGGGGGAGGTGTGGAACAGTTAAGCGATCACCAACATTCCACAAAATACAGAACTGCATTGCAATGACAAAGTGTAATCCTAATGAGGTTTTGGCTTCTGAGTATTTCCAAAAAGAACTCACCTATTCTGTAAAAATCCAGAATCTTTCATGCAAATCTGCAAACAAGTTAAAATTAGTTACAGAACTTCATGTATCATTTACTAAACAAAGCAAAGATCATAAATCGAGTGAAGTTAACAGTATTTCAATTTGAAAAATTGATCTTGTACAAGGCATTAAACAAGCTATTCCTATTACCCTAAGGCGTGGTATTCAATTTATCAACCTCAGAAAGATGTAAAGCTGGATTGTCTTTGGTGAGATTGGATCCTGTGACATGCAAGTTGTCCGCAAATGCCTACGGGAAGAGTTTAACTCAGAAATCCACCATGCACATCAAATCTAAGACACTGATTTCTTAGGCCAGACTAACAATGGGACCTTTTTAGTGAACTGTTCAGCCTGGACAACCTACGGTCATAGGGTTTATTTTCCATCTAACCGTTCGCAAAACTGCCTGAAATTTTATTAGTTTCTTTCTCTTGCATCCCTCGCACAAAGAGCTGTTACACAGTTATACTCTCCATAAGGTTTATTTCATGTTTCAATGATAACAGGAAATGGTAACGTCCTACTGCACTTTAACGAGCAGAGTTTTCCCATTTGTTTTACTGACAATATTACTGAACTTTTTCACATTTATGTAAGTGCGAACTAATGCCCAGTAGACAAAATCAAACTCAAAATTAGAAAGTGACCAAAAAGAAAGAGAAATTTAAAGTAAATGTTTGAATTTTAGAACGTAGGTTCTGACCTATTTCAAAACAATCCTATGAAGTGATTTAATCACTACCATGACAACAGCATCTCTTGATTCTGTATCATGTACACTATCTAAAGAGTAAAACAAATGCATCATAGATCATTCATTCTTGTTGCTCATCCATAACATGAAGCAATACATAAGTGTGACATTAAGATGTAATACCCCTGAGGGGTCAGTCCCCTCGCCGGGCACCCTGTGGGAAGCTGGTAAGGCCACAATTCGGGGGTTTGCCAAGGGCCAGCTTAAACTTCAGCGGCAGGAACAGATGGAGCAAATTACCTCACGCGAGGCGCAGGCGCTACGCCTTGAACGGTCCTCCGTGCAGAACCCGCAAGTCTCTGAAACAAGACTTCTTGCTCACATTCGTGCGGAGATTAGGCAGCTCTCGTTGGACGCAGCAAAGATCCTTTGGCGCTCATCCGTCGCCAGGGTGTACGGATGGGGTGACAAAAATGGCTCCCTTCTCCACAGGCTGGCCACCTACCCCAGAGCAAATCGCATAATCCCTGAAATTGTATCCCAGGATGGGGCGATCTGCCGCGCCCCGGCGGAGATGGCTCGGGCCTTTGCCTTGTACTACCGCCACTTATATGCGGCCAGACCTCCCACTCTTTCTCTCTCTGACCTGTTGAGGTCCGGGAGCAGCTGCCTCCCGTGCTTAGATCCTATAGTTCAGAAAGACCTGGACCGCCCCATCGCCCAAGAAGAAATTAGGGAGGCGATCGCCCTCACCTCCTCCGGCAAGACGCCGGGCCCGGACGGCCTCCCCCAAGAATACTACGCACTGTATCGGGATACCCTCGTTCCCCACCTTGCGAACCTGTTTCAAGAGGCGGCTGAGAAGGGCTCCTTCCCACCGGAGACAGACATGGCCACCATAGTGGTCCTTCCTAAGTCTCAACCACCATCAGCACGGTGTGAAGACTACCGTCCCATTTCTCTTATTAATACAGACCTCAAGTTGTTTGCCACGGTCCTCGCCCTACGGCTCAAGCCTCATTTATCTATGCTGGTCCACCCTGATCAATGCGGGTTCATGCCCTCACGGGGCACCCAGCACTGTTTACGGAGGCTGCACCTGGCCCTGGCTCACCGCCACTTACTCACCCCCTACCTCGCGCTTCTCCTAGTAGACTTTGAAAAAGACTTCGATTCGGTGGACTGGGGCTTTCTGGGGGACGTTCTCGAATTAATGGGTCTCGGCCTCCGTTTCCGCGGTCTGATCCGGGTTCTATATGCTCGCCCTAGGGCACGTGTCCTGGTAAATGGGACTCTGTCTGATCCCTTCCCCGTGAGCCGGGGAACGAGGCAGGGGTGCCCTCTTTCCCCTCTGCTCTTTGCTCTAGTAATGGAGCCGCTGGCGGCCTTGATACGGTCGAGCGAGCACGTGCAGGGTTGGAACTGGCCCACCGCCGAGACTGACAAAATTGCCCTTTATGCGGACGATGTCCTCATCTACTTGGCAGACCCCGCTCGGTCGGGCCCTCCCTGCCTCCGTTTTCTGCGCTCCTTCGAGCGAGCTTCGGGTCTCCGGCTGAATCCGGCCAAATCGGTCCTGGTCCCCCTGCATGTGTCCAGGTAATGTTTTGACTGGCAGTCCAAAATCCCACTTCGCCGCCAATCGTTTAAATACCTGGGGATATGGGTAACTCTCCTCCCTGAACTCGGCTGGGCCCTTAATGTCACTCCTTTGATGAAGAAGGCCAAGGCTGACCTTCTAAAGTGGCACTCACTGCCCCTGAACCCCATGGGGAGAGTCGCTCTCTTTAAGATGATGGTTCTCCCCCGGTTCCTCTATGTTCTTCAGAACACCCCCCTCTCCTTCCCAAGATCCTGGTTTCATGAGCTGGACAGCATGGCCAATAAGTTCCTATGGGGGAAGGGAAGGGCCCGCTTAGCACTGGCTACCTGTCGGATTCCTTCATTTGATGGGGGCCTGGGGATGACTCATTTATACCTGTACTATCTGGCTACGCGCCTGTTATCCTTGCACGACTGGTTCAATGGGGGCTGGTCTGATCCGGCGTACAGACTGGAATTAAGTGAGCTGGGTCTGCCCAGGGTTCAATCTCTGCTGTACGGAGAACCTATCCCTTCCCGACTACCGGAGGTGACACGCTCCGTGCTGCTGGCTTGGCGGGCCGCACTGCGACACACTAAATGGACACGTACACTGACTCAATGCACACCCCTGTGGCAGGGGACTTGGCTCAAGGAGGTGAATGGGTTGCGGGGCTTTCGGTCCTGGGACCTTATAGGTATCTCGCAGCTAGGAGATGTGTGGGCAGGGGACCACATGTGCTCCTTTTCAGACCTCCAGACTAAATACTCCCTGCATAGAACACAGCTTTATAGATACCTACAACTACGACATGCTCTCCATGCGCACCTGACGACAGGCACGCGGCTTCCGGATCATAGCCCACCCGAGGCTCAGATCATGTTGGGAGACCTGGGGAAAGGTGGCATTTCATGCATATATCGCTCATTGATTAATAATACCCCGACCTCATTGGATAAGTTGCGGGCCCGATGGGAGGGATGGGTGGGTTCCCTGGAAGAAGAGGACTGGCGGGACGCCCTTATGGCTCCCAGAACGGTCACCGCCTCAGCCAGGCTGCGCATGGTTCAACTGTATTATCTTCACACTGCTTATCTCACCCCTGTACGGCTTCATCGGGCGGGTCTCAGCCCGACCCCCACTTGCTCGAGGTGCAGCCACAAACCGGCTGATTTTTTCCATATGGTATGGGCTTGCCCGCGCTTGGCGCGTTTCTGGGGGGACATCGAGGAGGAACTGACTGAGGTGCTGGGGTGGGAGGTCCCGCATGACCCTAAACACACGATTCTGGGTATTACGGATGGGCTGGACGGATCTAGAAACGAGAAGCTGTTCCTCACTACTGCTATGGTGGTGGCCAAGAGGGACATTGCAGCTGCATGGAAGTCCCCTGATCCTCCTAGTGTTGCGAGGTGGAGGTCCGGGGTTGACTGGTGTGCCACGCAGGAAAAGGCCATGTATGGGGCCCGGGGATGTCATAAGAAATTCCGAAGGGTCTGGGGGAAGTGGTTGGGGGTATGATTCAATCTTAACGGTGTTGCTCAAATGTACTTCACTTTGTTTTCAACTATCGATGTAAATGGGTCAGTCAGAGTCTTCTCCATGTTAATGGAATTTTACGATGTCGTATTTGCTGGTGTCTTCTTTCAACCAATAAAAATTTGTTTATCAAAAAAAAAAGATGTAATACCCCTCCAACAATTATGACATCTGTCACAACTGTCATAAAACAGTGAGTTATTGTCCAAGTCTTGTAGACATTAGTCAACCCTTTCCCTCTCACAATCTATTTTTTTCAGCGAATAACACACCTATGTGTGAACATAACACATGTGCAATGTAAAATAACAAGTACAGACATGTCATTTCAACTCATCCTTGAATTATACTTTAGTGTTACAAAATCTACTCGCACTCATGGAGCAGAGACTTTATATTTTTTGAGTTGCATGTGTGTTCATTTAACAGAGTACTGTAAAAAGAAAGTTGAATGCAATATAAAGTAGAGACAAATGAGGATTAGTAAAACACTGCAAGTGAGAAAGCTAAGTAACAGATTAAAAAAATGTATTTGACATGTTTCTGTTACTAACAGTAGGCCTTTAAAAAGTACACAGCAAATCAATGTACATTAGTTACTCTCTCTGTAAAACAGAAAATACATTTTCAAATGATGGTCTTGCTAGTCTGTATCTTTTTCATAGCTGGCAAGATGTAACTTTTCAAGGCCGGAACTCTATGGCTGGTTGGCAGAAGTGAAACTTTTCATTGTCTAGTCTATGAAGTGTCTTTTTCCATGATATTGTACAGGAAGAATATTGTGACGATGTGCAGTAGAATGAATTAAGGTAATGTATTTTAAAGTCGATATTGTGCTTCTTGTGAAGAAATTAAATTAATAATGAATGTTTGCGTAGAGATGCAGTGCAGATTTAGTCAACAAATACATGTGTTCGGAGGAAAGCAGAGGGAAAGCAGGAGAAATGTGTGTAAATTGATATTTTCCAAAATCCGTTGGTAACGATTGTTAAGTATTTTAGAATATTACAACATTGTTAAATTGTATTGTTCAAATCATTATCAAAGGGCTTGAGTTTTTGGCAGGATCTCCCTTTTTCTTTTTGCTTGCATCCCTGCTGGTCTGCACCGATCTTTTTTTATTTGGAGATATTTTTTGCTAGAGCACTTATTGATGGTGCATCTACTCATGTATTTGCACATCTGTTTATTTTTTGCGTTGGAGTTCTATTGACTGCAAGTTTATTTAACTTTAACTTACTTGGTACAAATATTGCACTATCAAATTATTTAACTTGATATTGAACTTCTTGACGAGTGCACAATTTATGGGTTCTACTTGTAACACAAATTGTGTTCTCTCATGCGGGACATTTGTTACTAATACTAAATGACCCAGTTATTTGTTTGACTTCATTTCAAACTTAATCATGCACTGTTTTTTTGCCAAGTTATGTGTCTACAGCATGCAATTTATTTAGTTTATTATATTATTTGTGCTGGCTACATTGCTGATGTACTTTTAACTATATTGACTGATAAATCTAATGAAAAAAGAGACAAGTGAGAGTCTTTTTGGTAAATTATTTATAGGATATTTTGAATTCACTTTGTTTTACACCAATCCTGCAGATTGACCATTTCTGATAAGAGGAAAGCGTTGACACAAGTACATCAAAACAGGCCAACACAAAATGGCTGAAGTATAGATTACAGTTGAAATGTAGCATCTGCTAATCAGTTTCTCACTACATACCTCATATGTAGTCAATACCACATGAAAGTCTGTTTTGTTTGATATGTTGTGCTGCATTTCCTTTCTTTTTTCTTTATCTCCTGTATACACAGCAAAAGTAATATCTGGAGAAAATCTGTTACAAAATAAGTGGAAAAATACAAAATTAGGAAACATACTGGGGATACCTTACTAAAAAAAATTGAAAAACCAACTAGAGTGCAGTTTTGCCACTTCATAGGGCCTCTATTCGAATGGCATGAACAAAATTGATCAGCTTCACTTCCTGTGTCAAGGATGTTAAGCATGCTGTCAACCTATCACTTAGAGATAATAGAAATGCAGTAGTGAAAGAAGGTGATCAAAAAGTATTTTGATGTACAAACAAAAATAGGACAGTACTGAAGGAAAACAGGCCATCATTATAGACCTCCTTTCATTTCTATGAAACAAGAAAACAATGCCCAGTCCTGGCTGCATTTGTGAGAGGGTGCCAGAAGAGAAGGGGGCATGGCCAATTTGAGAGTGTGGCAAACGGGGGAAAAGGAGTGCACAAGGGCTGGAGGAAAGACCAGATGGAGATACAAAAGTGTGGCGGGTAAGGAGAAGAAGAATACAAGGAAAAGAAGGAGGAGCAGGATGGAAAAACAAGAGGGAGTGATGGAGCTGGATGAATGAACAGCACACAGGAAAGGGGCGATAAAAGGAGGTGGCAGGTGGGGTGGACACAAGGACCACAAAGAGGAGAGGGAGGGTGCTTGCGGGCCTGGACAAAGGGAGCGAACACACAAGTGGGACGAAGAAACAAGAAGCACACAGAGAGCTACATGCACAGGCCAGGAGGGATAGTAGAATGGGATTAAAAAGACAGGTTAAGTGGGATAAGGGATGCCGGTTGCTCAGACACCAGTGAAGAGCAGACACTCCAGTAGAAGGAAGCAAAGAGAAGCAGACAGACAGAGAGGTAAAATGGTTCCTCATGCTTTGCAATGGCAAGATGTCAATTGGATAAAGGATACACTCATTATCCAGTAGCAGAGGTGAAAAAGAAATACTCCCCCTGACTGAGCCAAGCTATGATTGACAGTCTCAAACTAATGGCTGAAAGAGACTTGACTAAAATGCCAATGGTTACAGGACCCAGATAAAAACATCCACTTGACTTTTATTAGAGAGAATAGGCATCTTTGACCGCTGCACTGTCAAAGCTCTGACCTAAAAAGGTTATTTAAGATCCACTCAATTAAAGAGGGAGAGAAAGAGACTAAATGCTCGGGACAAGCTGCTCAAGCGATGTTACATTACAGGCCATCGGCCCTGTATCAGGTACATAATGTTACTTTCCATTTCGAAAGTGCACTATCACCCATGGGTCTCTAAGCGCAATGAATGCACAGGAAGTTCAGTTAAAACAGCTAAGAAAGGGTTTGTGCAAAAAGCCACATTTTCAGGCTCTTCCTGAATTTAGACAATGATGTCAGGCAGAGAAGAATCAGTTTAAGTGAATTGCTGAGTTTCAGGGCACCATTCAATTACTTCGCCTGCCAGACCTTTCTTACAAACTCTGGTGAACACAGGGAAGTTCTCCTCTGTAAAACTAAGGGATTTCACTGGGCAGTATATCTTAATGTGTTTTTTTCGGCTAGGAAGACAAATGGTCATAAAGCACATATGTACTAGGCACAGTACCTTAAACCAAAGTCATTGTCTTATGGGCAGCCACTGCAAATGTTGTAAAGTCAGCCTGTGAACGTCTGAAAGAATCAGTCACAAAGAGAGCTGCACAATTTTGCAGTGCCTGCAATTTGTTTGGATAACCATGTGGCAATTTTACATAGAGGGCATTAGCCTAATCCAGATACAAACCGATTAGGGCTTTGCCTCCTAAAAATCTGCCTTCAGTCCTGAGCACAAGTGAAATCTTCTTTAATATTCTCAATTTGTGACAACAGGAGGAGATGTTTGATTGAACTTAGGATGCCAGAGTAAGCTTGGAGTCAGTTTTTAATCCCAAACCTCTTACCATGTTAACTGGTATTTGCGGTGTGCCTAATTTACTTAGCCGGTAATAGTCTAGAAACAGATCGCTAGGGCCATTCACTATCAGCACCTCTGTTTTCTCAGCATTGAATTTCAGTTTATAGCAACCTAACGAATCCCAAATAGGCAAAGAATTTCTTGAAACTCCTTGCCAGGCCCTGGACAACCACTGCTATCTTTTTGAAATATGAATGACATCAGCATACATATATGTTTTGACCCCCTAACCTCAGGTCACCTAAAATGAAGACTAAGGCTGCCTCTGTGCTTTGGCGGGGCGCCTGCATCTCATTTAGATAATTATTTGACCAAAGATGGTTACTCAAGACCTTAGCTACAAATGTTTCTCACTCTTTTGCCTCATAAGGTAGTAAAGATATAGAACATTTTTCAGGCTCCCAGGGACCAAACCAGCTTCTTTTAAAAGGGGCAAGATAGGAGTGTCTTTAAAAGATGCTGGTATCCCACCCTTTACGAAAAAGGCATTCAGTAAATCTGTCAGAGGATTTAAAGTTGCATCCAATAACTTTTGAAAGATATCAGGTAGATATGGATCTAAAGGACAGCCTGATTTCACCAAAATTATTAAGTATATACACTCACTCCCCTCCAAAGGGGGAAAGGAGGATAGAGTAGAGAAACAAGGCATCATATCCATCTTATCATGTAAAATGTGCATAATGTCTGTGGAGGAGTCACCCTAGATACTATGCTTGTGGTGCCAGTCAACTCTTTCAGCAGCTGGAAAACACCTTTCTGTGGCTGCATACATTTAACACCTCTAGGGCTATCCAATCAGCTGATCTCCTCCAACAGTAATCTGCACTCCTCCTTTCTGTCTTAGCCGGTCTCAGCCCGGTTGTATGCCGCGTTCCCACATGCGTTTAGCGCGCATGCCTTTACAACGCCGGCTTTAGAACGAACGCGTCATTACGACGCATTCCTTTAGCACGCAAGTCGTTACAGCGACTTGCCATAGGGGGTGCTGGACTTTGGAATAGTAACATTTACTATACCAACTCCAGTCTGCGCAACAGTAGGGAAGGTGTTGGACTTAAAATCCAACACCACTCCACCTATGCACCCCCTTAAAGCAAGTCGTTGTAACGACTTGCGTGCTAAACGAATGCGTGCTAACGACGCGTTCATTCTATTGTTGGCCTTGTGAAGGCACAGCGTGATTCTGGCTTCGGTCTAAAGGATGTTTCCCCTCAGCTCAGCCGTAAACCACACAGCTTGATTACTATATGGGGAGGAATACTCCAAGGCACATGCACATCGATTGTTCTGTGTAGCAAGAGTGAAAAATATCTCTGTGAACATCAATCGTATTCAGGATCGTAATATTTTCTGATTTCAGTGTTTCAATTAAGTCCCCTAGCAGGGAGGCTTTCCAATTCCTTCCCGGGGTTATATAGCGAGAGGATTAAGATCTAGCAGACTTGAGCGAAATACACCATCTAATCTTGAAATGATCCAACCAGACACAAGTTACAATGGTTAGGTCCATATCATCATGGTCAAGCAGCCAAACTTGTTCGAAAGAATGGCCCTAGAAGGTCTACTTAAGGTAAAGGGTAGCATGGAATCAACAAACTCTTTAGCTGGGGCATATTCTGAAGTGGCAGCCATCAGGAGATTAAAATCCAAGCTAAACTAACTAAAAAATGAGAGCAGTTCAACATGATGTGACTTATCAGCTCGCCCAACTCAGTTAAAAGTTATTACCATGAACAGTTGTCAGAACCCCTTTCAGAGGGCCCAACAGTGGTGGTTGAGGCCTTTTACTCTTGATATCCGGGGGCCCGACCTACTATGGATCTCACTAAACTGGGCCAAGTAGTCATTCTGCACTTGATTCTCAGTAGCAGCTGTGGTCACGCAGTCAAGGCTCCATCAGAGGGGATGTAGATACAGGTGAGAGACCATTACTCATAACTCAGAAGGCAAACAGTACGAACAATAAATCACTGTCCAGGCAAATTCTTGCTTTTATAAGAAAAAGTAGCATTTTATTTATACCTCTATACATGCAAAGAGCTGCAACATTCATATGCAACAATAAAATCCCCCTTAAGGTTGGGGCTCTAGTAGCTGTCAGGCAAATCCCTGTCCCACCCTCCTTCGTGTAACGTGCTCAGGGTTTTTCCCCATTCACTGGTGGCCGCATCAGGGAAAGCAAACTAATAGGCTGTTTCATTTTGACTTTTCGGGGTTTCAGTCAAAAGTGTACATGGTGCCGCAGCACCTTTAGCAGTGAATCCCCCGGGGCTCCAAAGGCCCTCCTAGTTCATGTCTTACCCGCTCCTGCAGCATGGAAGTGTTTGGAGTGACAGCAGGGGCACTCAGGACAGCACTCAAGGGATCCAATCCTGCTCGGAGAAGTCAGGCTGCTCACAGTACACTGGGCAGCATCACACAGACACAGGCTCACTCAAGAGTGGCGTGGCCGCGCTCCCCTGCGACCTTGCAGCTCACCACGATGCAGTGTGTCAAGTTCTCTCCAATGGGGCAATTTAGTCCTTTGGCTCCCGACTGGAGTCCTGCGAGGACAAATCGTCCAACTTGAGGCCCTCCTGGTCCACAGGGGTCAGTCAGGGAAGATCCCTTGGCGCAGCTTGTTCTGCCAGTCAGAGCCTCATTTCAGTCCCAGACAATGACCCGAGGCTTAGATGATTTGGTCCCGGCAGCCCCCCCTCGGCATATTGGGTTGCCACAGTACCTTCCGGACGCAACACAGACCCCCCCCAGGTGCAATCATCCGCACTACGGAAGCCCCTCCTGGCATATGGGGTCCACGCTCAGGAGTTCACAAGTGCTGATCACACAACTTCTTCACCAGTGGCCCCCTCTGGTATACGAGGTCACTGCAACAAGGCCGTGTGGGCTCGGCGCCCACCACACAACGCTCGATACTCGAGTCTATGGCAGCCCGCTCCTGGCATATGTAGGGGTCACCGAGAACAGTCTTGCACAAGGGTTACAGCCCGATCAGTGCACAGCTGAATCCCCACAACTCGTGCAGGGAGTCCGCATGGTAGGGCTCCCCACTGGAGCTCCTTCCCTTCAACGCTCTACTCTTCCTCACAGGGCACACTGGTCTTGGCAAGCAGGCACATGCAGGAGCTCCTGGTTCCAGGGCAGGTGGTGTTGGTTTCCCTGGGTGATGTCCCCTCACCCAGCAGGGAGACTAACAGGTCTTAGACCCCAGTCCTGGTCAGAGGCAAAAGTCTTGAAGAGCTTTCCCCTTCTCTACACAGCCAGTCTGGCTGCTTGGCAGATGACTACTTTTTGGGGACTTAATCTCCCCTTTACATAGTTCTTTTTCAGACACCAAATGTGATTTAAGGCCTGGGTCTTTGAAATTTTATGTTGGGGTTCTCCGACTTTTGAAGTGGCACTTCTCCTTTTCATCTTCCTTCATGAAAGATGTCTGTCACAGCAGGCATGACTTCGAAGCTGATTGTTCACTCCTATGAATTATGGTGTGGACAGAGTTCACACCTGTATATTAGCCACAGTGATATGTGCATCAAAAGGTTAATCCCAGATTCCAAGCCCTACTATTTATGATTTTCTTTTCAGGCCCATCTCTCTTCCGGAGATGTATTGAGGTCCCTTCCTTGTGATTCATCACTGAATCAAAGAACAGTCTTTTGAAAAGTAAAGGGAGTCTATCCCATTTCCCTCCAGGGTGTCCCTATCCAGTTCACAGGAATGCAGCAATACACAAATCTGTCTGGGGGCTTCCTCTCTTTCTCATGTCTTCACCAGGCAGGACTGGTCTTCCCAAAATGGAACCAAAAAGTCCACCATACAATGTACCACTGCAAGCACACTCACTCAATGTTCATTCATAGCATACTTTCTGTTCAGCACTAATACCTCTCTATGCATTGTACCCTCATATGTACACATGCCTTTAGCACACACACACACACTGTTTAGCACTGACACTTTTCTATCTTTAACTAGGGTGTGCTCTTTACAAACACACACACTGCCAGCACACACACTCACTATGTGCATACTGCACAACACTTCACCCTTCATATTGTACTCCACTTAAGCATACATACACTTAGCATATGCGTTATTCACACATGCACTGCACAGCACAACATCTCTAATGTAATGTATTCCTCTCGGCATACATACACCCAGTACATGTACTAACCACACATGCACTGCACAGTACTGCTCTCTCCTTATACTGTACCCTTTCCAGGTACACATACAACTTATGCAGAGTCACTACTCCTGTGCTGCACAGCTCTCCACAACTTACCTGATGTGGGCCACGGGTGAGTTAAGCACACATCAGCTGAACCTTTGAAAAGGTGAGTGAGCCTGTAGGCCTCACTCCAGCGACACAGGGTAAAACGATCCTGTTCACTACTATTGATCACTACACAGTATGCTACTACCACAGCGCTTGTGCTGCTTAATTCCCGGTGAAGGCGGTAGCCTTCAACCACTATGAGGGTAGTGTTTTGGGCACCTCTCCCGGTCCAACGAGACCGCAATCTGTGATACAGGCCTATGTCATGGCACACACACAAAATCCGTGTTCACCTATGACAAAAAAACAATTCAGCATCAGGGATCCAGACAACATCACGTTTGGGCACTCCGGGCAGAGGTACACATACTTACCATGCAGGTGCTTTTCCGTGCCAACAACAGTGCATTAAAATAACCATAAAAAAGATGTTACTCTTGCCAAGTGAGAAGTAAAGGCATTTGCAAGATTAAAATTTAAAGTAGGCTGTTCGGCCACTCTTGAAGAATCTTTGTAAATAGTGACCAGACCTCCCTCCCTCCTTGAACCTCTACTCCTGTTTCCATGGGGTTAGATGCTGCATAGCTTTTTTAAATATCACAAAGCTTTTCAGTTGAGGCAGCTCTCGAAATGGGTGTCTGATTCATCTAAGGATTCCCCGTTATTGGTTGATCTCGAACTTTCATTCATATCACCCTTCACTTTTCAGGAATACCTCTCCTTTACTCGTAAACCACAAAAAACTTCCACATCAGTAGTTAAATTCTCCTGTAAGATATTAGACACTCTTCTCCATACTCCACCACATAACCTCGACACCTTCCTTGCTTCTACTATCTGGCATAACAAATTTATACTTGTCAACAATAAACCCCTTTATTGGAAAACATGGAGAAACAAAGGTTTAATTTGGGTACACCAGCTATTTGAACAAGGCACACTTATCCCATTTTCAAAGGTGTGTTCTCTTTTTCATTTACCTCTCTCTTTTCAACATACCTTTTCAGTTCTACGATCCGCAATAATGGGAGCCTATTCTCAATTCCAATCTATAACCCCTTCATCTCCCCTGATTGATCCTACATGGGGTAATTTCCTTCGCTTGAATCCCAAAGCCTCCAATATTTACTCCCGCTTAACACAATCTCCCAATACCAGAGAGAAAACTAAAACAGAAATATCTTGGGAATCTGACTGACACAGTTTGGCCCATCTCCTTTTGGAATAAATTGTGGACCAAAATCAGGAAATCATCTAGAGCGGACAATACTACACAAACTCTTTTTTTTATTAATAATAGACTTCTTTTTACACCCACATATTTACACAGAACACAAGGTGAAATTCCTAGCACTTGCTGGATGTGCGCTCATGAGGACGCTGATTTAAAGCACTTGTTATTTACTTGTCCATTTGTGCTTTCATTCTGGAAACAAGTTTGGTCTCAAATTAACATTATTTTGCACACTGCAGCTCCCTTCTCCCTCATCAATGTTTTTTGGGGAGCTTGTCCCTTGATTGGAATATGAAACAATCGCACACGCAAATCATAGACCTATTGCTAGCTGTTGCCTTTCAACAGATAACAAAAATTGGAAGGATACAAATAAATTATCGTACCTAACTTGGTGGTACGCTGTTTGTCACAATCATAGATTGGAAACAACCTTTGTATATCCTATATCTCTTGCTAAAAAATGTCTACTATTATGGTCTCCTATTACACAATTTTTTGATGATTGTGCAAAAGAATCCTTTGCTCCCACTCCATTAGTACAAGAAGTTGCTCAGCCTCCCTGACTTTCCTTATTCTATCAATGAAACTGTTCAATATGTTATTGTTATAATTTTAATGTGATTATACAGTGTTAATTTACTTAGCTTTCCTCTTATTCCCTATTACATTAAGAATATCCATAAACCAGATCTTTGTATTTTTTCAATCTATTTTATTTACAGCTTACAAATACATTTATAATTTTTCTATTCGCATATATGTAATATTTGATGCTTTATTGTACGAAGTATTTATATTCAGTTAGTTCTTTTCTCTCTTTTTTTAATCTTTCTCAATAAACCTGTTCTTGAACTTAAAAAGATGCTGCATAGCTTGAAAACCAGACCGCAAAGTAACAAATTTGTCAAAAGGCAGATTTGGAGAATAAACTAGCTTGCTAAGAATTAAATTGATAATATTTGGCATCTATATTTTGTTTATTTTAATAATGCTCCTACTTGCTGAGTTACCCATTTTAATGGTAATAACCCTAATACATATATTCATATATTAGATCAGCACAAGATAAAAACTAATTATTTCAATAAAGCAATATGCATAGATTAGAGGGTTTGGGGTTGTCTAGGCTAAGGACTTCACTTACACTCTGCAAGAGTTTAGCTGGTTGGTCTGTTGGATTTTTAATAGCCTCCAAATTTCAAGGAGTACTGTACAAAACAAGAGGTGGAAAGTACCTGTACATCATTCTCTTCTTTGCAGAGGCAAGTTTTATGTACATTTCTCTCTACCAGGAGTTACCCCAGAGGAGGATGAAGAAATACCATATAATAGCATAAGCAAATTAACAACAGAGAGGCACAGAATTTGTGAGTCAATACCCTGGCAAAGAGATATCATAAAGCTTTTGTAGATGCTGCTCAATAACATTTTCAAAACTTCATGTTGTACAAAGAAGGCTTACCTTTCCATTTCTTCTTTCCAATTGCTCAAAACTGATAGAGGGCACAGAATTAGACAAGGACTCTTCTTCTTCAAACTCCCTCGCAAATAAAGAAGCAGTGCAATGGTCTAGATTAGAACAAAAGAAAATGTGAAAAAAATCAAACTACTATCTGGTTAACATTGCTACATTTTTGTAATAGAATACATTGTCCACTTCAATGTCCCCCCCAAGTTAGGCACAGCAATAATGGAAGTATCACTAACTGAAATTATGCGAACCACACAGAAGTAATACTTTGGACTGAATGGTGCACTCTGTCAAATGTCAACCCTAAAAAAACATACCAACATTACTTACTGGTATCTCCTATGGAACCTGAGCAACAATGTAATGGAAATCAGTTGTCTTCAGTAAAAATAAAAATGTACAACAGTGTTGTTAATTAACTATTAAAAACATAAAAATAGAAAAGCAAAAATATCTCAAAATGGCACGATACTGCGAGGGATAAGGGTCTCTTTGTAAAACTTTTGATCTCCTTTGCAGTAAGTGTTCACCGTGATCAACTCAAATGTGATCTCAGGTGCTTTCTTTCGTATCATAGGAGCAAATTTCATCACCAGGTTAAGAACGTAAAAAGCAGGCAGAAACAGAACTCTTTTGGGCAATTTATATATGTTATAGTCTTTTCTGGTCAAGCAGCAAATGTGCCAGGGATGTTTGTTGGCATTCTATAAACATAACACCACACTCTCGGTACAGGCTAATTGAACTACAAATCTTAGCAGTTGTAAAAACAAAATGACCGCTTCTTGCATCCCCGTGGAAGGCCCTGTGAAAATCGACCTCTAAATAAAACATACACTTTTGTGCATTAAAACGTGCCTCAGAAACCAAACAAAAACCAAAACAGATTCAGGTAAAACGGACTTCAGAATCCACTAAATGACTTACAGAATCCATACAGAGAGAGGTGGGAGTAAAGGCATGCAAGGAGAGACAGCTTTAACACTTGCATTCTTTTAAAGTGCTTCACAAAAAAAAAAAGAAACAAAAAGAGTTCTCAAAAAGCGAGCAGTTGTGGAAGAATAGAAGGAGCCAATCAGGGAAGTAGTAAAAGAGCTATGCATCCAACTTTATCAAATTATTTAATCTTGGCAACTCATATACTCTCTTTATCTGTGCCACAGACCTTACAATGTGTGTGAACTTTTAAGGAGGCGCAATGGAAGAAATAAACACCAGACGGTATATTCCCAGCATAGGTCCCCAGCTTGTTTTTTATTCACAGTCAGAATTGTTTAATTACATGCTTTCACATTCCCTTTTTAGTATCTCTAAAGATGACTGGGTCCAGAAAGCTGCTTCAGGTAGGGCTCAAATTATGCAGCAGTTCTCCCCTCCTAACTACAGACAGGCTCATATAAGGCATGAATAAGTGAGAGATGAACACCATGCCAGGCGGCTTGTTGTGTCATGTTAGGAAGCTAGCATTGAGCAGTAAAATGCAGGATGTTTGGTGTCCCACACGAGCTTAGTGTCGTCAACAGGAGAGGCAACCTAAATGTGAGACAAACCTGTCAAAAATCGAACTGCTGAACACCTATGTGCTTTTAGCTTCTGAAGAGTAATGTGCCACAATAATGAATCTATTACATAGACAGAAAATATGGTATGGAGGTTTTCCACAAATGCTATTTATTACTACTAGGAAAATGCTAACACATTCACATGTAGATACACATACATCTCAACTAGGCAGACGAAACCCACATTATTCTTAAATTAGAGAACCTATTAACTCTTGGAACATCTGAACTCAGTGAATCCTAGCAGGCAGTACCCAAGAGGGTGTTACACAATCATCTTTAAAAAAGTCCCTCAAAAACAGATTTCAACTTGTAGAAGCTGGAAAATACATGTCCCAGCTGCAGCTTGGTCTAAGATGTAATCTCCTTCCAACACATGCATAGACATAAAGACCTTTCGTGTGAGTTTGAACTCTAAACTTGCACTTGATACTCAGATCAGCAATGTAACAAAAGACTTCAGGATTATGAGAATATGATGACGACTCTCATCCTGCCCTACCCACACAGGATCCAGATCTCAACTGTTATAGTACCGTCATGCCTAGACTATCATAACTGACTTTTTCTGAGGCTTGCAATGCACCAAATCAACAAAAACCAACAAACCCAAGATACAACCATCAGACAAGTTCTTAGACTGAATTAACAAAGCCACATTGCCCCTGCCCTCGGCGCCCTACACTGGCAACTTGCTGCTAAAAGAATCTCCCTCAAAGCAATAATCCAGATTCAAAGTCTACATCCAAAAAAAACTTCGATCAAGAATGGAACCTCTACATATCTCTCCCTTCAGATAAAGACAATGGGACACAGCTCCTTTTTTGTATACCCCTGAAAACTAAAGAAACCTTACCCAAGAAAACAAGAACAATATGCAACTGCATAGAATGCAGAAAATCAATAAAAACTTATATTTGTCCCCAATCATGACTCACCTTACCAACAATCATATAAGTTCTGAAGTTTTGGTATATGGTATGAATCTAACCAGAATGCACACCCAAATGACCATCAATATAAGCAATGGGAACTGGCACTGCCACTCCTTTACAGAGGTCGAAGTCGGGGTAGCTTGTGTATTTGTAGTGCTACAAGGTCCCAGTCTGTGACAGAAAGTCATTACTTTAACCTTGCTTTACACACGGTACAAGTACAAGGTAGGCTGTCACAAAAAGATTTAGGCTCAAGGTAAAGAAAAAGTGATTTCAAACTATAGATTTTAATAATATGCATACTGCATATAGTGCAAACATTTTTATAGGTATCCTAAAAGTGGCACTCCACAGCTCAGCTTATGGGACCTCTCAGAAAGAATAATTAGTTGTCATCACTAAGCTTCAAGTAACTACATCAATTAAAGCGAAATCTGTTTTCCAAGCAGCCTTTAAGTATGCAGATTAACCATGTGACTACATCTGCATTTTGTCCTTGCAGCAGACACCCTGGCAGGACGTTCCTTCATTGTTTAGCTGTTTGTCCCGCCCTCAGCTTCACAGCACAGGAGACTCCCACCTTTCCAGTTCAGCTGAGGCATGTCGGCTGTCAGAATTAACCGTCCCCAGACGGTTGTCTTTTACCAAGAAGTAGAGGAACTGTTCTGGTTAAAATAAAAAAAGTATGGGCATGTCATGCCCCTCAGATCCCGCCTCTGCTCCTTTGCCACACAGATCATAATCATAGAAGACTATCCTGGGTGGCATGGTGGGTAAGCCCACTGTGCTTGAGGGCAGGCCAGAAAATTACACAAAGGATCCTGTTTGATCTCGCAGCTGGGCTGCTCGTTACAGGATACAATATGGTAACCGAGGAATCATAAAACTGCAAAGTGTACTAAGACCCAAGGTAAATCAATCTAGCACCATCCCATTTTTTCACATTTGTTTGCTGGACTATTGTGCTATAAAATGCACTATTCACAATGGTGCCTCCTAAAACATCCTTGGGTAGAACAGATTCCGCCTCCGGCCCGAGTAAAGCAGTTTTTATAACTTATTGTATTTTTATAAATGTTAATAAACTGTTTTAATCTACATTTACTAGACGGTCCATTGGGGGAACGCCCCATCCACTCCAAGTAAAGTGAGTCTCAATCCTACCAAGTATTGACCAATGTTGCATATACTGCAGGTTTTTGCGGAATAAAATGTGGATTTTGGCACTAACCGCACCGAAATACACATATTCTGGTAATTACCTGCCACTTGTCCCAGGTAAATTCTGGCAGGATTGACCTGATGAAATTTAACAGGGTTTGCAAACTTTATTACACCCAATATTTACGTGTGCTATAGCATTTGCAGAACTTGCAATTCTGATCCCTATGCAAACAGGGTTTTATAAAAGGCTCTGAATTATCAGGCTATTTGTAGGGAGGGCATACATCTATAAGGTTCATAGGGGTAATGCGCCCAAAACCTCTTTGTTAAATTGTATTTTACTCCCAAAATGTTTGAACTAATGTTATCTGCCTAAAGTACTGCAAAAAAGCAGATTGTCACTAATGTCTCAAAAATCTATATGGGAAATTGATACCATGCAAAGTAATCTTTTAGCCATTTCAGTATTAACTAGCTTTCCTGGTACAATTACAATTCAGACATTGCCATTATTTTTCAAACATTTCTTGAAATGAACCCATATTTTTGGTAAATTGGTCTTTAGGTCCAGTCTAATTTTGGTCACTAACACTTGAAAATATTATTCTTTAAATGGAATGCATCAATAAATGCCCCTTCAAAACACTGTTGATGACTGTGAAAATTGATGCATTATTTATGTGCAATGTGTTCATATTTAAAACCTTTTATAGCATATCAGTGCAGATATGTTCCGTTACATTTCAGATGTTGCTCCTATTTGGACTTGCACACAAAGATTGCTCATTGGTCACAAAACTGTGGAGACACTTGCTGTACTTAGTCCCAAGGTTGGTCAGTGTGCTCGCACCATCATATCATGGAATGTATAAAAACAAAGACAACAGATAAATTGGAATTGTAGATGATTAAGGACTGGATTTGTAATTCCCGTTCCTGCTGCAACATTATCAAGGTCTGCCTTTGCTCTTAGGCCATTATAGAGTTTTGTAAGAATACAAGGACACAAAGATAAATGGGTAATAGAGACAGAAAATAACCATGTATATCAGGGATCTCCAATGTCTGTCCTGGAGGGCCGGATCCATCAAGTATAAGAAGGTAACCCCGTAATTAAGTACTTCTAGGTCATGGTACAGGGGGAAAGAAACACTAAAGAAGAAAAAAGGAGCACCCACTTGACCTGTATTTCTTCAGCTAAGCTACTATATGCTATTGGTTCTATTCCATTTATAATGAAGTATTTACATATATATGGTTTTTCATAAGATCAACTTTATTATGTTTTTTTCCAAAGTGCTTCACAGTCCATATTTGTTCAATGAAAAACAGCATACATATTTGAGCAGTCTACAAATACATTTCAACAATTCCTTCTATGTATTGTGACATAGCTGTTGTATCAAAAATAGTAATACATGTTTTCATTTCTATAAAAACAAAGATTCACCATTGCAACAAAAAAAAACAACTCCCCACATAATCAATCCTCTCACTCTAACATACACTTAAACTCAAACACTAACATACTAGACACTCATACTAACGTCCCACAGACTACACATACATAAGAGCAAGCCTCAGCAAAGATTCAGAATGAATTGTTATCCGCTGTGGTGTTGTAGGCTGGGATCTGTTTTCCAACAATAGGTCAACGTACGTTTTGGTGTGGGCACATGATACCACCTATCACCTTCTTCAGGACCACACAACAATACTATAGTCACATCCAGAGGTGGGTATGGAAGGAAGAATTAATATTGTCCCAAAAAAGCCCCAGGTCCTTAGTTGCGCTCATCCATGTAAATCATATCCAGATTAAGAGGCATAGCCTCGCTCATATTGTAGTATGATATTGATGGAGCAGGGTAAATATAAAAATTTTAACCTCCTAATATTTTCGTACAATATTAATAAACATGTTCGTTTAAGTAAATAACCAACAATGTATGTTAAGGGTTAATGGTAACACGCAATTCAGTGTGCAAATTAATTGACTTATAATTGTTCACGTATCTAACATAACATAATATTTGCGTACTAATTTAATAATAAATGCAGGATTTGTGCTTTTAAATAAAACGTGTGGTTGCAAAATAAAGCGATGGTAAGTAAGGGACAGCTTTATATGTTGCTTCTGCTAGGTAATACCTAATTGGGGTACGTAGAAAGACGGGAGGGAAACGAAAGGGTTTATATTTCTTTGTTTTAATAACATTTTGTTTATCTTTGAAAATAGTGCGCTTAGGCCTGCCGAGCAGCAATATAAAATGGCCGCGAGTTACTAGAGTGCGCATGAGCGGATGAGACCATGTGATAGAGGAGAGAGGCTGTGGAAAAGGGATGATCACGTGCAGATGCCGAGAGGCTAAGATGAAAGTATGGTCAAGGCTGCTGTGACCCTTCTGAGCAGATGTGTGCCAAGATGATCAGCAAGAAGCGTGAGAAGCCTGGTTGAATCAATAGACGGAACTGTATTACACAAAATGTAACAGAAAAAGATACAATTTGGACTGATCGAAACGGATGAGCAAGTGCATGAACTGTGGGAAACGATGCTTGCATGGATATTCCACACGGAACTGGTTAAGACCAGGAAGTTTGATTAAAATGTATATGGACCTGAGTTTTTGACCAATGAGAATGAATCGCGCCATGTAAGAAGAAACATTTTATGCTGTAAGCTAGAATTAGGGTATAAGAAGACCTACTCTTGGTGGGAGGGGTTAGAGAATGCTGCGGGATGCTGCGGGAGATGCTGAAGAAGTTAGATGCTGTAGATGGGAGAGTTTGCGGTTGCTGATGCTGACGAGCTGATGCTGCTGCTGTTATTTTCCTTTTCCAGTTGAGTATAAGATGCTGCTTTAGGAGAACTTTTTATTGATAGATTTTTATTAGAATTATTAGGCTTTCCCCAGAGAGTTAGATAGATTGATCTATAGAGTTCTTATTATGATAACCTCATTTTTCCGTCTAATAAAAGTGCCATGCAATTTCAAACTATTCTCATATTGATGATAAATGCAATGATCTGAATAATAAGCTTAATCTCAATTTCCTGCATTCAAAACTTTATATAAACTTTATTATTCTTTAAACAAATGACTCAGTGATTTTCTTTAGCATAATGATTAATAATGGAATGGTAAAAGAGTTCATTGTGATTGAGCTGGTCTTAATCACCATCAACTGATTCCTACTAGTTGGTCCATCGACCAATGAGCGGAATACCTTAAAAGCAAATGAGAAATATTATGTCATTATAAAAGAGGTATCCCGTCTCCTTCCAGCGAATCGTTTTTCTCCTAGGTTCATGACGGAGGAAATCCAGGGAACAAATGAGTAAGTGAATGTATATGCGGTGTTGTGGGCCCCACCGTCATATGGATATAGTGTGTGTTAGAGAAATAATTGCACCTGGATGACCAAAGCATAATAGGAGAATTATTTTTATTGTTAGCACTGGATCAGATTTCTTGGTAGCAGAGTTATGGTTTCTATAGATTAGTTTGGTGATTATTGATTTATGATTATAGATTATTGATAAGTTTATGTCTAACACTTTTTGTTGAGTCGCGTTATGTTATATGTAAGTTTTCACGCTTCCGGGAAGTAGGAAGTGGAACACGTGTGGCAAGAGAAGTCGCATGGAATTTTACACTGTCTGAGTTCATTTTTGGTAATAACACAGGTTGTGTTATATTAGGGACATTTTGTGTATAAAAGGTGTGTAAGTGAAATAGTGATCGGTTTTCTTGGGAAACTCTGGCCTTAATTCTCAGGAGCAGTATAGTCTCCACATGTGTTTTATCCCCAGAGAAACGGGTTTACTGATTGCTTGAAAGAAGGGTAAGGTAGAGGGAAGTGCTACTTTATCGACGAAACTGAAAGTTCTGTGGTAGGGTAGAGGTAAGCGCTGCCTACTGGAAAATACAGAATTCTTGTGTGAATGGTCAAAGCTATCTTTTCGGTTTAGCGAATCAGACAATGGAAATGTGGATAAAATGTTGTAACTAACAAGAATTGTTGAAAAAGAAATTGCCGATAAATTTTGTAAAGGAGGGGTCAAGAGCAAAGTGACGTAGACAAAAGCCGCGCTGGGATTGGACAGTGCGCCGTAGATAGAAATCGCTGTGATTGGAGTGTTGGTGTGAGTCGCGCTAGTATTGGTTGAAATAACGCATAGGGAACAGTATTGAATTGCGGATTGTTTAAGGAGAAAAAGGTTGTGAATCATGTCGTATTATGAGTATGGAAAGGAGAAAACGTCTTGGATGTCGAAAGTTAAGAACTTCTTTAAGAAGGACAAAAAGGTAGTGACTAGAGAGGGACAAATAATTCCTCCACCGAAATCACCAGCTTCACATATGATGCTGAAATATGGATATCATACATGCATATGGTTAGAAAATTGGACAAAATATACCAAGAACGATGGAGCATTGGCTTTTCCTGAGAATGGTTCATTTAATGTAGCTGTATTACGGAATTTGAGAGAAAAGATGGTAATGTTAGAACCCAGACCTAGACCGACACAGTTTGAAGCTTTAACGGAATGGGAAGATGAGATGTATGAGCGAGAGAGATCCAGAGGATTAAAGAATCATGAGTTTTTGCCTGGAAGGTTGTGGGGAATAAATCATGAGGACAGAGTAAAGCGTTGGAGATATGCTAACATGGCAGGAGGTTTGTTTCCAGCTTTTGCGGTTGAGGAAGAAGCAAAGAGAAAGTGTACCGAGAAAAAGAAACATGTAGTGGTAGAAAAGTATGTGTATGGTGGTAGTGAAACAGATGACGAATTGCTGGAAGATATTTTAAACAGAAACCCACCTCCATACCAACAGACTTCTTCGGTGGTGACACCTAATGCACCGCCAATGGAAACTGGGAGGAATAAAAAACCCGAACGAAGAAATGAAATAAATAGGTCACAAGAAACATTTAAAACTTCACAAAATGAAGAGACAGAAAGTGAAAATGCAATTGAATTAGCAAAAACGACAAAAGAATTGACTGAGAAAATAAGAGAATTGACAAAGAATATGGAAGCTGTAACTGTACCAGTAACGATAGGTCCAGTAATGCCAATTTTTGAGATTCAGAAAATTAATGAACATTCTTTGGTGATTCCCATGAATTCACATTTGCAAAGAAAAAGAGAAGGGATAGAACTGAATAATGAAGGTGCACACAATTTGGCTAGTACGTGTAGACCAAGCCCACCTACAAATCTGACGATAAATGAGAATGAGATTAGGAGAATGCCTATGGTGACAGAGTCCGCATCAGGAACACCAGAAAGAAGCAGTGATTGGATAGAATTAAATAGTACGCCTGTAGGTCCGACTCCAGAAGAGTTAAATGAATGGATGAAAGCGCTAAAAGCAAAAGAACCAGAAGAAAAACCATTAGATGTAATTAGGTTGAAAATAGACATGGAAGAGTTGATTTTGGGAACAATTGGAACAGAAAAACTAAAAAATTATCAGGATGACGAGATTATGTTTTTGTGCAAGAGTCTTACTTGGAGAGCTAGAAATTTACATGACAAATTGGAAGAGATTGCAAGTGAACTAGGAGTAGAATTTGTGAAAGTGAGGACGTTGCAGAAACCGTACAGAGTAGATTTTTGTGAGAAAGACATAGAGAATTTGAACACATCAGGAAGACTGACCCAAATAAAAGAGCCGATTGTTTTATTGAGAAAATGGGGTGATGTGGATAGATGGAGAAATAGATGGACAAAGAGAAATGAGAAAACAACAGATAAAGCATCTTTGGCTTTTGCAGTGACAGATAAGGAACCAGTTGCTAGGGAATACCCGATGAGAGAAACACCAGGTGGTAGTTATGTGCATGTTCCGTGGACCAGACAGGATATATTGTCATTTACCAATGACTTTCCCAAATTGAGAGAGAAACCAGTAGAATGGTACAGACAAGTGGAGAGATTTGTTAAGGTGTCAAAAGTGCTGTGGCTAGATCTAGATGGATTGTTTGATATAGTAGTGCCTGCTGATTTGTGGACAGAATGTAAGATTACCATTGATTGGCCAACTGTAGAATATCCAAGGGATGCTAAAACAGGAGCGCCAGGTCCAGAAGTGATGAGGAAGTATGATCAAGTAGTTACCTTTTTGAAGAATAAAATTCCACCAAAAGAAACAGATTGGGTAAAAATAGACAGAACAACACAGGAAAGCAAAGAATCAGTGCACGCGTACTATGAGAGATTGTTGTTGGTTTTCAAACAGTATAGTGGTTATGAGACACTAAGTGAGAAGGACATGAGTCATTTTGAATATAGGTTTGTGTATGGATTAACACCAGAGATAAGTGAAAGGATTAAGCAGCACTTGATAGGATGGCAGAATAGCACAGTGGATGAAGTTTTGAGATATGCTAAGTATTGCAGTGATGAAATTGAGAGTAAACAGCGTAAATTAAAAGAAAAAGCCATGTGGGCACAGGTAAAAGTTGCAGAGAAGCAAGAAGCTCAATTGAATAATACTAGCAGTGAAACAGGACAGTTTAAATCCCTACCTAATATAGGTAAAGGAAAAGGACAAATGAGCATAGATGAGGCAAAGAAAAAGTGGCCATGCCACAACTGCGGAAAGCTAGGACATTGGAGAAACGAGTGTAAATTTCCTCCAAAACCTAATGTGGAAAATTAATCATTAAATTCACAGGCGCAGAGTGAGGTAGTTACTCAACAAGGTCAGGTGCCACAACCACTACTTCCCAAGAGTGTTAACCAACAGAAATACAGTGCAGAAACAGGATTCTACGGAGGAGAACAGGTAAAACAGTTGTCACGTGCAGCTGAAATTTCTCAATATTGGTTACGACAGGATGAGGATGAGAGGGATGAAAGTTCATGACGGTGCCTAAGAGAGAGGGAAGAGTGCGTGCTTGGCGCAACTCTAGAGGTAGATCAGTCTGGTCCATTTGTGGATGGAGAAGTGAATGGTGCAAATGTAACATTCCTTGTTGACACTGGAGCTACCCGTTCTACTGTTAGGTCAGTGGAAATTCCAAATCTTCCTCTCTCAGGTGAACATATCCAAGTGGTTGGAGTTTCCAATCAGCAAATTGAAACGCCTCTTACTAGATTAGTAAAGGTAAGAATTGGTCCATTTAGTGAAATGCACCGATTTGTGGTGTGTGATTGTAGTCCCGTGAACCTTTTAGGACGAGATTTATTGTGCAAAATGAACTGCACAATTTATTGTACTCCAGACGGAATTGCATTTCAGACCCCAGATGAGGATGTGCTGTATAAAATGACAATGGTAAATTTAGAACCAGAAGTAAATGGTTTGTTTCCTGTATTTGATGCAGAGAAAATCCCAATTGAGTTGAAAAGGACAGTGAAAGAAGAAGTGTGGGACTTGACAGGAGAAGATGTAGGATTAATGAAAGGAGTAGATCCCGTTAAAATAACAGTAAAAGAAGGAACGAGTTACCCAAATACGCCCCAGTATAAATTGACTCCAGAAATAATTGAAGGAATAACGCCAGTAATAAATAAAATGATTGAACAAGGGATTTTAAAAGAAATCATGAGCAGTCCATGTAATTCGCCAATAATGGGACTGAAAAAGCCAAACGGAACATATAGAATCGTACAGGATTTAAGGAAGGTAAACAAAATTGTTGTGCCTTGTTGCCCAATAGTACCGAACCCTGCTGTGATTCTATACCAGATTCCACGTGAAGCAGAATGGTACACAGTAATTGATTTATGTCATGCATTTTTCTCTATTCCATTGCATCCAGATAGCCAGCCAATATTTGCGTTTAGGTTTGGAGAGCGTATTTTGGCATGGTGCCGAATTCCTCAAGGGTACACAGAAAGTCCCTCAATCTTTAATCAGATCCTAAAGAAATCATTGGAAGATCTAAGAATGCCAGAAAAGTCAGTAAGGGTTCAGTATATTGATGACCTACTGGTGGCATCAAAAACAAAAGAAGCATGTGTCAATGATACAATTGCTTTGCTGAATCATTTAGCAAAAAGAGGACATAAAGTGTCCCCTTCAAAATTGCAGTTTTGTCAACAAGAAGTCCAGTATTTAGGGCATAAAATTGAGAAAGGAGTGCGAAAGGTAACGACAGAAAGAATAAAAATGATTCAAGGAATGAGAGCTCCAATGACACAAAGAGAGGTAAGAATGTTTTTGGGAATGGTTGGATATTGTCGACAATGGATAAGCGGTTTTTCACTAATTGCTAAACCATTGCAGAAACTGACAAAGAAGGATGTTAAAGATCCTTTTGAAATGAATGATGAAGAAATGAAAGCATTCAGAGAGCTGAAAAAGAAATTGTGTGAGGCTCCAGCATTGGGAATGCCTGACTATGAGAAAGATTTTGAGCTGTATTGCAGTGAAAGAGATGGATGTGCATTTTCGGTTTTGGTGCAGAGACATGGAACTATGAAAAGACCAATTGCATATTTTTCAGCTGTTTTAGACCCTGTAGCGAAAGCGTTGCCTGGATGTTTGAAAGCAGTTGCTGCTACTTGTGTGAGTTTGGAACAGAGTGAAGGCATAGTGATGGGGTATCCATTGAGAGTGTTTGTTCCCCATTCTGTGGAAATTCTTTTGACAAGAACGAAAACACAATACATGACACATAGTCGGCTGACTAGGTATGAAAAGGTAATTTTGAGTGCAGATAATGTAACCATTGACAGATGTATGAATGTGAATCCTTCAACATCATTGCCAGATGAAGAGAATGTGATTGAAATGGATGAAGTAGATCACGATTGTCTGAATGTGCTCGAATACTGTACAAAACCAAGAGCTGATATACGAGATGAGCCTTTGAAAGAATCAGATTATATTCTGTTTGTGGATGGCTCATGTTTGAGAACGAGTGATGGAGTTCTAAGTGCAGCATATGCAGTTTGCACAGTAGCAACTGTATTGGAAGAATCTTGTCAGAAAGGTGTACGGTCTGCCCAAGTTGCAGAATTAGTAGCTCTGATTCAAGCATGTAAGTTGGGAAGAAATGTACGGGTTACGATTATGACTGATAGCCAGTACGGCTTTGGGGTCGTGCATGATTTTGGTCAGATTTGGTCACAAAGGGGTTTCTTGACGTCTGCAGGGACGCCCATCAGAAATGGAGATTTTGTGAAAAAGTTGCTTGAGGCGATACAGCTGCCTAAACAGATCGCTGTTGTGAAGTGCAATGCACATAAAAATGGGGAAGACTACATTACTGTTGGCAATAAATATGCTGACGAGATGGCACAGTACTGTGCAAAGAATGTGGTTTCTTTGAATAAATGTCGCGAAAGAGAGCATATTTCTTGTCCTTTGCTTTTTACTAACTCTATTGAAACATGGGATGAGGTGAGACAGTTACAAGAAGCTGCAGAAGACGAAGAAAAAGATACTTGGCTAAAAGCAGGATGTAGAAAACATGAAGAAACTGATGTATGGGTTTACAGGGATGAGAGACCAGTTATGCCTGATAGCATGATTTCTGACATGGCACGTATGTACCATGGGCAAGCCCATATTGGGAGAGATTCAATGATCAGACTTTTTAGACAAACATGGTACAATCCAAAATTCAGAGCTATAGCTGAGAGTCTTTGTCAGAGATGTCTTATTTGTCAACAGTTAAATCCAGGAAGAAAGACAGTAGTGAGTCTAGGAAGAATAGGACGAGAAGGGGGTCCTTTCACTAGAATGCAAATGGATTTTATTGAAATGCCACCTTGCAGCAGATTGAGGTATGTTCTAGTGGTCGTCTGTTTGTTTTCCCGTTGGGTGGAGGCATATCCAACAAGAAGGAATGATAGTATCACAGTAGCAAAACTTTTGCTGCAAGAATTCATTCCAAGGTATGGTTTTCCAGTCACGATTGAAACAGATAGAGGAACACATTTCCAAAACGAATTAGTTAAACTGATTTGTGAAGCACTTAGTATTAAACAGAAACTGCATTGTGCATACAGACCAGAGGCTTCTGGAATAGTAGAGCAAGTGAATGGAACGATCAAGAACAGGTTAGGAAAAATGTGTCAAGCTACAGGACTGAAATGGCCAGATGCTTTGCCATTGGTTCTGATGACAATCAGAAGTATTCCGGAAAGGAAAACTGGACTCAGTCCACATGAAATAATCATGGGACGAGCAATGAGACAAGCACAAGTACCTGTCAACAAGCTACTGACTATAACTGATGATCTAGTGCTGGATTATTGCAAAGGATTGGCTGATGTGGTGCGTTCTGTGTTTCATCAGGTTGGACCGGATGCGACCACTCTTGAAAGAAAATCAGCTCACGACTTGAATCCAGGAGATTGGGTTCGAATAAAAGTCCACCGGAGAAGAAACTGTTTGGTTCCTCGCTGGGACGAACCACGACAAGTGATCCTAGTGACGACCACCGCAGTAAAGTGTGCAGGAGTGAAACACTGGGTACATGCCAGCCACACCATCAGAGTTCCAGAACCTAAAGATCGACATGTGAGTCGGCAACTGGAAATATCAGATAACAGTTCAGCATCAGAAAGAGAAGAGGAAACAAACAGGGTGCCAGAACCTGAAGATCGACCTGTAAGTCGACATCTGGAAGACCCAACTACAAGTGCAACGATAGAAGAAGAAGAGGAAATAGAAGAAATAGCTGAAGTTCCAGAATTTGAAGATCGACCTGTAAGTCGACATCTGGAAATATCTGACACCAGTTCAGAATCTGATACAGAACATTCGGAAGGTGAAGAAATTCTAAAAAGAAAGTGGAATTTTGAAAGCATAAGAGAAGAAACTGAGCCAGAAGATAGTGACAGTGAGCAACCAAGTACAAGTTGTGGTCAAATTCCTTCGAAGATAATATTAATAGATTAAGAAGGGAGAGTTTCAAACCAAAAGTTAGAAAAATCGGAAAAACCCCGAGGAGCAGTAGGGACAGATAGTCAAACACAAGAACAGGGAAATTTAGAAGCAGATAGAGAGACTGACACAAATTCGGAAGAACCTCGAGGAGGGACAGAAATAGGTGAACGAAGGAAGATAAGAAAAGAACCACAAGTAGATGAAAGTGAAATTATAAGCTTCAAAATAAGAGGAAATAACGAAAGAATTGAAACAGAGTCTGAAGAAAGTGGAGAAGAAAGAAATGAAAAACTAGAGACAAGAAAAAGAAATTGGAAAACAGAAAGAGAGGAAAAAGGAAGTGAAGCAAAAAGGCCAAGAAAAGGAGACAATTGGCCCAACGAAGTAAGAAAATTAAGATACAGAATCATAAGGTTGGATGGGAAAAGTGCTGAACAAGTGAATGAAATAACGTCAAAAAGAGCAAGAAAAACAAGGTGGAAAACACTTTCAGAAAACGAAAAGAATAAAGAAAGTAAATCAAAAGTATAGATCGCCTGAATGGTTGTATCGTGCTTTGACTAGTCACAAAGAAGAATTGAACACTCACGAAAACCCAGAACAAAGAAACCTGATGGGAGAAAGTGAAGTGCAACAAACTTGAAGCAACAAACCTGAAGAAGTTTAGATAGTTTACCGGATTTGACAAAACACTGAACTGACGAATTTACCGGATGTGACAGAGAAAGAATTCTGAGAAAGAATTGAAAGAAAGTACCAAGCAAAGACAAAGTATTGGAAGTACAGAGTGACAAGCAAGTCATTTCTGAGGTGTAGTGACACAATTTTCTAGAAAACAAATAAATAAGGTTAGAAGACAAAATGGAGAATACTAGAGATAGAAAGTGTAGATGTGAGTTTTTAAGTAGATGGTGCAAGATGTGCTGTTTTTGTACAGGTTTATTAATAACAGTATGGGTGGTTTTAGCAATAACTATTCCAATTAGTTTAGCTGTAGTGGAAAAGTCTAATAACACTGAGAAAGAAAAAGGAGCTAACACTCAAGAGCCAGTTATTTTAAAGAGTAGTGCAGAATTACATAAGGACAAATCAATAACAGATTTTTCAAAGAATGTTTTTACTAAATTACTGTATGAGTATGTAGAAACAATGGATGTAAGAGATTGCTATGTTTGTATGCAGTTGCCTGCATCTGTAGCAGAGGGTGTGACTTATCATCACCTCCCTTTGACGTATGGAATAACATGTAGTGTTTTAGCAAGTTTATTTTATAAAACAGGTAGATTAGAATATTATTACACTGATATAAATAAGATTTTTGCAAAAGTTTCTGTAGTTCCCGAGCTTAACAAAATAAAAGAGGGAAAGACGTTTGGTGAATATTTCTTAGAAGATAAGATTTTAACATTAGATAGTATAATTAGGTACAACCTTACCTGTGAGTTAAAGAAGGAAGAAAAGGTATTTTTAGAAATGGTTGAAGAGAGAAGAGTGAAATTTCAAAGAAAAGTGATAGAAGAGACAAAAACACCTCTTTGGGCGTTTGAGGAAGACCATCATGACAAGAAAAAGACAAATGCAGCTATGACTCTGGATTGGCCCCAACAGGGAAGGTTGTGCATTAGAAGAAATAAGACAAGATATGACAATTATTTTGTGGGTTCCAGCAATTGCCATGACAATTACCAAATTCTAGGTGGATGGGGATTCAAAGGGGGAAAAGATCCAATATTTCCAGGGATTTATTATGTTTGCGGGAATAGGGCTTATTATAGGTTGCCGGACCATTGGTATGGGTCATGTTACTTAGGCCTGGTCTTTCCAAAGATTTTTCATGTGGATAGAAAAGAAAAAGGAACACACAAAATGATAAATACCTTTACACGTAGAAAAAGGGAAAGTTTTTCAGAAATAGTAGGTGATATTTTTGGTGCATTGATACCAGCAGTGGGAATATCTTTGAATGCATTTAGAATTCGGAAATTATCCACAGTGGTAGATCGATTATCTACAGATACTGCTGGAGGGTTCTTAATGGTAAATACCGAGATGGTTGCCATGAGAGCTATGGTGATGCAAAATCGTCTTGCCCTTGACATTCTTTTGGCAAAAGAGGGCGGAGTCTGTGGAATGCTGAAAGTCCAACATTGTTGCACTTACATTCCAGATAAGAGCGAAAATATACAGAAGTATATAACAAATATTACAAATTTGCACAAAGAACTTGTTCCACTGGAGGTTGAAAGTGTTTGGGGAAAACTTGGTAAAGGGTTTTCTTCTGTAACAAATTGGTTAACAAGAATGAGTGGATTAATAATAGGCAAAGTTATAATAATAGCAACCATGATAATAATAATAATATTAGTACTGAAGCTTGCAACAACATGTATAAAGAGAAGAAGGCAGAATAAGATAGAAAAAGAAACCATGATAAACAAGGAAAGAGAGAGAGAAATGGGTGAAATAGAGTTAGAAGAAATAAAAGAGAACATGTACAAGAAAACGAAGAAACAAGTTGAAAGGGATACAGTTGTGTAAACTAACAAAAGCAAACGGATAAAAGATATATGCTGTCGGAGAAAATTGTATAACTTGGGTTTTTGTGGTGATATTAAAAATCACCAAAGGGGGGAGTTGATGGAGCAGGGTAAATATAAAAATTTTAACCTCCTAATATTTTCGTACAATATTAATAAACATGTTCGTTTAAGTAAATAACCAACAATGTATGTTAAGGGTTAATGGTAACACGCAATTCAGTGTGCAAATTAATTGACTTATAATTGTTCACGTATCTAACATAACATAATATTTGCGTACTAATTTAATAATAAATGCATGATTTGTGCTTTTAAATAAAACGTGTGGTTGCAAAATAAAGCGATGGTAAGTAAGGGACAGCTTTATATGTTGCTTCTGCTAGGTAATACCTAATTGGGGTACGTAGAAAGACGGGAGGGAAACGAAAGGGTTTATATTTCTTTGTTTTAATAACATTTTGTTTATCTTTGAAAATAGTGCGCTTAGGCCTGCCGAGCAGCAATATAAAATGGCCGCGAGTTACTAGAGTGCGCATGAGCGGATGAGACCATGTGATAGAGGAGAGAGGCTGTGGAAAAGGGATGATCACGTGCTGATGCCGAGAGGCTAAGATGAAAGTATGGTCAAGGCTGCTGTGACCCTTCTGAGCAGATGTGTGCCAAGATGATCAGCAAGAAGCGTGAGAAGCCTGGTTGAATCAATAGACGGAACTGTATTACACAAAATGTAACAGAAAAAGATACAATTTGGACTGATCGAAACGGATGAGCAAGTGCATGAACTGTGGGAATCGATGCTTGCATGGACATTCCACACGGAACTGGTTAAGACCAGGAAGTTTGATTAAAATGTATATGGACCTGAGTTTTTGACCAATGAGAATGAATTGCGCCATGTAAGAAGAAACATTTTATGCTGTAAGCTAGAATTAGGGTATAAGAAGACCTACTCTTGGTGGGAGGGGTTAGAGAATGCTGCGGGATGCTGCGGGAGATGCTGAAGAAGTTAGATGCTGTAGATGGGAGAGTTTGCGGTTGCTGATGCTGACGAGCTGATGCTGCTGCTGTTATTTTCCTTTTCCAGTTGAGTATAAGATGCTGCTTTAGGAGAACTTTTTATTGATAGATTTTTATTAGAATTATTAGGCTTTCCCCAGAGAGCTAGATAGATCTATAGAGTTCTTATTATGATAACCTCATTTTTCCGTCTAATAAAAGTGCCATGCAATTTCAAACTATTCTCATATTGATGATAAATGCAATGATCTGAATAATAAGCTTAATCTCAATTTCCTGCATTCAAAACTTTATATAAACTTTATTATTCTTTAAACAAATGACTCAGTGATTTTCTTTAGCATAATGATTAATAATGGAATGGTAAAAGAGTTCATTGTGATTGAGCTGGTCTTAATCACCATCAACTGATTCCTACTAGTTGGTCCATCGACCAATGAGCGGAATACCTTAAAAGCAAATGAGAAATATTATGTCATTATAAAAGAGGTATCCCGTCTCCTTCCAGCGAATCGTTTTTCTCCTAGGTTCATGACGGAGGAAATCCAGGGAACAAATGAGTAAGTGAATGTATATGCGGTGTTATGGGCCCCACCGTCATATGGATATAGTGTGTGTGTTAGAGAAATAATTGCACCTGGATGACCAAAGCATAATAGGAGAATTATTTTTATTGTTAGCGCTGGATCAATAATCACCCTTAATTGCATAGCTACGCATAGTTTCCTTTGCCGGGTTCTAACTGAGTTAGAATCATATATAAGTAAGTGCCATCATTCTTGGGGTTCAAATCAAATTGGCAGGATCCTGGTTTAGATAAAGGATGTCCTGCTGAAGTATACAGATGGGTTCCTCTTTCACCGACAGAAGAGCCTGCAAGGATTTTGGGGATCCATGCCAGATTTTTAGCATATCCACATTTAAATAAATGTAGTTATCTTAAAAACCTCCCATGGATCCGGCCCTCCAGGACTGATACTGGGGAACCCTGATGTATATAATTTAGTGTTTCCTATTCCTCTTTGTATCACAACACCAAAGACTGCACCGTCACCAGGTCTACCTTTGCTCCCACATCTTTTTTTCAGTATATATGTAGAGAGCACCATAGATAGATACCGAAAGGAACTTGATGCCTGCCCTCATTTAATCTATCAGGCTCCTGTATGCTGCCATTACACAGACTCTCTCCTTACTGTCAAAGCTGGTTGTTTCTCTCACAGTATGATTGGCGGCATGCCTGGTGTGCACCCACACTATACCTAGAATATGTACAAGAATGTACAATAACACAGATAAATAGCAATGCCACCTAATTATTGTCTTAAGAAACAGTACTTTATAGAACTGACAGATTGCACATAGAGAGATAATGTTATTCTCCTTTTTATCTATAAAGACAATATATTTTCCGTGAGTGTGGACGAATAAGTAAAATCTCATGTGGGCACCCTAATGAGCATATATATTTTCTGGAATGTGGAGATTAACCTATGAATTCAATTGGTGAGTCCATAAGGGATGAAATTGTCCCCGTTATATATATAAAAATATCGAGAGAATGCGAACGCTTGTTGATAAAGGGTGGTCTATAGAAGAATGATAGTTGGTGATATATATGGGTAAGAATGAATCTACCAACTATCAGAAGGTGAACTGATGAGGGCGGAGTTAAATTTAATTTTTAGCCAGTGTGGTCGAATGGGAGTTACAGTGAGTGATGGACACACTTGTACTAAGCACCGATTAACATTATGATGCCACAATAGGATGAATGGTGGGGATTATTATATAATGTAATTTTGATATTGAATGTTTTGCATCTGATTTTATTTAAATAACTATGAAGTGGTTACGTTCTTCTTTTTATAAGAAATTGGAGGTGTAAAGATAGATTATAATAGTGATATTTGTGTATTTATGCACAGGTAATAATTACAACAGCTTTCAAAGAGAGAAACAAGTTGGGCCTTGAAAAAGGTGGTCTATATCTGGTTAATACCACCAAAACGCGTCAACGCATCGAATAAGCTAAATCTGGTGGACATACTGGCATGATTGATGAAAATATTACATTGACCAGATGCCGATCATTATGATTATTCGTACCGATTAGCCAACGAACAAAAAAATCTGAGTGTTTTGTTGTACATGTTTTGTCTCTCTTTCTTATTTTCAAATGAATTTGTAGTGTTCCCATATTTTGAATATGATACTATGTGATGATCTTTTGCAAGTAGATCATAGAGGTGCATCAATGGGGCATCATACCTATTGAATGCAATTGATTATGTTACAGAAAGTTATGGATTTTAATGAAATCTTATGACGATTTCTATTGTAACAGTGTGGTCACATTTGTTTTAATAAATATAGAATATTTTGAGAATAATTATTTGTTTGTGTAGTTGCACTATAATTGTAAGTGGGGTTTAGATGAATAATATGAAGCTACTGCATGATTGGTAGTGTTTGGATAAGTTTGAAACCAAAGGGAGTATGTACTGGATGTCACAAACTTTAAAAAACTGACTACACAATCTTATAACAGCGTAATTTCAAATTCCTAATCAATATATTCATTATTTAGACTATAAAAAGTCAAATCTATTGGAGCTTTCAGATGCTTCTTTCTTACAAGTTTATTTGTCAAAATCCCGCCATCATTAAGTTATGCATGCGAGTCGGTGGATGCTCAGAAATGGGATTTTTTTTAAAGGGTGGAAGGGTGCATCTGGCGCCAAATTTGTAATTTGAATTGGGCAGCGAGTATAGGGGCACTTCGGCTTGAGTTAGGGCTTCTCTCAACTTATGTGTTTGCCATGGCAGCATGTTTAAGGTGGGGAAATGTTTTATTGGAAAACAATGCAACTTCTATTCGGGCTGCGCTAAGACATGACATGTTTGTCTGTTTAAAAGGGAAAAGCGTTGTTTTTAGAAACTATGAGAAAGCTTTGGAATTATTTGAATTCGGGTGGAGTGGTACATGTTCTCAACCAAAATCTGTATTGAAAATGTTAATCAAAAAAACTATTTACGAAGTCAGTCGTAAGAGAGATATATCTCTGTGTTCAGGGCACTCCAGAAACGATATAATAGTGGGGAGTTGCATGTATAAAAAACCCAAACAGTATGTTGTATGGAACCTCCCCCACGGAGTGCGTAGAACCATTTTGCTGCTAAGGATGAATCTGCTCCCTTTGCAAATTAAAACAGGGGCCTGGAATGGATTACCTAGGGAGAATAGACTTTGTGATTTATGTGGAAGTTGGGTGCAAGAATTAAACCATGTATTATTTGTTTGTCCCCCATTACAACCTCTACGACGTCACCTATTAAGACCTGTATTTTTAAAATATAATATTACTACCGCAGAGGAGGCTCGGAATTGTCTATTTGCCCCCCCAACCCTCTGAATTAGTATGTGGTAAAACTTTTAGCTTTTTCAAACAATTTTTAAATATTTTTTAGACAGTTGTACAATGCTGTATTTAGATGTGGTATGCCAAATATGATTCTGATTGGTAGCTTATGTTGAACATTATAAACTGGAATCTAGGGCAGGATGTAAAATCCAGTGTTATTTGGCCGCCCTCCAAATCATGTTTAAAAAGGGGCCTTGCTGCGTAGCATATTCTATTTTTATTGTAAACTGTTTTTAAGGAAATTTGAACTGCATAAAGGAGGATGTTTGGATATTCAAAGGGACAAAGTCTTATGGACCTTTCGCACAATTTTAGAATTGGTTGCGTAAAGATTTTTTATATATGCGCACATGCACTTTATATATTGGGTTGTGTGATTATTTGGAGTCACGTTTGCTTTTAACCCCCATTTGTATAGTAAAATTATAATTGACATGCCTTTGATCGCGCTATATTGTTATCAAGAATACTATGATGCGATACATTGTAAATTTCTTTCTTTTTTGTACATTTTTATGTGGAACTCATTAGAGTTCCGAATCATAAATAAACATATCTGATCTACAAGTTTATTCAATGCCTCCTTTTTCGTTTCACTGTAGTTATTCTGAAAATAGCCATGCTGCTCCAATCCAGCTGAAATTAGAAACTTAAGTTTGCCTATTGAAAATATGATAGCGCAGGAGAAAATAATTACTTCTAAGCTTCACCTTAAAATGCTGATGATTATGGGAAGTGATAAGGTGAATAGGATGGAGATCAGGTTGCACATACTGAATAGCAAAACTATCCAGCAAGCCGTATTAAACAGTAACAGGAATTAGATGAAACACATCTATTTAATCAAAGAAAGACAAAGTTCATTTGCTTGGCCTGTTTCAAAAAGGTTAGTGGCTTGGCTTCAAAAAACACATATGAAACATTCTCCTTTAACCCATGAAGAAATTACAACATACCTGGCATGTCTTCCCAAGACCCATCTCGTCACCTAGAATGCATCCACGCTGATTTTTGACGCGTTGAGATAGCCAATTGACTCCATCGAGTTGATAGGGTCGCAGCTGAATGCCTAAAATATCAGTAAAATAACACTGTGAATGAGGGTTATCACAAGAACAGAGTACGGTGAAGTTGAAATTGCAGCAAACAATGATTTAACAGTGTCACTGGTGCGCCATACAATGTTTGCGCACAGGAAGGCAAGGGGCATCACGTGTATTGTCTACTGCCATGCACTCGCATTCCCACCATCATCCATCTATCAAATAGCATCAGAAAGACACTTACCAATGTTTTCCCCCAGAATCAAGGAACGAGCAAGAATGTGGATAATACCAGTTCCAAATGGAAACAATAATTATCTCTTTTATATTTTTAGTTGAGAGCTCGAGTGAAGCGTGGCATGCCTTAATATTGTTTTTTCAACATTCATGATGAAAGGGGGACAGATGAGACTGAAACTGCTTGTAAATGAGTGCATGGCAACCAACCAGAAACCTTGAGCATCATCTCTGACAGAAAAGTCTCAATTGTTGAAAAACAAAAAGATAAGGGCTGGTCTAAGGTATTTGATAAGCTTGAACGTGGCTGCGGACATACTCAAGGGTCAAAGTTGGAATGTCAGTGTCTAGATTGATATGGCATTTCCACAGGCAAAATGGAAGATCTATCTTTTCACGCTTATCCTGAACTTGTGGTTTTCCACCTCCTCTACATGCAGGTCACCACCACTCTTTAATGCAAATTACAAGGTCGCCTCTGTCTGCGCATCTCCAGCGAATGTCCTGAGCTGTGGGCCATTCCTATTTGGGCCTGTTTGGACACAGGAGGAGCAGTGGGGCAGAAACCCTGCCCAAGTCATCTGAAGGCAATTGCTTCAATTCTGAGATGTGTACAACGATGCTGCCTTTATGCACTGTACAACATAAACATTTGAAGTCAGTGCAATGGCTTTACCATAGCGTGCCCTAACTGTGAACTGAGATACTCTGTGTAAAAAAGGCCCCTTACTTCTACGCAGAATGCACCTGTAACTTACACCTTGCTTCTTAACTATGTTTATTGCATCATGCTTGCTCTTAAAAATGGTGAAAGTGGCATGATTATGGTCCTATAATCACCAAGGGAGAGTCGAGAGGAAAAAAAAGGCCTAAGCACTTTCTTCTGATTACCACATCCTAACACATAAAGTATTTGGGTACTACCCTACTCCAGTGTGAGAGGTCGGCTATGATGAAGCATGCCATGATTAATTATGGGAGAGGCGACCTCTCAAATATCTTAATATTAGTCTGTAGGTCAAGACCGTTTTTTATATTTAAGAATAGGACACGATTTATTTATCTCTTCCCGTACCCAAGTACCTTATGTGTTAGGATGATTATGGTCCTATCTGTCTTTCAATTACCCTTTCTGATGAGGAACGTGTTTCTGCTTTGCATATGTCTCCAATCTGCTTAATGCATAATGTTTGAAGTGCCACTGCCCAACACCCATAGCCAAATAATACTGATATCTACTAAATTGTCCTACTGTGTTTCACCACAAATACCACTTGCCTAACTGTGCCTTCTACAACTCCTACCATCATGCTAATGGCAGTCGTCACAATGGGAGGGCAGAGTGGGTATTAGCCCGAGGCCTTGTGCTTTCCAGAGCCCCCCCTCTCATAATTCAACATTTTATTTGCAGAATGTAATTGCAAGTAAGCCTACCATTTTCATTAATTATGAGGCAGCTTACATGATCACAAAGTAAATGGCGCCAGACGTCATGCCTTTTCTTTCCATGGAGCACACTTTTTTAAAACTTCTAAATAGGTTTTTATGGCACTGGAAGCAACAAGTGGGCCCCACGTTAAGTTTTGACTCCATCCTCAAACTATTGTCTGGTAAGTCTGCCTAATTCTGACATTCCTCTGCCTTCTCTTCCTATGCCTTACAATCCACAAATCCCTTATCTGACATGGCTGGCTGACTGCTACCCCACATCATCATTCATCTATTCCTAATCACATTCTAAGCCTACCCACAACAAAGCATTCACGCATCCATCATAAATCATCTGATCTTGAGGAAATACCACTGCATTTCCTGTTTGCATCAATAACTCTAGCCCACTCCAAACTCACCATAATCCCTTCTCCATCTGATCATTCTATAAAATATTCCCCCACCACTCCCTTCCCCAACTGTTTGCTTTAATGATCTAGTGAAATAACCCTTTTAAGTCATATTATCCTCAATGGCAATCACCCCCATTACCGCATAACCACAATCTTGAATATGTCCATGAATCTCTAATCTCAAATCCAAAATGACTGCAGCTCTACATCAATGGCGCAAGAACAAGACCGATGTTACCTCTGCGGAATACACACAAGCCTTGACTACCAGCAGGTGTTACACAAGGCTCTGTTTCAGGTCTTCAACTTTTTTCAGTCTACAAGTCTTCCCTCAACGACTTTCTCTTCTCATTTGAGTTCTCTTATCTTTGTGCCAATGACATTCAAGTATTTTTCTATTTTCCTACATTAGACCCCACTTACAGTCACACATTGCAGACCTAACTCACTGCTATCAGGCATTAGATAGCTCTACAGTAATTAATAATGAACACCTCAAAAACCCAAGTCCTATACATTCCCTCAACAACAGTACCCATCTCTCTTACTGACACAATACATTTTCCAGTGACACTCTGAAATTCACTTCCTCAGCTAGACATCTCAGGGTTCACTTCAACCCATCCATGAAAATGGCCATCCTTACTACCAACACAGCTACAGCAGCCCAACTTATGCAATAACATGTCTAAAGAAATGCCTTGTAATGTACACAAGGTCCTGAAATGTACACATTTACAGCGAAGTGGGGGGTAGTAATCACTCTCTTCTTTCGATTTGAAGTAAGTAGCTTGTCAGCACTATTTTAAACTCTTACAGAGAGAGAATAGCATGCATGTCTAGAGGAAGGTGGTTTTAATACAAAAGGCCTACCAGGTGGAAGGACCAGACATTTGAGGCAGCCCAAGGAAGTCTGGGTGTGACTAGAAGCTTGAGGTGTATGGGTTGAGGGTTTCACGTACATATGTATGTGGATAGGAGTTGGAGAGATGCTAACAGTACGTTTGCATCCTTGAAAACAAAATTCAGTAGCTGGCCTAAGGCCTGATTAATGGCAGAAAAACATTTGATTTGGTGGCAGTAACCTGAGGTAGAGTATGTTTTTGCTTAAAGAGTACTGCTTGCAAGGTTTATGGCCTTATCTAGAGGTACGAAAGAATAGTGGTGCAAGTTAACTAGAAGACTGTTAGAGTCATCCAGTCTACTTAATATTAATGTGTTTATTAGAATTACAGCAGTGTTGAAATGTACATGTTAACATATCTTATACATATTAAGTAATTGAAATTATGTACGTCTTTGCCATTTAAAATTTAACATCTGGTGTGACTATTCCATACAACAACTGCCATATGCCTAAAGTCTATTAATCACCCCACCCTCGTCAATCTATGTACTGCCATTGTGGGTATTTAAAAAGAAACAGTAGTGCTGTCAAATAAATAAATAACATAAGGAAGCAATTTTCAAGACTCCTGATGTGATGAGTTGGGACTCTAAATTTTTTAACCTAGTTGGGTGAGGCTGGTAAAATTACCTTGTTTGTTATTGGGTCTTTAAGTGGTTAGATAGCGTTTGGTACAACTATCCATAGATGTGTGGATTTTACAAAGAGACTTAAATTGTGGTAACTCTTTAACCAGCAGCCAGTGGAGTGATCTAAGAGCAGGAGTGATATGGTCACTGCATCTTAGTTCAAATATAAGCCCAGCTGCATTGTGTTAGACTCTTTGCTATTTGTCAAGGTTTTTCTTGGGGAGAATCATTAAGAATACTGTTGATAGGCTAATCAGTGAGTGGGAAGGGCATCTCTTATGAACAATACGTGTTCGAAAGCAGTCTGGGTTTTGCATTCCTGTTAAGGGATTAAAGGAGATTTTGTTATAAAGCAAGACACTCAGGTTGCATACTTACAGAGCTGGTATTGGGTGTGAGATCAAATATTCTATCAAAAAGAGTGGTGAAGGGGCCATGGTGATCATGGGTATTCTTTGCAGTAGATAATGGCCCACCTGGCTATACATGCGGGACCAGTTTCATAGAGTCTGATGCTAGGAATCCCCCAAGCAGTTACCTTTGTTGCGTCTTGCCATTTTTACTTCAAAACTTTCTTACTCCTGATTCCCTTAACTGTTTTTTTTTTCTTTTTTTCCATTTTTGAAAGGTTGTAATTATTAAATATTTCTCTTTTTTACTAAATTGGTTTGAAATGTTTTTCTTTAGTTCTGCTCTAACCATTTAATGCACAATTTCGATGAGATGGGCCTGAAACCTTGTACAAAAGCAGGCAGGTGTAATCAGGGGTTTCATCATTGAAACCTGTTTTACTTTACTTAACAAGGCTCTGAATTATTACTTGGTGGGAGTTCTTACCCTGCTCTAAGCCCTTATAATACAGCATGATCCTACAGTTAATAGTCAAATAGGATTCAGGTTGAGAATTTCTTTTTATGTTTCGGGTTTTGTGATACTAAGACCATTATGTTTTGGAGGTTCCACAGGGGTTGATGGTCTACCATTATTTAGGGTCAGCTAAGGGTCTTAAATTGGTTCTTCGATCAAGGTATCAGAATACGGAAGCCCTCTGGTTGCAGTACCAGATTTGTTACTAGAGACTTACAGAGTAATGGCATGCTGGCTGCCATACAGGAAGGGCCTTAAAAGACAGTCTGGGAACCATCACTCCAAAGGTTGCCCACCCAGTCAGTCTGCTCTTCTGGTGGTAAATCCCACCTGTTTTGTTGGGAAATCCATTAGCTTTCACTTACTTAAACCTTTAACAGTGTGAGACTGAATGTCAGCTAGTGAGTGCATATAACATTGTGCATTGCAGCCAGTGCTGGAATTGGAAAAAGTTCACTCCAGGAACCCATACATTGGAGGTCAAGGTGTGGCAGAGGAAAAGGAGTGAAGTCACGAGGGGTGGAGCTAGAAGAGTCTGACAGTTAACGTATACATTTATTTAAAAAAAATATCTACTCAAAGAAATCGGCAACAAGGATAAATATGACAGTAAAGCGGTTCTAGTTTACCTCATTGGTCACAACAAGTCTGCATTTTAAAATAACGCATAGGCTTAAGACACCTGCTGCTGCGATCTTTCTGTGCCCAGAAATCTTGAGAGGATTATAATGTCTACAAGTATGGAGGATATGTGGTTCCTACACCTTCCAACCCTCATTGAGTTAAGTAACATTTTCCATACACTTACTTTCGCACTTAATGATTTACTGAGTCTCTATGTGTGATATAAAGCACAATGACAAAGCACAATGACACGCTACACTGGAATGAGTAGCGATATAAAATAATTAATTTTAAAAAAAATTAGTAGGTGCCATTTAAATCATTGTTTGTGTAATTATACCTACAGGCTGATAAATCTTTTATTCTTACAGTTAATGCACATTTCTTACATGGGGCATTGAGCAGAGTCAAAAAATGGTCTCCAAGTCACAGTTTCCCTAAAGTACTTGTAAAGTGGTATGGTGTGTGCCTTTGTTTTCTTCCATTGCATTGGCATCTAGGTGTTAAGCTCACGATGGATCCCGCACAGTGATACTCGAACACAAGGAAGACTGATGACCCTTTAAATCAGGCCTTTATTTTGGGCACAGGTGGAAGGTAAAAAAGCGCCCTCCTACCTGCACGTTGCTGCTCTGAAAGGAATGCAAACAACGAGCAGGTACTGCTGAATTGTGTCCCGGAATCAGAAAATGACACCAGGACAAATTTGTTTCCCTGAGCCCAGAATTAGCTGCTGGATCTAGCGAGATCCCAGTACGTTTCAACACTGGATTGCACCGCATACCGGTTTTGCATAATAACAGCACAATTCTTCAGCAAACCACACGCTTTTAGCCTTTAATCTGGTGTGTATGTGGTGAATGCATAATCAGCCATATCTGCAAAAAACACTTAGAAAGAACCAACATTTCGATAATGCTGTTACCCAATACCAGGAGCTTGCAATAAATCAATAGAGGCTAGGAATGACATAATGACTTTGCCAAAGTACATTTCAACAAGAACAGTTGTAAAATTGGCTTCATGCTTTGTCATTGTCGGGGAGTAGAAAAAAATTATAACCGAACTGTATTTTTAATATTAAAGCAGACTCTGTAACAAACAATTCCAATGTTGCTCACTGTCCGCCTGATTGTTAAGCTGTTTAGTGAGAGTTTATGTCCATGGTGCTCGCTGTTGAAATGCCTTAAGTGAGGAAAACACTACTACAGACTTCTAGCTCGCTGCTGAGGGCTATGCTGGTTGTTAAAGGCCCTGAACTTGAGTTATAGGCCCGCACCGCAGGCGAGGGCCTATAACGAGGGAGAAGGTCTTTAACAACCGGTATAGCCCGAGGCAGAAGGGCTACTAGAACATTCCACCCACTAAGGGTAGAATGTTCAAAATTAAAAAGGGAGAAACATAAAGACAGACATTGGAATGTTGGAGCAGAAGGCTTAAGCCAGCCATTATAAGTCCAGAGCCATTCCATTGTCTTCAATGGAGCTCTCAACATTCCAATGTTGTAAATGGAATTAGAACATTGGAATGCTGAAACTCCATTTAAGACAATAGAGTAGCTCCGGGATTATAATGGCCGGTATAAGCCCAGAGCTCCAACATTCCAATGTCTGTCTCAATGTTTCTACCTTTTCAGTTTAGAACATTGTACCATTAGTGGGTGGAATGTTCTAATAGCCTTTTATCCCTTCTGCCTCTAGCTATATCGGTTGTTAAAGGCCCTCTCCCTCGTTACAGGCCCTCGCCTGAAGCTCAGCCCGATAAATCAGGTTCAGGGCCTTTAACAACTGGGATAGCCCTTACAGCGGCTAGAAGGCTATAATACAAGCCCTGCATGTGAAAGTAAAAATGCTTGGATGAGCGAGTCAGTGAACATGTGTGACCGGGTTCAGAATAAGCCAATGCTTCAGTGTTTGAATGACATTACTAACGTTCAGGGGCTCGACTACTATTCCGCATTCCAATCAGGGCATTATAAATTATGCATTTTGGAGCATTGTGTTTCACACACACTAGGCGGCATATTTATGAGCCCTGTTGCGTCGCTCTTGCACGACGCAACGTGGTGCAAGAGCGACAACTCAAAAATTTGATTTTTGAAGCCATGCAAGGCCATCTTGCATGGCCCTGAGTGGCTTCATAAATCTTGAGTAAAGCATCGAAGCGCAAATCGCTGCGTTGCCTTACTCTGCGCTAGGGAGGCGTTCCACCAGCATTGCGTGGATATTCCCACACAACTCCTATGGTTTTTGACGCAGTCCCAGATTTACCAGAACTGGTAATCCTGGGAATGCACCAAAAAGATACACCTTCCCAGGAGAGGCATAATATTTCTCCTCGTTACTTCCTCTTTCAATGTGTGCTGCATTCTGCAGCATACATTGATAGAGGAATAGGCCTCTCAGGATTGTTTTTTGTGCATTGTTTTTGTGCAGGAAGATATCCGTCCCTACACAAAAACAATCCTGCATGCAACACAGGCACCCTTGCACCATGGTGCAAGGTGTAGGTGCTAGGACGCCTAAACGGCGCTAGTGCAGGGGAAAAGGCAGGAAAGCACTGCATTCTTTTAAATATGACAGAGCATTCCTGTCCTTTCCCTGTCACGCAGTGCAGCGCCGCAAGGTGATTTGCAGCGCTGCACTACATGACAGATCTCATAAATATTCCCCTAGGTGACGAGCAGTTTGCCAACCGACCCTACAAGCTTTGTTAGAGAAAGCTGTGCAATATATGCAGTGGTGTACTTAAAACTGGACCCCGGGTCCCCGACTGAGAAAGGAAGGTAATAAATAGCTCGTGTTTTGGCCCAGTTTAAGATTATATTCTATCATCAATTTCGGTTTAAAAAGGGGATCTATAACATCTATTGCAAAATGCCTTGGTGGTGGGGAAAGCAAGGGAAACTAAATGGGTCGATATTGTGGCCAATTCAAAAATAAATGAAAATTTCTCGAAGACAGTAAAGTTAGTATGTTCGGAGACTACCGAAATCTTTATTTTTAATAACCTTTATTACATTATTTAAAATAATTTCAAATTCTGATATGCCTGGTGAATAGAGTGTTTTTAACTTTGGCACAGTTTTTAACTAATTTTCGACACTTAAGTTAGTTCAAGGATAACGAAGTGTCTCCCTGATTATTTTATTCAGAGGTGTACGGGTGTATCCTATTGCTTTTGAAAGTTGGTTCGTGGCACAGTAAGGAAATAAAATCATGCATCGTCAAGAATACTCATTAAATTATTTGTGCTCATGGTTACTATACTTTAGGGGTGTGAATAACGATAAGAAGTAACACCGGGTATGCACAGATAGCACACTCAGTCGTCTCTGCACTGACCTGTCAAACCCCAGTCACGCAGTGCCCTCTCTGTGATAGCGCCTCCTTTTGATTTCTGCTTACTGCACCCGAACGCTGTTTCACTGGCCATCGCCTATTCACTCCCTCCACAAGTTAGAGACCCAAACTTCCGGGCACACACGAGATATCAAGTGCAAAATGTAACCAGCAAAACTGGACTTTACATCCCTTCCTTCCTAAACCTGCGCGACCATACGTCACAAGAACCAATGTGCAGCTGCTACTGCAAATTTGACAGCCATCTTGAAGAGATGCCAGTTCGTGTAAAGCGAAACGGTAGAAACAAAATATTTACACAATAACATCGTAAAGAGAAACGACAATGCAGTCAGTATTTTGTTAAATAAATGTATGTACAAAACAGATGCATATACTTAACGTAAGTAGAGAAACCAAGGTAATATTTAACCATTAGTATACGATGTGCTGGAAGAATATAAGACTCTTTCGTATAATTTAATAATTTACCTGGCAGTGCTTTCTTCAATTGAACTTCTTACGGCTACATTACAGAGCAGACACTATTTTAAGGGGCTCGCTATAATTCCGCAAAAGCCAGTACAGTTTAGCACATTTTGTCCTTCTTCACTGTTCTTGCTTATAGCACTCCAGCAACAAATACCAAGACGCCCAAGTGACGATACCAAGGTTCCGCTGTTGACTAGGCTGAATCAACCTGTTGCAGATAGCAAGAGGCGGAACCCAACAAGTTTGCACATTAGCGGGCAGCGTCGAAGTGCTGGGATGGATAAGCTAAAGTCTGTGCTTAGCGGGCAGGACAACGAGGAGGACCGCGGTGGTATGACCGAGGTGAGATCTATAGCAGTACTACTAACACCAGACTGGCTGGGAGCACGATGTAAGGCACTCGCGCTCCCCAAGGCTCAGGCAATTGCGCATGAGCGGACGTTCTATTTATTGTGTAAGTAACATTGTATAGTATCACAGGGCCCCCGCCTATATTACCCACCTCAAGCTGCGGCGCACATGGGTAGCAGGCCGTATTTATTACACATTCACTGTCACTCTTTGTCGTTGATCCTAAAAAGAAGAAAACTTTAATTTTGCCAGTTCGCTTATACTTAGTGTATCCCATTTTTAATCGGGGTCTACCGTCTAATTAATCGTGACTCACTGTTTTTTATTATTATTTGGAAGAACTGAGACTGCAGGCTTAAATGCCATTTTTAATGCACAAACGATCCTTACATCTATGCAACGAGCGTTGTTGTCTACTTTCAGAATTGTTTTTTCTCATTTGGCCTCTAAATGCGTCCGAATGGTGTGTTCTCTATTGGTCACTTTCGCAATAAACTCTTATGTCGATTGGAATTGAGAATTTTATGATCTACGCATATTTTTTGGGCTGGGTGTGTCTGATGTGGGCCAAATAATGGTGGCACACTGGTCGATTTCCCTTCCTCCATAGGCCTGTTTCAGTAGTCAGCTGGGAAACTAAGGTGCAGTCTCATTGACCTGACAGGGGACAAAACTTTAAAATATACATGTCTAAACCCTAAGTCTAGTGTGTAAAATATTAACGATAACCCCACAGAATGAGAAAATAAATGCAGCAATGAATGACATTGTCAGCGAAGCAATATAAATATTCCTAACATGGTTGGCATGCTACTAGCATCTTAATACTCTATTGCTACTACTAAGCGCTATGCTAAATTTTAGCAGAAGCAGAAAATAGCATGCCTATAAAACGCATTTCTTAAGATGGATCGCACAGCATACCATCTCTCAGTAAAGAGAACTGTTTAGCTATTCTCTTTCGCATCTCTTGCCCAGGAATGGTAAGCAGGCTCAACACCACTTCTCTGCACCGCTCCTTGTACAGCCCACAGTCGCTGCAAGCCGGCGTGACATTTGTCTTTTTAGTTCTCTTGTTAACTCCCTCTAATGGTGAAATACCAGTGTTTTATAACATCTGATCACAGATTTTATTGCACGTTTATAAAATTGTAGACACTAAAGTCTCAGTAAGGTAAAACGCATGCCGATTAATGGTGTTATTTCGATTTACTTATAGGCTACAGAGCTCAACAAATCTATTCGCCCACTCATTATGGCGAGTCAGATTTGATCAGGTCGAGCTATTTTTAGGCCCGACTGTCCGGGTCTGGCGAGAGAACTCGAACTGGCAAAGAACAGCTGTTCTGTTCATTCAGAAGGTGAATGAGCAATAAACATGACTTTAAATCTTGTTTTTATCTTGTCACATTTGCTGTATGTTCAAAGACAGAGGTCAAATGTCAGCTAATGTCTTCTTTCAAATTGCTACTTGTTTTACCCTGGAGATTGGTGTTTACCTTTCTTTCTCTGACTGCAAAGTTAGAGGATTTTGTAAAGTGAACTGTCTGACAATTGTGCTGGGCGCATACAGCATTTAAATACCTTGGAAATTAGCTGTACAAATATTTCAAAATATATTTTACGTCTGTTAAAAGTGAGAGTTTTTTAATATGAACTGAGAAACATTGATGACCATGCTATTAGTAAACTAAAAGGCAAGTTGTGTTTACCCTATATGTGAGTTAGTTTTGTATTATACATGGAGCAAAAGTTTCTTTACTCTATTAAGACAAATAAAAGAGTTTTTTTTGTACAGCAGACAAGCTGAACTTGCATATTTGAAGGTGCTCTTGTGTGTCATTATGAAGAAAATGACTGAAATAAAATATTTGCCTACGATCACACATTTAGTGATGAGTTTATGGGTAAAGCGCATTACAGTTAGGTTGAGTAGATTATTCAAGTCAATATGCTTGCTGGTCTGGTAACATTTTTCTGTTTTTTGAGGACTGGATAATTTTCCCCATAACTAAAACAAACAAAATATGGAAGCCTTCACTGTAAGCATCCATATTGTCATGGCAGCTGCCAAACTGAAACAGCAAAAACAAGTCTGCAAAGATAGGAGGCAGACATGACACGAACACTTCTGATCGTGCCACTTTCTAATACCCAGCAGTAGGACCCAGAGAAACTGGATGGTGATGACCAGAGGTTGCAGGGAGGCTGCAGTGCGCCTGTGAGGGGCGAAAGCCAAGGAGAGACTATGTGGAGCCCAAGAGGAAAGGTGTATAGAGGAGCATGCAGTAAGAACAGAGCAATGAGGTCACCAAGGTTCAGAGGAAACCACAAGAGTCGAATAAGGCTGCAGGGGTCCACGTGGTAAAAAAGCAGCATCTGGGACAGAAGGTCTGATGGGCCCATGCAACGAGCGACTGGTTGAGTAGTTAGAGAATAGAAGGCATCGCCATTTGAAATGTAGGTTGAATTTTCACTGTCATAGAAGTACCCATGCACACATCTTTATAATAAAATCTGACTCAAATCGCATACGCTGAACTCTTGTCGGCCCTTCATCATGAAGTCCTGGCACTAGTTACCATTACTGGAGTCAAGTAAAATGCAGTGGATACAGCTTCGGCCAATGTCTCATTGTAATCTAAACAGCTCTATCATATTATTTTACTGGCAGTTGCTTGGTCCTTATTGACCACCTACCTGATGCGTTTCCGTGCGATATCCTTTTATGAGATGTGATATTAACTCCTGCAGGTCCTCGCATTATGGATGGAATGTGTGGGTAAAGCAGTCATATTTGCAATCATCAAATTACAACATGAAGTATTGGTTACCTTTCTGATTATTCCATTTGCTATTTCAACACACTTATCAGTTGGCATTGCATGTCTCCCAGTGTCCTGGATATTTTGTAAGCTGTTGTGCTATCAGAAGTGTATCTGTGTGTTACCTTACAGGGAAGTCATATTCAGGGCCACCAGAATTATGCAGCAGGAGAAGGTCGAATTATACGGCAGGGTCGAGTAAATTATGCGGCAAGAAAAGGCAAATTATGCAGCAATTTTTTTTTAAATCATATTACTTCGTTATTTTGTACTTTTTACTCTTGCTAACACTGTCTGGGCATTGGGTGCACCTCGTTAGTGCCGGTTTGATACCCAAATATAGCAATCAGCAACAGAAAGGTGACCAGTCAACCTTTGTGAAATGCCTTCCACTGCGTGGTAACACATGCTGCTGCCCTTTTAGTACTTTTTGAGCCATTTGAGGTAGAGACAATTCTTTTGTTAAAATCAGCAGATGATAGATTATGTGGGGAATGCGGCCATTCTATAATTATGCAAAAATTGCGACAGCTGCATAATTCCAGTGGTGCTGGTCATATTCAAGGAATGAGTAATTTACTGGTGCCTGGTTTCAGAAACATATTAGTTCCGCTCACTACCTATTTCAACAAACTAAAATATCTGACATCTACCATAGATGCAGGGTTTTAAATATAATTCACCCGCTCCTTGATCTCTGTACAGGTGTCCTCTCTTGCATTTTGTATAACTGCATCACCTCCTTATGTTTTTCGTTTTTTACCTTCTACTATATCCTGGTGTGAGGAGGCCCACCTCCCTGCAGACACCCTTAAAACAATATCAAAAATGAAAAAGCATTAGCAAAGCCAGTAGGTCTAGCCTTGGCTGCCAGCCACTTGGCAATTTTTGTTAGGTCTCGCGCCTAGCGTTGCACTGTGCAGCGCGAGACATTTAGTAGATGAAAAACGGGGATTCAGCACTGACCTAGGAATCGCACACGCTCGTGCGTGTGCGATTCCTTTTGTGCTACCCCATTGGCCTTTTCGTGCGTGTTTTTACCAAGAGAGCACGCAATAGGCCAAGCGGGCGCATTGCTCCGCCCATGGCCTATTGGTGTCTATTACGCACCAAAGGCCATGTGGTTTCAATTATCGTGCCCAGACACGGGCGCGATAGTTGAAACCACATGTTTTGCTGTGGCGCGCGCGCACCACTCGCGGGCGTGTTTTTTTTGTTTTCTTTTACAATAGCGATCGCTTTCACTGCCGCTTGTTATAACAAAACAGCCGTCTCTTGGTTTTCCTCTTTCTAGCTACTCTTCTACCTGTATAAAACAAGCACACTTTACACTTAATATTCTTGAAAAAAAACAAATGCTCAAGAAAGGGAAATATCTCGCTGGAGACTGACGGAACAAATAATGTGGTGAGAAGTACAGGTGATTTTTTTAATGGAGGAACATTTAACCGGAGTATTTAATATGCACAGTGAGATAATAAAAAAAAAAAACACTGATAATGTCACGCTCCTGCACATCGCTTCTGTGAGACGCGCCACTGCGGCAGAGGTGCGTGATGCCCTCAAGGTGTGCTCAGTCAGTCCTCTGTAGGCTCAGTGCCTAATTATTTTCAGTCCGCAAACTCCCATTCAGTTTTGGAATCAGGATGATATAATATAGGGACATTATAATATCCGAATCAGGCGGGAAGAAAGAACCGTACAGAGCATGCGTGTGAGAAAACAATGCCAGCTGCTTACAGTGCGGGGGCTATTAATATTCTTTCAGCGTCTCGGATTCCATGTTTCCTGTACATGATGCGGCTGAGCCCTGGAGCTCCCAGGGCCTGGTCCCCATTGATTCCGTCTCTCCGCTTTCCCTGCCCCCAAGTGATGCTCGAGGCTGCAACAGAATTCAGATCCATTTCTCAACAGGGAAACTCAAGATGCTTGTCATGGCTTGTTGTTCCGTGTTAAAGGTACATGAATCCACTGTCATTTCTGACTTAACAGGTATAAACAGTATAACGTGCAAGGCAAAGGTGCAAGCATTGCTACCACATCTTTTGAATCGACTTTGAAATTAACTTCATTCCATGTGGGGTGCATGTCAAAACCATACCTTTTCCTTTATAATGAAACCTTTAATTACATTTCTTCATGTTATAGTAATAAGAAAAGGCATATTTCAAGGGCTTGTGATCGATTCAGCAAATTACACTATTAGAAGTAAACCTGGGCAAAATTCTCTTAATTTCCTTTGCAAAAAATTACGCGAACTGAGCGTAAAAGGGAGGGTTTCTCTTCTCCTCGCGTTCCCGCTTTAAGTTCCTCACGGCCCGGACCGATACCTTGTTTGTACAGTACTCGGGGGGGGAGGGGTTGGCAGTTCTTTACAAGCTTCGTATTGTAATCTTTCAAGTCTCTACCCCATGATGAGAAAAGGGACAACACGCCACCCCCGGTTCCGGGCGGATCGATTTAACTGATGAGGAGTGGGCGCACAAATCTCTCCCCCACACTCACTCCGGGGCGCATTCTGCATTATGGGCCGTGCACAGCCCGCGACAGATGGCTCCATAATAAGGCCATTATCCGCCTCTTGTAGAGGCCCTCCACCCTGTAGCGTGAACCCTGGGCGTCGCCCGCACCACCCTTCCAGTACAGATTCTACTCATGCGGCCAAACAGCACAGACTACCGACCCCGCTCATTATCACCCCAGAAAAACAAGGCTAAAAACAGACACGCACCCCCGGAGCTCTGGCACAGTGTCTTTTAATTACCGGGTAACCACGATTTTTGGAACATTCGTGTATGGTTGTTTAACATTGCAGTGGCTTTTTTTATTAACTTGTTATTCAGTTTTGGCTATGTGTTTTTTCAACGGCCCGGCCCGATACCTTGCAGGGAGTGGGGAGGGGGTTGTTTAGTTTCGTTACGGCACTGAGTGGGCTTCCCTAAGGTCTGAGACGCCCCTTCTGCGACCTTCACGGTCCGTAGCCTGGTGCTTCACCAAAGGGGAAATAAGTCACTTACGCAAGCTCTGAACACATCCAAACACAACGTCAGCCGCAGATAAGGCGGGCTGACCAGTGGCGCCCATCTGACCCTAGCAAAACCACCTCTAATTAACCTGAACCAACCAAGCCTATCCTTTCAACAAACCAACTTAAGCCATCCCCCCAACTAAACTCTGCCAACTCCCATATTCTTCAAAACCAACCTCGCATCCGCCTCGAAAAAAATAACTAACGACCCCTCCAGCCAAATGTAACGCTCGCCTACATCCCCTCTCGACAGAACATAACCACTCACCCCCTGCTCCACCAAAACCAAGCTCAAACTATGCCATTCTCCCTTGCTCCGACCACAGTAAAGTCTCACCCGCTCCAATAAAACAACCCCTCCCGCACACAAGACAATCTCGGCCAAAACCCTCCCTAAACACAAACCTTAGCCAACTCATCTCTCCCTAAACACAACTTTGGCCTCCCCTTTCCTTAAATTGAAACCTCACCCCAAAACCGGGATCTAAGAAAACAAGCATTTGCAATGCAATAGGTATCGCATTTACGCAAGTTTAAGCTATTGGCATTGTAATTAACAATGCCTTATATTTCTGTTTTAAAAACCAAAACATAAATATAAGGCATTGTCATTTACAATGCCACTAGCTCAAACTTGTTTTTAAATAGCCGCTCTTGCTTAGTTTATATGTCTAGGCGCTAGTTGTTTGTCACTAGGTCTCGTGATGTCTTTAACACCGATTTACACAGCGCTTCATACGCCTGACAGGGTCCCGAAGCACTTATGGCAATGTGTCCTCTGACCTTTCTGCCACAGAGTGACTCACATGTCTGGGCCTCTGAGCAGCCAGAGAGGTATCTGAAGAAAGCAGTAAAAATGCAAACAAGCATTTGCAATGCAAGAGGTCTCGCATTATTAAAGTTTGAGCTATTGGTGTTGCATTATTTAGCAATGCCAATAGCTCAAACTTTAATAATGCGAGACCTATTGCATTGCAAATGCTTGTTTTGTTCTGTCAAGATAAAAATATTTTGTTCTCTCAGAAAAAGCACACATTACCATACTAGTCACTTGCACTGAAGGGAAATACTTTGTATGTGGAATGTGCCTGTTATGAAATGGCAGCATGCCATAACTCACAGTGAAGTCGGCCAGTGACTGAATATGGCTATGGGTGGAGAACAATTTGAATGACGCAACAAAAAACTAACAGATGAAGTCTGGGTGAAACCCCCCATAAGTAACTGTTATAAACATAATGTTATTAAAGTCAAAAGGGCTTGGCTAACACGAGACCTACAACGGCCAATTGGCCTAACGTTGGCTGCCAACTTCTTGCCTTTGCTAATGCTTTTTTTGTAAATAATTCTTACCAATAGAGTTGAAATATAGAGTGTTACATATAGAGTGTTGAAAATACACATCAATAGAGAAGATTGAAAACGCAGATACATAGAGGGGCTTGTAAAGATAGATAGATTGATAGATAGGCAAAGACAGAGGTGAATAGATAGGCTAGGAGAAATAGACAGACTGGTAGATGGATGGACAGACAGGTAGATAGATAGGAAGGTAGATAGACAGGTGGGCAGACAGGCAGATAGAGATAGACAGACAAATAGGCAGGCACAGATACACAAGGTTGCAAAGATAGATAGGAGAGGAAATTGGAATAAACACATAGCTTCAATTATTAATATAATAGTTAAATGCCAGTATAAACATGAAATACAAGAGGAATGAAAGCAAACTAGAAAGCCATACACATAGAACATACATATAAATTGGTTTACAAGTATAAATGTAGTCTTCAATTAAAATATACACCAGCATGACGTATAGGAGTGCAGTTATAAATGCACTTCATTGCAAGTATACTAAATAGAAAATAACTTTATAAAAAACAGTTACAAATATGCAAGCTCTGGTACGCTGTGAAATAGCAGCAGCCAGATAAACAAAGGCCACTCCAAAAGGAATTTACAACCACATTTGCAGGAGACAAGCACTGATAAAGCTGGAACGTGTCCTGTGCTTGAAGTGCTTTATCACATCTGGTTCTAAACACAAAGGTAACACTAAAAATAATAATAAAGTAAAGACAAAAACACTGACACTGAAGGATAACCACCTTGTTTGTTGATGTGCCCCTTGTAAAAGAGCAACATTTAGTCACTCTAACTTAAGTTAGCTAGTACTGAAGCAGGCTGACCCAGTGTTTCATGCTATATGCTGCAGTGGATGGAAGCAAAATGTGAATGACATAGTAACAGCCCAATGGATAAAGAGAGCTGGAAGAAAACACCTTTAAGTATATTATTCATATAATTTTGCTAAAATCAAAATGTCTTGGTTAACTTCAGACCTAAGAAGGACCTTTCGCCCTCCCTTGATACCCTATGTAAGTGCACATATTGCATCCACCATCTTGGTTTTGTCTTCCTTCCAGACCCTTATTAGCTTACCATGATGCGGTCTCTTCCCTTGGGTGGCATTGTAATGTCGGCGCCCCTCCGGATCGGAGACTTGACACAGCACTGCTGGAGTCCACCACTGATTACCTCCCAGGCTTGGGTTGATACTGCATTATGGAGCTTCCACAGCTGTCTACCCCCTTCAGTAGATGTGAATGAAGGAGATGCTTGAGCGCTGCTTCCTTTGTCTCTTTAGGATGCTCAGCAGCCCTTTTTAGTTTGGGCTTCCAGCACATTGGTCAGTCCTAGACATACATGATTTCGTCTTTTCCAGAGGTTATTGGCTGGCTTGTCAAGTGGAGAGTACCAGTGCTCTCAAGCAGCCAAAGTTTTCACATGAATGATGCTTCCAGCTGTTTTATTTTCGATGGGTGTTTTCTTGCTGGAGAAAGTATTATGCCTGTGGAGATTATGGAGCGCAGGCACTCTTCCAAGAGGCTTCGAACTGCCCCAACGAAGATTCTTTAGCTTAAAGTCAAGGATGTGTAGCGGGTGTCTCTGAAGCCTAATGATGGGCAGTTTTAAAGAATTTTCTCAGCATAGGTCTCCAAAACAGGATTTCTTTGGGTCATCTGTCTCTTTTGTTTCTGGTCCTCAAATGAAGCTGGGAAGGATTCAGACACTTCAACCTTGCCAAACCCCAGGAGGATGTTGGTGGAAGAAGAGGAGTTGAATATAGTGCTCTCCTATATAGGGGAGATTCTGGGGTTGCCTAAGGTACCAGAAAAAGCTCATTCCACTAGTTCCGCCCTCTTTTCTGAATTCCTTTGACCTCTTCCTAAACCCTTCCTTTAATTCCTGAAGTTAAGGATGCCATTTTATAGAAATTGAATGAACCACTGTCCCTCATTTCTAGACTAGAATGCATCATGTGGCTGACTTAAAATAAAACATTTAACATCAGGAGGCCAAATGTCTAACGTGCATTCAGTGCAAAAATAGTGAGCAATATGTTATGTTATGTTATATAAATTTCTAACGCGCACAGATACTCCAGGGAGTGTCCCGGCGCAAGCTTGAAAAGGGTCGGAGTCAGAAGACAGAAGTTAAAAAAGAAGAATTTTCAGTTTTTTCTTAAAAATCATCGGATCTTTGACGCCCCGTAAGGCCAGTGGCAGAGCATTCCATGCCAGTGCAGCTATCCGGGTAAAGGAGCGCCCTCCAAGCCTCTGGCGATTAAACCGCGGGGTCTGTGCCAAAAGTTGGGAGGAAGAGCGCAGCTGTCTCACCGGAGAATAGAAGGCAATCCTCTTCTGCAAATAGATGGGTCCCAGACCGTGGAGGGCTTTGTGGGCAATGGATAAGATTTAAAATTTTATTCGCACCTCCACCGGGAGCCAATGCAGAGAGCGCAAGTGAGAACGCACACTGCACCTGCTGGAAAGACCCAACAGAAGTCTAGCGGCCGAGTTTTGAATCACCTGTAGCTTATTCAAAAGGTAACCCGGAATGCCCGCATACAGTGCATTACCGTAATCCAAGCGGGAAAGAATTAGAGCACGGACAACAGTTTCCTTAGCAGAATTAGGCAGAAGAGGAAGAAACTTCCTCAAGATCTTCAAAATGCCAAAGCAAGTGCTGGCCAACTTCTTAACCTGCGAAGAGAAAAGCAAGTTCTCATTAAACCAGACCCCCAGATTCTTGACCGAGTCTCCCTTAAAACTCGGAAGGGAGAAACCGGAGGGCCATAGCTTCTCTCTGAAGTCGACAGGGAATTTGCCGTACAAAAGGATCTCAGATTTTTCCTCATTGCACTTAAGCTGTGCCTGAGCAAGCCAGTGAAAAACTGAAGCTAAGCAATGTTGAGCCGGGGCAACTGCGTGCTCATCCTGACCCCAAGAGAACAGCAGCTGGGTGTCATCAGCATAGGCCATCACCTTAGCCCCTAAAGCCTCCGCAAGGTAAACCAGCGGGGTAACATAGATGTTAAAGAGAAGAGGGCTAAGGGATGACCCCTGTGGAACACCCGTAGCCACTGGTTGAGGGACTGAGGCACATGGTGGAAGCCAGACCTGCTGCGATCGACCCTCCAGGACCCTCAAGTGATAATTGTCAGTTTAACCAACCAGAGCTCATGCCCAAAATGGTCAGTTGCAGGCATGCTAAAATGCCTGAAAAATGAAACGGGTTATCTACATTTTTCCCTTTATGCCAGTCTTTGGAAATCAGACACTTAACAGAAACTTGTTACTTTCAGACAAATGTATCTAATGAGAGGGTGGCAGAATCTTTTCACGGAGAAAATGTGCGACGTCTTTGAAGCAGAGAGATATAATAGATGAACACACTGCTGACTTCATTAATGCCTTAAAACCGTGCTTCTGGTTGCCAATATCGAAAGCGAAGATGCTTTAGTGCGAGATACAGAAAATGTGCAAGTGTACTGTTATGAATAAAATAGCTTCTAGGACCACTAAGCCATGAAACTTAGCAGGCATATTGAGGCTAAAGGGCATTTCAGATTAATAAGAATAAAGCATTCATATTTGATTTTCAAATAAATCAGTACACATCGTGAGGTACCGGTGCACAGGGATATTAATGCGAAAGAAATGGGAATACAAGATTATGATTTCACAATGACCCAGACTTCCTTGTTTCTGTGTCTTTGATCTGTTTCCTAACCTGCAGGTAGATTGACGGTGGTCACAGACGTCTCCTGTCCTTCAAATGTAGTGGACATGAAGAAGGATGAGCTCCTACGTAAGGCATATTCGGGACTTGATCTGTGCATGAGGGCTTCCACTTATTTCTCCTATGCAAGAGTTTCCTTAGCAACTTCCATTCTCTTTCTTATTATATACGAGGGTGAGAGTTGTGCAGAGCCCCTTACTAGGATGGAGTTGCAAGCACAATTCCTGGCGGATAGATTTGTTCGACACTATGAAAAAAATTGCCATGGTTCTCAGAGTAGTCATTGCTGCTAGACCCCATGTTTGGACTTGCAATTGGAACATTGAAAGAATTCAGTAATCTGCTGTTCTTCTTCTGATTTTTAGTCGCTCTTTGGCTGTCAGCTAGATGATCTCCTCCACAAATCATTCAAGAATAGGAAGCGTTCCATACTCTTTACTTCAGCCAGTAAGTGTATGGACTTAGAAAAGTTTTCCTGTAGGTGCAGTGATTATTTTTCTTGCCACCATAAATGAACCTAGAGGTGGTGCCAGTTGGTTTATAGGCAATGATTGTCGATCATCATCTTACACCCCTTAAGATTCTTCAGTGAAATCCCATTACTTATGACAACCACAGTCCTCGTGATCCAGGCCTCGTCTCTTCTTTGGCAGAAGATTTGGATACTTTTTGGACAGTTGGAAGTCATTTCAGACATATGAGCTCTAGATATTGGTTGAGAGGTGTACAAGTTTGAGTTCTCCACACTGCCTCCAGGTTTATCCCTCTAGGGACCTCCTTCTCCCGATCGCCGGAACAGCAGGAGGCTGTACTGTCAGGAATTCAGTTACTCTTGGACATTCATGCCATTGGTCCAGTTCTGAAGGAAGATCAGGGCAAAGGAGTACACTAATATGTGTTCCTAGTTCCGAAATGTATCAGTGGGTTTCCTCATCAAAAATCAACCTAAAAGGCATGAATTTGTTTGTGAATACATTTCCCTTCAAGATAAACAATCTTCCATTGATTATTCTCCTCCTCTTGCTGAGAGAGTTTCTCACTGCTCTAGTCATCGAGGATGCCTGACTTAATGTCCCCGTTTAGCCTTCTCATCACAAGTTTTTGAAGTTTGCTATACAGTTGCCTCACTTCAGGTTCCTGAAATTGGCTTTGCAGTTTTTTTTCCACAGCTTCCAGCTTCAGTGGTTGCATTCCTACACAAAAGGCAGCTAGCTCTCCACTCATACTTGGACTAATTCATGCACCTTCAATATGCCAGACTTTGACGGATGTAAATTCAGTCCACAAGCTTCTGAATTCTGTGTGTTTCTTCATCGACCTGAGTAGTCCAAACTGGAGCCTACTGGCATCTACAATTTATTGCAGTTTGGTTCCGGGCAGATGTGGGAATAGTATCCATGCCTCAGGACTGTGCCTGTCAAATCCATTCTCAATTCGTGACCTTGCCAATCTGCTCCTGCTCAGACTAGGATGGGAATCTAAGGGGAGATGGTGAGTTACTGTCTGTTCTTCAGATGGTATTGAAAGATTAATTTCTTCTGAAGATTCCGGATCTTTACTTCTCTTTGATGTTCTGTGCTTTTTGAGATAAAATAACCATTTGGATTGTGTGTTAAAACACATTCTCAGCGGGATCCACTCTCTTGCCTGTATGAGCTCAGGATTACTGTGGTGATGGAAATTGCCATGGCACTTCATTAGTGGGTAGTTTTGGCTAACTTTGAAAAAGGACAACAAGGCAGTCATTCACTTTTACCACTGATATTGCAGGTCTGCTTTGAGGCTCAACACTGTGGCATCTTTTGACTCTGGACTTGTGAAAAAAAGGAGCTGATATATCCCTCCAACTGGAAGGATGTGGCTGCAATACTTTGTGTTTAAAGGTTTTCATCAACACTGTTCATGGCAGGTCTGTGATCTTGCGTACAGACAACATAATGGCCAAAGATTTTGTGAACCATCCAGGGGGTACACGCTGCCAGTATTTGGCAGAAATTGCAATCTAAACTCTCGGCTAAGCAGAGGAGTATCTGCTAGCATGGTCAGTGGTCCACTTCAGTGGGGTGGACAATTTGATAACGGATTCTCTGAGTCCTATGTTCTGCTTCTCTCAGGGTTTTGGGATTTCTCAAACAATGTTTTCCCAGATGTGCATTTGATTTGGCATCTTGTTAGCAGATTTCTTTTTCCACACAGGGAAACATTCTTCTCCCTGTGTCCTATTCGAGTTTTCCTAGGAAAGTGCTTGTGTAGTGAAAGCTCTGATTTGTCCTTGGTCCAGGGATCTTTTCTTTCCTTCTCTTCCCATTGATCTCAAAACTTCATGCCCTTCTCCTGAGGAACTATCAGAAGATGCTTTTGTACCATTCTGGTCCCAGAAGTTTTTGTTCCCAATCCTCCACTAGCTAGGATCAACCCAGGACTGGAAACTACCTGTGTTTCCCACCCCCTTTGCTCTCTTCATCTATTGCAAATGTCATGTGTCGCGAGGTTGAACAATTAGGATTACTGGGTTTTACTTGAAGTCGTGCCACAGCTCTTTAGGCTTGGGGCTCTCAACCTGCTGGTGGACGTTGGACGATGTTACACCTGAAAAACGGGTTTGTACAGAGCATTTACTTTTTCATTTACAGTTATGTTTAGGGGTCTGGCATCCTTCCTCTGCAAGTACCTGGACAGTTCTATCCATGTTAAACTCTCATCAACTCTTAAGAATTTTAAGCTGGCTACGCCTCCGGGTAGAGGGAATTCCTTTTTTCGGACCATCCACCAGTTCTTTCTGGACTTTAGGGAGCTCCATTTGGGCCTCTCGATAAGGTTTCCCTTAAGTTTCTATCATTTAAACCCTTTTTAGGTTGAGCCTAGAGTAGCGCGCAAGCGCTGCTTCTGGCGAAGCATTATGTAGGGGATTCGAAAAGCTGACCAGACGCTCGTGCGTCATGGCCTTTTTCGTGCGGTTACCCGCGCGGCCGACATCTGTTTCCCATTATCGTGCCCAGACGCGTGCGCGATAATTGGAAACACATGCCGGCCGTGCGGGGAAAAGGCCATGACGCACGAGCGTCTGGTCAGCTTTCGAAAGCCCAGGCTGCCGCGCTCGCCCCCGCTCCTCTCTTGTTCTTTGGTATAGCTGGCACGGCTCTTGCTACCCGAGGCCTCGGTTCGTGATGTGAGCAACCAAGACTCGAAGAGCTCTGGTTGTTTCCTATTCTTCGCCCTTCTCCAGATATCAAGGGGACGGTGCCGAATGATGTCGTTTTATATTTGATAAATCGACGTCCATCTCTAGCCGGCCACGGGCAGACAACGATTTTTTAACCCCTTGACCGAGATCGGAATTCCGCTCGTGTGCTGGACATTCCGATCGCGGGTGGGGTCGTGACGAGCTCAGCTCGTCATTCGCACAGCGCTACCGCGCAGCATGACGAGCTGAGCTCGTCATGAGCATCGAAGGGGTTAAACTAGTTTCCTACAAGTCAGACATTGGCCAAGATAATTGATGTGCACGGTCACAGGCGAATAACTGGTCGCGCGGGAGAGGAAATGTAAATGTGAAACACATTTAATGTGTGTATTTCATTAGTTGTTTTCATATAACATTGCTGCAGTTCGAGTGCCACTTCAAGGCGCTTTCCGCAGGGAGGGGGATGCAAATATGGTCTAAAGCTTGTTAGAGGAGTCACGCCGTGCAGCTAATATCTGAGACCTACATGAACTGTCCAAGAGTACAAGGGCCCGCTAGTTGTTTAAGGCTTTTGGCAGTTGCCCTCGGTCCCAATGTGGCTTCGAGGCGCCGCCAATCTTATTCTGTGTCTCGTCAATTTAATTGGGGGACATTCACCGGTCCCTGTCCTTCCGGTAGGGTGGGTGAATGTTGGCAAAAGTATGCGTAAGCGAAATGCATTTTGTCTGCTTTTTTCTCTGCCGGTTAAAAATATATTTCGCAAACTCGTGCACCGTTCGTGAAGTATACACAGTTCCTCCTATAACTGCATGAATGCTGCAGCGCTGAAGTCTCTAAGATCCGTAGACGGCGACCTGAGCACTGTTGAGTGTGCGGCATTAACTCCCACAGCACCATTTGTTGTGCGCTTAAAGACTCTTTTCCTTGTGAGTGAGGATGAACACTTTTTTTTATCCACGTTTGCGGAAGGAAATCACAGTGGAGTCCCGCAGTCGGCCACGGCTGGGTCCACGCGGTGGGCTTCGGGCTTGTCTGCTGTGGAGCAGCGGGTGCGCTCTGCGACACCCGAGCTCCTGCAGAACCAATAAGGGGCGCCACGCTGACAGCGTAGCAACCACAGGGTCATTCTAGGGCTTGGTTTCTACAAACCAGTATTATCAAAAATATCATTTTTGTCTGGAATTTGTAGCTTGCACACTAGTTAGATGGCGACTGGCACTAAGGAACGTGTGTTGGCCAGTTCCTTCTGCCCTCCTTCCCCGCGAGTAACTGAGCATCTAGGAAGCTAAGTGGCAGAAAGCTGCTGCCCATCCCAAGGCCTGGACGGAGACCCAGGCAGAGAGAGTCCTGGATCCTGCCAGCAAATGAAAATCAGAAGGCAGGTTTAGACTCACTGTGCACAGGAAGTGACGTGCCTTTCACCACTGTTCCTGACACCCACACAGAGCCCCCCCCCCTCCGCAGCCTCATTTCCTCTTAGGGCCAGTCCCAAACATGAGACCCCAACGACTGATAGGCTTGTCATGCCACCAGATGCTAAAGAAGGGACCCCAAGGATCTCGTGCCAAGGAGCGTGCTTAATATAACGGTTGTATGAGGCTACAACGCAGGGAAATACTCTGCCCATACATCGCATTTTTTACCCCGCGTTTTTTTAGCGCGCACATGCTTTTACAACGTATGCCTTTACAACACATTGTTTATGTATATATTTGTATATATAAACAATGTATTTGTGGGGGGAGACCCCCCACACCCCTGAACTTACCTTAACCCCTTCCGTGCGCCCTTCGGCCAACGGCCGTTGCGAGCACTACCTCCGTAGTGCTGCGCACGTCCGTTGGCCGACGCGGCCCCGCCCACTCAATAAAACCGCCGCACCGCGGCGGAATTGCCGCCGCGGTTAAGTGGTTAAATACGCGGTAAAGGCATGCGTTGTAAAGGCATAAACGTTGTAAAAACGTGTGGTAAAAAATGCGAAGTAAAGTCACAACGTGGTAAAAACCTCGTTGTAAAGGCTGTTTCCCAATATAAGAACAAGGGTACGCAGGAGAAATCATCCAGCTCCTGAGCGTTCAACCTGCTACAGGGAGATCATCCAGACACCCCCTACCAGTGTTTGTTTGCTGGAGATCCTATAGGCTGCAAGTATACCCATGATTGCCATTCATCTTCAATGCATGGGGCAACGCAAGACCAGCAACAGGACCACAGGGAGTCAAGAAACCCTCATATGATGAGGCCAAGAACTAGGCCACAGCTTCCACCTCCAACCTGCATTTGAGACCATCTTTAATCAATTTTTTGTATGAATGTTTTTATTAAGTTCCTTGTAAATTTTATCTGTGCGACTCTTTTATGGATATTTTTTTCCGAATAAAGATTTGATTTGACTGAATTTCCTCCACAGAGAAAGCATTAAACTTTCCTACGCTATTAGCCGTGACAGAAAGAGGTAGACTGAGATTAAACACCTCAGGAGGGTTAGGGAAGTTCCATTAACTATCATTGATTTTATCTTCACAGTGATTGGCCAACCAGACACAAAGTGCTTATGACGCTTGCATTTCATGGGAGCAGGCTCCAGGGTTTATAAAATCATCAAGCACTTTAAAAAGGGCGTTGGAAGAATTTTTTTGCCCAGCATATTTGATTGGAGGTATACGCTTTCCAAGTGCTTTTCATATTTAGGTGGTACGATGTTAAGGCTGCTCTATATGCCTCTTTGTCCGTTGAATTGTTCGAACTATGCCACTTTCTTTCTAATTAGCCCTCCTTGTAAGGTTATACCGGAAGGGGCAGATAGGCATCATAAAAGGACAAAAAGGAATTCAGAGGATGGAGCAAAACATAATCAGAGTGAGCGATTCGACTAGTTAACTAAGGAAGGAACAGATGGACCCCATAGGGTAAACTACCTTTAAAACTCAAATTAAGCCTGTAGAGCAAATACACAATCAACAAATGCAACAAAGATCCAACAGCGCATAGCAACCTGCCCCAAAACCTAAAATGCAAATGCAAACAGAAAAATGTGTGGCAGTTGCTCAGGGCAGTGAGAAAAAAATGCTGGTTTAATGGACGAAGAACAAAAGCACATCAACTTGAATCCAGTATAAACAAGCATTGGCATAGCCAATAGGTCTCGCCTTTGCGACATTATAAGTGTTTAGCCATGCAACATATGATGTTGCACCAAGGATATTGTGCTGCATAATTAAATACTTATAAGGTCCCAAAGGCGAGACCTGTTGGCTATGCCAATGCTTGTTTGTGGTTGCCATTACCTAAACGAGAAGCTTAGCTAAATGTGGATGGGGTCTTAGGTCTTTCGGGGTCCCTACCTTCTCATCTTTCCAGATAGGATGCTGCTTCATGTGGGTTTAGGTTCTTGTCCTCAAGATTTTGTCTAAATGGCACAGGGAAGCTAACCTCCTTAAGCCGGACGACATACACAAGCCAAGATACATCTTGTGAAAAGAATAACAATGTGGCATATTCCCTATTACAATTTTTAGGTTGGCATTTTAGATTGTTGGTGTGCAGGGAATTCCTTTTGTTTCACAGATAACATTTTTATGCACTTCTCCAGTGTTTACATACTCAAACTGAAATTAATGTCGCAGAAAGGTAAGTGGTCCCATCACCTCCTTTCTAACTTTCAATGTTACCACATTCTATCTAATATTATCTGAATAGTTTGAAGATTTGCTATTGTCCTGTTTTCTTCTTTTACACAAAACCAAGCCACTACCTCATAACGCATACACAGATTTCTTTGTTAAGGGATTACAACTTTCACTCCACATATTGGTTTTGACTTTGTTCTCTGGGCACAAAATTCCATCTGAAAAAGAGAAAAACTGTGATCAAGTGTCTTTTATTTTTATCAGCTTTTTTTCCAACGTTTTGTCTAATTGAGCTTCATGCATCATGGTCCTTTCATGGGGGCAATCAGAGGCAGAACATACATTATCCAGGTTATGTAAAGCAGTCTCTATTCGGGTCACTTATCCCTAATGTCTTTGATTAATTACGTCATTGTAATTTGGGCCATTGCAAGAATTTCGAAGGGAACTAATCAATTCCTTATAGCAAATCTCTGTTTTTGGTGTTTGTCTTATAGGTGATTGATGCAACATCCTTAAGCTGGGGCACAAGACTGAAAGGTTTTATTGCATGCTTTGTAATCGGAGTTCTCTGCTCCATTCTGGTAAGTTAATTAGTTCTTCTTTTGTCTGTTTTCTTTCTCACATCTTAAGTGGCCAAGTGTGACTGTTTGTTAGGTTTCCACTGCTTGTCGATGTTGGTAATGAGGTCCAAATTGGAGAGGTTTATACCATGACTAGGATGTAACTGAACCCCGCCCCCAAACATATGCTCGATACTGCTCTATGACAAGCACATCATGTTTGAGTGTTCTCTATAGAGTGCTACATTGCTCCTAGAGGAGCCAGGTTCATACTGTACCAAACACACTAAAGACACCTTTTTAAAAATAAGAACAAATGAATGGATACAATTTGAAAGATGTTCAAATAATAAGAAGCATAATTTGTTTTTTAATGACTACTCTAATCTCCCAGTTTCTGTTTAGTAATCGAGTTTCTAATGTCCTCATTAAATCAATACAATTGTATTAAACACTGCAGAAAACGTGGTTGATCGAAAAATGCTGTGAAATAGGAAAGATTCTGATGAAATGTGACCAACAAGGCACAAAAAATGTAGTTAGTCTAAGCCAGGGCTTCCCCCGCCCCTAGGCTGCACTGTGTTTGGTTTCGCTTCTGCAAGATCCTAGATTCAGGCAGATAGTGTGCGCAGGACTGAGAGGAGGGTGGAGACAGGTATGTGAAGTCTGTAGCGTCCTTAGGACAGATAGACAGCCAGACTGTGATGCGCACATTGACAAACCTGCTGGGCCGGTCAGAGAAGGGCTTGGTTCCTGCTGCTGATTATCACCACATGAAAACTGTCAACTTAGTATTTTTCATGCACTCTGACAGGTAGATGCCTGCTTACTTTGTTTGTCTTTTAAGAACTATGCCCAGTTCAGTTAATGCTGATTCAAAAAATAATACCGAGCCCCTGTGTTCAAATCACAGATCTCCACAAAGAGTTGATGTAGATATGTCTTCCAAGATTGCATAACTCCTTTTGGTAGCTTTTGCCAAATTAAGATCTTCTCCAAAATGTCAATCTTTTGTATTAATTTTGTAATCATCCTGTCTGCGTTTTCATTCAGTATATTCATTAGATTAATTAATAAGTTCTTTCTCCCATACTAACAAAGTCTTCATCATGATCATCGTAGATGGGGAATATTTGAGAGCAGAGACCCAGTGTGATCCTATTAAGCCTCTGATCTTGCTTTAAGGTTGTCCACTCCCACAATTTTGATCTTTTTTTTTTTTAAACTTTGTTTATTGGCATTTTTACATTCATCAACACAACAATGACAGTGCAAAATAGGCATTACATTGATCCAACGTGGCAACAGCAGTACAATGCAGAGTTATGGTCAGGCTGTACAGGAACAACAATAACAAACTGAGGAGTGAAGGGTCTAAGGGAAATTTTTAAGACCACATCATGGACATATTCCCCAAACTACATATGACAAACACAAAAATATCCATGGGTCTAAGCGAGCCTAAAGATCACTCGCAGGGCAACTGGCACTAACTACTAGACAAACAAGCATTGGAATAGCCAATAGGTCTCGCTTTTGGGACCTTATAAGTATTTAGTTATGCAGCACAATATCCTTGGTGCAACAACATCAGCTGTTGCATGGCTAAACCTTGTACCTTATAAGTGTTTAGCCATGCAACAGTTGATGTTGTTGCACCAAGGATATTGTGCTTTATAACTAAATACTTATAAGGTCCCAAAAGCGAGACCTATTGGCATTAGTTAAAGCGTCAATAGGTCTCGCTTTTGGGACCTTATAAGTATTTAGTTATGCAGCATAATATCCTTGGTGCAACAACTTTAACTGTTGCATAGTTAAACACTTATAAGGTCCCAAAGGCGAGACCTATTGGCTATGCCAATGCTTGTTTTTAATGTTCTGCCGAGGTATGTCATTTGTTTTTTGTTGTTTAAGCGAAAAACTGTGCACATGGTCTTTTTTCTAATAGTTTTGAATATAACTTTTCATCAAAATTGTGATTACAAGACTCCAAGGCCTAATATCTTTTATTTTTTAAATTACAAAAAAGTTCAAATAAAAATTCGGACTGTTGGGATCTTGTAACATTACTATGCCTATCACGGAGTGTATGCAAAAATAAACGCATGTGCAGAACACAGAGCTGGGCTGCAGAGGTTATTCTGCCTCTTAGCTCTCAGGTTCTGTTCATCTCCCAGAAAGCTGATTAATGAGGCAGGTTATAAACCATAAACTGGCCAGCAGCTGTGCATGGAGGAGGGGGCCCAGTTTCTGGCTGGTGCACACAGATGCTTTGTCACAGGAATGCGATATACAGCTTCCCACTTCCTTGCATTGGAAAGAGCTGTGTGCATGCGAAAGGGGAAGGTTCTTAGAACTTAAAGTGCAAGAGTTATTGTATGAGTTGGAAATGATAATTATATTGTGATGTTACAGTAAGTCTGCTAGGAGAAACACAAGCCTAACTGTAACATCACAATACAATTATCATTAATTCTGACACTAACAGTTCGGATTGCGCATTGTTGTTGTGTTTGTTTTTAATTTTCGATACATTGGTGTATGGTGGTGGCGTGCGGGGGGTTGAAAAGCGGGCGTCACGAATGAAAATGACGAGGCTTATGTGGAGAATCCTCAACAGGCCCGTGCCTCTGGGGGACTAACAAAAGTTAGTCAACTTTCACATGTCAAGCAAAGATCCCGCTTTAAAATTAGTCGTGGCATGTTGCTGGGTGGGTGAGTTATCGTGTTTATTATCAATCGGATCTGCCCTAAAACGTAAGCATTAGACTGCAAATGGACAGTGCAGACCATTTAAATGAACAACTACTTGCTCGAATTTAGTGCGTATACGTAAAAAAAGACCATTACCCAACAAAATATTTAACTTTGAGAAAAGTGTCACCTGGAAAGCATGAGCTTGTGAAGGCAGTGGGTGCCAAGCAAAATCTGCCACCATCAGAATCAAACAGACTGAAGTTCCCTGTTCGCAGCAGGTCTTACGGTCAACAGACAACGAAGCGCAAACATTACAGCAAAAAAATGGTTGAAGCGCAAACCGATTCAGGCTGCAGTCTCGAAAGTATGGAGAACGAACGGTGCCATAGGCTCAGCCTGAGCCTTGGTAAGACCAGCATTGGCCGCGCGGCCGTGAAAATAACGCGGCAGCGAAAGTGAAAGTAATCGCGAGCAATGAAAGCCGCTGCGAGTGTAAGGGTGGGAAGCCAGATGGCGAGGGAAGCCAGATGGCGCCTAATAAAGCTGACGAAAAGGGACGGGGAGAAGGGAGGGGGAGTGCGAGCAGAGGAGCCTGATTACAGCAACCCAGATGGCAGCTGTGCACGTGCACGCGATCGTGAAAGCAAGCTGGAGGCCAGCAAAAGCCTGTGGGTAGCACTCTGAAAAGCCACCTACTAAATGTCTTGCAGCGCATGCGCTGGCTCAGGCGAGACCTAAATAGGGGGAGAAAAGAAACGAAACCCTCTCGTGTAGGCCGTGGAAAGTCCTTTTAAAAGGACGGAATCCCATCACTCACCGTGGTGACATGCTTCATCATTTGGGATCTCCTCTTATCTGCAACCTAGTGCAGATAAGGGCTACAACTCCCTCTCTATGAAGGAGGAGCTCGCGGATGTTTTCAGTCAGAGTACCCCTAGGATCAGCTAAGATCCACCAAATGTGAAGACCAAAAGACTTATATATGTAGTGATGGGCGCAGTGCTAATGTGTGGGGAGTGTAGTGCAAGCTAAAATGGTTAACAAATAGAGAACACCTTTTATTCATCATCTATTGGTCACCAGATTAAAATCAGTGCAAAGGGCAGTTTGAAAAAATAACTGCCTAAGTTTGAATCAAGGTCAACATGTTTCAGCCATTATGATTAAAAGTAATCTTGGCTTTCTTCAGGACCTACAACAGGTATTGCTACTGCGTAACGTGAGTGAAAAAATTGAACAACAAGATAGGTTGGACTATTTACAACCTACCAACTTCTGTTGAGTTCTCTGTGACTTGTGGTGTAATGGTGACACCTATAGTGCACAAGAGAACAGCCTCGCCTCCCCTGGTAACAAACTCAGGAAATGAGGCCCCGCTCTGTCCGTCGTTGCCTCAAGCTCTGTCTGAGCCGTTTTGCAGAGGTGATGAAGCATGTCACCACGGTGAATGATGGGATTCCGTCCTTTTAAAAGGACTTTCCACGGCCTACACGAGAGGGTTTCGTTTCTTTTCTCCCCCTTTTTTGTCTAGTAGTTAGTGCCAGTTGCCCTGCGAGTGATCTTTAGGCTCGCTTAGACCATGGACATTTTTGTGTTTGTCACAGGCTGTACAGGACCCAGTACACAACATTAAGCATAGACGTGGTGAGTTTACACAATAGCCCTACTAATGGCGGATCCCGCTATCTTGTGACCTATCTGTCGCAGCGGGGCAGTCCGTCCGTGCCGGTGTAGAGCTATCCTCCGCGTCCCCCGCAGCCACCCGCAGCAGGTAACTAGTGAGGGGCTCCCAAATGTCGCAGGGCTTCGAACGGGCGGCGAGTAACTCAGCGTATATATTATTTTGTTCTTGACAATACGTGAGGTCGGCTAACCAGTCCTTGAACTTGGAGGCCCTGCCCCATCTGCAAGCAATTCTACGTTTGGCCACCAGGAGGCCCATCGCTAGGAAGCGCCTCACGCGGCCTCTATACTCCGGGAGGTGACCCAGGAGGCACATTTCTGGTGTAAGTGCAAGAGGCCCTCCCACCATGTCCCCCAAGGCAGTCCCCACCTCTGCCCAATAGCGCGCCACAGACTCACATTCCCACGCAACGTGTAAAAAACCCGCTCCCTCCCGCCTGCAGCGGTCACATCGGTCGCTGTCTCGTAGTTGTAATCTGTACAGTTTCGCTGGGGTATAGTACATTCTGTGGAGGAATTTAAAGTGAATGATTCTGAATCTACTGTTAGCTGTGATGCGTTCAGTTTGTTGGCAGCTAATGGCCCAGGCCTCTTCCGTAAGAGGATGGCCCAGTTCAGCTTCCCATCCCTGCTTTGCCTTCAGGGTGTTGTGTCCCCGCCCCAACTGTGGCTTTATATGTACGAGACACAGCGTGAGGTGCCCCAGCATGTAGCAGTTGGTGAAGGGGGAGCAACGTGGGGGGGTTCCTCCGGGGTTGTGGCTTTAATGGCTTGTCTCAAGCGGATGTATAGGAAGCGGTCCATGCCGGTGGGAGCGGTGTCGCCAAAGAATTCCGTTGCAGCTTTAAATTGCCCATCTTGGTATAAATCCCCCCGTGTGTGTGCCTAGTTTGAGAAGCATGCGCTTGCATATGCCTTCTTGTGTGACCGGCAAGTTGTGTTGATCGCGCAGGGGCAGAAGCGGGGAATATAGCATGGGGGTTTGGGACCGTTTGGCTAGAGCTCTCCACTCGTTGTTAGTACAGGCTACTGTGGATCGTTTTCCCCCAGCTGAGGAGTCGTCGGTTCCCAGGAACCCAGCGAGTGAGGTAGGTTCCATTAACCCCTGTTCGACCGCTAGATGTGTCATAAAGGGGGGAGGTTCGAACCAATACGCCGCGAAGTGTGCTGGTGCACTGAGATAGTATAATTCGGGATCGGGTGCTTCGAAACCGCCCTGAGCAAACGGGAGTATAAGGGTGGACCATTTGATTCGGGGCTGTTTCCCACCCCAAGCCAGGCGTATAAGCTGGCTCTTCAGCCTAGTAAAGAAAGGACGTCATGGGGGAAAGGGGATATTTGTGAACAAGTATAAAAATTTGGGCATGATGACCATTTTCATTAAGGCTACCCGGCCGGCCAGGGATAGCGGGAGAGCTATCCATCTAGTGATTAATTCTTCCACCTTAGGCAGGACCACTCCATAGTTAGCTCGCAAGAGCTCTTCTTTGTCTTTGGTGATGGTAACACCCAGGTAGCGGACCTCATCTTCGCACCACTGTAGCGGGTAGTCCAGGGGGGAATGGGATGGTGCTTCTGGTGAGCGACATGATTTGGGACTTGCCCCAGTTTATGGTGATATCTGAAAAGGCCCCAAATTTAATTATTTCTCGTATCATGGAGTTTAGCCCTTCTGCAGGATCTCGCACGTAAAGCGTGACGTCATCCGCGTAGAGCGAAATTAGCACGGGCCTAGTGGGATAATCCAGCGCATATTGTTTGTGGTGCTGTCGTAGCATGGCTGCCAACGGTTCCATGGCTATCGCAAATAACAAGGGTGAGAGGGGGCACCCTTGTCGCGTGCCCCTGGAGATGCCGAAGGTGGGAGAGCGTTCTCCATTCAGGAGTAACGAGGCCCGGGGTCGATGGTACAGCATGTGGATCCACTTGAGGAACCCCGGAGGGAATCCCATGTGCGTTAAGACTGAGAATAAGTACTCCCATTCCAAGGAGTCGAACGCTTTGGTGGCGTCTAAAAAGACCGCCACCGCCTGTTCCTCCTGGTCAATTCCCTGCATGATGGAAAAGAGGGTCCTCAGATTGTGCGAGGTGGAGCGCCCAGGTATGAAGCCCGCCTAAATAGGCCTGATGAGGTTATCCATCAAGAGCGTGAGCCGGTTGGCCACCACTTTGGCTAGAATCTTCACATCGCAGTTGATCAGGGATAAAGGTCTGTGCGAATCCGTGGATTCGGGGGCCTTTCCTGGCTTCAGGAGCGAGACCAACATGGCCTCCCTCATGGTAGGCGGGAGCGTCCCGGTTTGGGCAGCCTCCTCATAAACCGCTCTTAGGACGGGGGCAAGTGTGTCAATATAAGTCTTATAAAACTCTATGCCGAGCCCGTCGGGTCCAGGCGCTTTCCCATTCCCTATATGCATAATGGCCTCCCGTATCTCGTCCTCCTCTAAGTCGGAGGCTAAGAAGTCGCGCTGCCGGTTGCTGAGCCAGGCCAGCTCTATCTGCTGTAAATATAGTGGGGTCTCAGCTTGACGTGCAGCGCATGTCTTATACAATTTATGATGGTGCGCAGTGAACACCTCCAGTATGGCAGATGTGTCGCGATGGGTCACTCCTGCCTTGTCCCGGATAGCCAGCACGTGGTTCGCCGTTCTAGGTGGACGGATGGTCTTGGCTAGCACCCTACCGGGGCGCTCGCCCTCGCCATATTTGCGCGCTGTGTGGTATTTGCTGCGGAAGAGGCATTCCCTTTCCGCCTCGGTTTGATACTCCGTGAGGAGTCCGTGTATCGCGGCCAGTGTGGGTCCCGCGCCTGTCGCGTGAATGTTCATCTCTTGCTGTTTGATCTGACGTTCTAAGTTTGCTATTGAAGTGCGTATATCTCTGAGTATACCTCCAGCTTTAGCCATGCAATGGCCTCGAACGGTGACCTTCAATGCCTCCCACACTGTAGCCAGGGAGGACACCGAGTCAACGTTGAGTCTCAGGAACTCCTCCAGTATTTCCCCCAGTTCGGTCTGAAACACCATGTCAAGGAGCGCCGTAGGTTGCAAACGCCACTGCCTGGGTTGGGGCGACAACCAGGGTGGGTGTATGGCCATGAGTACCGGGGAGTGGTCTGAGTACGTGCGCGCTAGGTGACGCGAGGATAGGGCGTGTAACGCTATGTCTTGCGAGGTGATCCACATGTCCAACCGGGACCAATTGTTGTGTACTGCAGAGTGAAAGGTGCCCTCCCTCTTTGCTGGATGGTGATGGCGCCAGACGTCCACTAGTAAATTGTCTGCAATTATTTGCTGGAGTTGACGCTGTGCCTTAGAATAGTGGTGCGGTAGTGGATGGGAGCGATCCTGCGAGGGCTCCAGCGTAAGGTTGAAATCCCCTCCCCAGATGAGATGCGTCGATCCTATGCTCACCACTTTTGCCCATAGTGTTATGTAATAGTCTCCGTCATCTACGTTAGGCCCATAACTACACACAAGTGTGACGGAGGCTGAGGCTAGTCTCCCCCACGTCATGCAGTACCTGCCCTGTGGGTCTAGTGAAAATCCTTCCTCAGTGTATGGTACCGCTTTTTTTATATCAGTATTGCCGCACCTCTGGAATAGGCGGAATACGAGGAGAAGTACCTATGTGAAGCCCACCTTGTGGCGAATTGGGGTTGCTGGGAGGGGAGGGTGTGCTTTTCCTGCAACATGGCTATACTGACATGGTGCCTGTCTAGGTAGGCTAGTATGTGTCGTTTTTTTCTGGGGTCGCCCAGCCCCCTGATGTTCCAAATTAGGAGACCCAGGGACGAGGTGGTGTCAGGCTTGTGTCCCTCAGCCGTCATTTCCCAACTTCCGACTGATAGATGGGAATTGTGGGCCTGTACCTGTGTGTGAGTGTGTGCTATAACCACGTAGTCTGTCATCTAATGCAAATTCTATAATGCCTAACCTTCTACCCCAACATTCCCCCCACAACGGCGACTCCAACCTGCTGTGCATAGGACCCTCCCTCTGAATCCCTCCCAAACCATCAAGAAACTTTTGAATCAACGGTGCCAACGGTACCCTAAGTGGTAATTGCACTGGCCATGTTACGGGGTTATATGACAGTCGCACCATATGGAGATCACGGTGCATGAACAGGCAGACACAATACATCCGGAATTCAGGTAGAGAGCAAGCCTCAGGGTAATTTACAGTCCACAGTGGCAATGTCTCTTCATCAAAACAACAGAGGCAACCGCCTAACATTAAAGTTCCCACAATTAGGGTAAAGGGGAGCTCCCTTAGAGAGACGTGTGTCCTAGGGGGCTTGGCGGCTCCTCCTGCACCAAGGTAGCGTGCAGAAGGGGGCCCTGGAATGCTAATACAATGTCCGACAGGGTCCTCCCCGCCTATTAAAAGACTAAAGAAAGGTCAGGAGGCAATATATCGGCCTTAGTTAGTGGTACCTGCATATTGAAGCATATGTCCATGCCGACAGTGCCAGCAAGGCTACCTGCCACCAGTGGCGTGTCTTACTGTGTGCAGCGCTCTCAGTCCTCTTCATGTTGCGTCGGGCCGTCTTCGCCGCTCGTCGGGAATCTCTCTGCTCTCTTGGCCGCCAGCACTGTTTTCTTAAAGAAGTCCGCCGCTTGTTGTGGGGTGCTACAAATGTGGTGTTTGCCTTCGAAGGTGAGCCGTAGGCGTGCGGGGTAACGCATTGCATACTCCACTCCTTCCTGCTGGAGTTTCTTTTTGATGGGAGCAAATTTCTTCCGCGCCTCCTGGACGTTTAGGGTGAAATCGGGGTAGAGTGATATGGCGTTATTCTCAAATACAACGTCTTTCAGTTCTCTCGCTCTGCGCAGGGCTGCATCACGGTCGCGATAGTTGAGTAGCCTCGCTACTATGGGTCGAGGTGGAGCTCCCGGCGGGGGTTTTGGTGCTAATGTGCGGTGCGCCCTTTCCACTATGAGCATCCTGGAGAATGCCTCCTGGCCAAAGCAAGCAGTGAGCAGCCGTTCTACGTAATCTTCCAGTGTTCGTGGTCTCGGGGACACCTGTTATGCGAATGTTATTCCGCCTCGAGCGGGCTTCAATGTCCTCATTTTTGGCTGCAATTATTTTTAGCAACTTGTCAATGTCCGTGAGGTGCCCCGCAGCCTGCGCATGATCATCTTCAAGTGTAGAGATGCGCTCTTCGGCCTCCTTAATCCTTCCGTCCTGTTTTTCAATTTTCTGGGTGATCTGGTCCATTTTGGCGCACATGGAATCCATCTTCCCCTCGATGGAGGCAAAGCTTGTTTTCATTGTGTGGAGCAGTGTCTTCAAGTCCACCTCCTCTGTGCCTTGTGCCCCTTGGCCCGCGCCATCTTGTTCTGGGTCGGACGGCTGCCCTCTGGGCATTCTGTGGGTGTCAAAGTTGAGCTTCGGCTGTTTGCCGTCTGGTTTCCCCATTGTTACTACCAGCTGGGCGGATGGGGGGTGTTGGTGCCGACTCCCGGCTGCTCTTCTGACTGTTCGCTCCGGGCGGCGCAAAGGGTTGCGTTGTGCGCCGGATCAGAATGGCGCGGGTGACTTCTCCGCCCAGCTACACAGTGCAGGGGGGGGAGAAGCGCCTCAGTTCTCGTGACGCCCAATCTCCGGCGTGTTGCAGGCCTATGATCACACCGCGGGCACCAGTCCACCGCGGGGTCGGGCGGGGGCACTGAAATATGGTCTTGTATCTCACTGCGAAGGGAGGGCGACGCTCGAGGTTCTCAGCCCGGGACGATCCTGTGGTGGAGTAGAGGGTACGTTGAGGGGAGGATTGAGCCACCCCACCCCCGGCGACGTCCGCACGCTGACTTAACGGTCACAGTCCCCCAGCTAGGTGGACCCTGTGCGCTGTGGTGTGTAGGGGCGAAAGAGTCGTTACGGCCCTCCTCTCCGAGGCTCGCTCTCACGGGGATAGCTCCGGGGATCGCCCCGCGTACGGGCACCAGGAATCACACCCCAGCTGCGGGGGTAGCGCGGTGTCCAGCAGGGCCAAACAGGAACACAAGGGCCCCCCGGACCTGTGTAGCGGATCTTCCCTCGCACAGGCGTCCCACGGGGGAATCGCACACCCCCCGCCAACGTTCTCAACCAGTGGTTTTAAGGAGCGGATGTGGCCTCTTGGTCTCCGGGGCCTCTGCTATACTATACTTGCACCGCACCGGGGAGCGATCAGGGCGCTGGAGGGCTCGCCCATATATGTTATCTTAGGCCTACCAGGCGTGTGTGTTTGTGCCCAATACCTGACCGCAACTATCACGAAGCTGTGTCCTTGCACGCAGGGTAGGCCCCAGTTCCCAGGCTCTCTTGCGCCATACGCCACGCCCGGCCAGTCCACACAAGTCTCTTGTGGGGCGAGTGCGTCGGCCGACGGCTATGCTCCGTCCCCCGTCCGTTGCTCCTCCGCCCCTTGCCCGCAGGTGAGCTCCGGAATGGCGCCAAGCGATGATACTCCCGTCCGGGGCGTCGCGCCAGGAAAAGCGCCCCCTTCTAGGCCTCTCTCACCCGGGGCAGGCCGCAATCCTCGGCTTTGCGTATATGCGCCCCGGGTACACTCATTGTTATGATGAGGGGCGCGTTTGCCAATGCGGACGTGCGTCTCTTCTTCGCCGCCGCGCCCCTGCGGGACCCGCCGCAGTCCTGTCTGGCAGTGGCTGTTGATCAGTCTCAGCGAGGCCCCCCGGGCTCTGCAGGCGGCGGGTCGATCACGTGGATCGCAGCCCAGTCAGCAGCAGCGTGCTTCACAGGCCTCGGACAGAGGCAGTGTCCAACGGGGTTATCACGGCCCCCTGGTTTCACGCAAATGGCTCGCTCTGCTTCCGCCTGCCTTCCGATGCCAGATGAGGCGATTTTTGGCGGGGTACCCCCGCGGGTACAGGATAGTTGCTGGATATATAGTCCAGGGCTGACGGAGCCTCACTAAGGTGCGGCCATCTTGTCAGCCCGCCCCCTAGCGTCTCCCACAATTTTGATCTTGATAAAGATCTTTTGTTACTGTGGGAGAGAACTTATTAGTAACTCTATAAATCTAATGAAAATCCTAATTGAAAACGCAGACAAGAAGGTTACGAAATTAATACAAGAGATTGACAAATTGGAGAAGGGGATATCGGATCTCAATTTGGCAGAAGCTACCACAAATAATTATGCAATCCTGGAGGACATATCTACATCAACTCTTTGTGGAGATCTGTGATTTGAACACTGGGGCTTGGGATTATTTTTTAGTGTGACTGGGGGCAGCTTTGTCTCCTAATTGGAAGCATGAAGTGGCCGTTTCACACCCCTGGAGCAGCAATTTGGTCTTTGTGTTTGAAATACTGGACACAATAGTGCGCAGAAGTTACCCTGCCACATCATTGTTGTCAGTTAATGCTGATATTAAGACACTTGGTGGCCTTCACATCCGCTTGACCCGCATTCATCCACTGTGACTCTGCAATTGTGCACAATGAATTTGATAGTTGCTACCTTCCTGTAGGAGTGATTAAGAGATATATGGAAATGAGGGGCCATGTAAAGAGCAGGAAGATGTTAGACATGGGAGGGAGAATAAATGAGTGAGTAGAAGATTAGTGGCGGAGGAGGAAAAAAGGACAGAGGGATAGTCTAGAGAGGGATTGGAATGAAGGGCAACAAGAGCGAAAAAGAAGAGTGAGGAAAGGGTAGACCACACAATTTATTGGCTTTGCCAATGCTTGCTTCCAGCTGCAGCTTTCACCTAGTAGTTGTCCACAAGGGGGTGGTGGAGGAGAACAGTTACAGATGGGCACCAGCCCTTCCAGCTCCCCACCCAAGTGACGCCACTTGCAGGATGTGGCAAACGAAGCTGTTAAAACAAAATCTGCGCCTGACGTCCCAACTGCTTTTCATAACAATAAGGAGGTGCCTCAGACGAACTCTCCTTCTAAATTCAAAAGCTGCACACTAAACAATTCTCTGTACCCAGAGAGCGGTAAAGAAAAACGTACCAAATCTCCTACTCGGCTATCGGTGGCGGAAGCTAAACTCTCTCTAGGGAATAGTAATGCCAACAAGGAGTCATTTGACAGAGTACATTCCATATGCATATCAAACCCGATCAGTGATGTTGTCTCTGTTGAATGAACACACCATTTCTGCTACCTACCTCTGTACAGTATAGACCGCAAGACCATTTAAGGCGAAAGGTAATATAAAAGGTCCAGTTTTGCAACCTCTTTTAACCTTTGGGCAGTGGGGTGATAATGACCTATTACTTGAATTCATTGTTGTCACGGCCCTCATAAATAAAGAAATTTTTTTTGTGTCACTGAACTGCAGCAAGTAACTCTCTGGTTCCTGATTGACAGAGGTTTGTGTAGTGGCTAGGAGAGGAGCTGAACGTATGCCATCGAAGTGAGCGTAAACTGGAGGTCACACGTTCGTTGTTACTGGCAGGGCCCACTCAGCCTTTCATCCTTGCCAGCTTTGTAAATTGAACAGTGCTGAGTTGGGTGATAGAGTCTTTTCAGTGCATCTGTTTGAAGCATGACTGATATTAAGGGATGGGGGGTCTATGTCCAGTGCCTTTCCTTCAGCTCCACAGAATGAATGAAATGATTAATAACAGTTGCTGGGCTGGGGTGAGAGGAGAAAAGCTCAGCGCCGGTAAAAAATCACAACAAAAGAGAAAAAAAGCATTGGCAAAGCCAATAGGTCTCGCCTTAGATAATTTTCCATTGACTTAACCAAGGAATGTGCTTGCAGCAGCACCGCTGTAGACACAGGGGCGGGTGAGTTCAACCGGGACATACAAAGACCTGTGATAGCACGATGGGTGGGGTACGTCAGGTGGACACAGGGCTTGTTCAACCTTCTGCAGTTGAGGGGGGAGGAGGGGGCGGTAAGAACTAGTACATGTGTAAAGAGTGCCCAGAGCAGAAACAGCAGGCACCGTTCATGGGGATGGACATGTAGTGCTTTCTGTAACCGATTATAGCCACCTGTGCATGTTGCTCATTTCAGATTGTGTATGTGCACTGCATGCATGACTTTTAAATGCCAATAAAATGTTTCTAAAAACATATATACTTATTAAGACAACTGCACGTTTATATACACGTTTGGCTTAAAACCTGAAAGGAAGCTGTAATAATGCGCATTAAGGCACTTTAGGAAGGACTAGTGCATTTTATTGAGCTGAGCCGTTTCCTTTCCTGTCGCAGCAATAAATTCATGAATGGGCCCGCCAAGACGGCCTGCTACTTCAATCTGCAAGAAACAGACCCGAAACCTGACTCTCTTTAAAGGCCATGCCAAGGATCACACCGTGGGATGTGTCTCCCACCGGCCGCTGCTGGAATTCCAGCCTCTGAAGTCATGTTGTGTTCAGGAGCTGACGGTACCTCCGGGGCTGCCGGAGCACAGGCGGGGTTTTCCCACTGCTTCCACGTCACATTAGGGGCGCAACGTTACTTTGAAATACCTTTAGTAAAATATTTTCACGGAATAGTTTTAAATCAATTTCATGCTGAATCGTTTTGAGTCCTCTCCCGAGACTCGCTACAGCTCGCGGGGACACCTGTGACGTATTTAATAGCTACAGGAGCAACAAAGTGTAACCTCACCCACCAGGAATGCTGCCACCCTGCGCGCCGCTGCTCGCTCCAGAGAGCAAACCGTCGTGTGAGTGACACATTGGAAATGAGGTGGGACATGCACCCGCCTTTGGCCATTTGCGTGCTTTCATTATTGAAAGACACACACAAAGGCCAATCCAATGTGTGAGAGGAGTCAGACCCACACGGAGAAGTTTGGAGTGCTCACAAGAAGCCTCCCATAGAGCAGCGCATGCGGGCTGCGCTAGGCTCGACCTAAAAACATGGAGGGGTGAGCAAGATACGTGACTGATAGCGAGAGGGGGCAAGCAAGCAGACTGGCAGTGCAAACACATGCACGGTTATTGAGTGCTTCCACAACAAGAAAGAAACTAGCTCTGAAAGCACTAGCAGTGGAAGGACACTGGGCAAGGAAGCAGTACTTGAGCCATTCTGCAACGGAGAGCAAAACAAAAGAAGAGGAAGTGAAGCCGGCATTAGCTGACTAAAGAGAAGCAAGCAAATAAGAGTGACAATGAAGCCAACCAGTGGTAAGCATGGGCGGGCTCTAAGCCCACTGTAAGTAATCAAAATGTCTTGCAAGCGACAGCCATGCTCTTTCACAGGCGAGACCTAAAAAAGAGGGGGTGGGAGGGGGCAAAGAGCAGAGGAGAATAGGCAGGTACGACAGGTGAATATGGGAGAGGAGGGTTTTAGGAGAAGTGGGTGAGGGAGAAGGAGAGGATGAGGAGTGGAACAGGACAGTAGAAGAGTAGAGTTGGACACAGGCAGAGGAGGAGCAGCAAAGCGAGGATGTAGTGAAATGGGTTTACAGGGAGGAAGATACCGATAGACTAAGACACATCAAGAGGAGGGAGAATTAAATACATTTTGATGGAAAATGGCTGCTAGGTCCTTCTAGTTTTGCATTCCAGACCTGGATTGGAGACACCTGGAAATCCTCCTGATAGGCAGATGAATAGGAGTCTGGTTTCAGAGCCAGTGGGCTCCTGGATTTCCAGCCAGTGCTAGAATTGGAAAACATTTACTCAGAGATTCCATAAATTGGGGGTTACGGTGTGGGAGCGGAAAGAGGGTGGAATCATGAGGGGTGAAGTCATGAAAACCCGAGTCTGACGGTCAACTTATATATTTAGTTTAAAAAAAACTCTGGCACGGAAATTGGCAACAAGAACGAATGTGACAGGAAATCAGAGGTTAAGGCATCTACTGCTTAGATCTTTGTGTGCTCAGCCGTTAAATAGCATCAGGATATCCGCATTACCTGCACTGTTCCCAGATCATTTTGCCCTGACTACAGCTCTAAGGAACCGGCACGGATTTGATTTACTGCTGTTGAGAAATATTTCCCCTGGGTAGTAAGAAAAGATATGAAGTATGGCAGCATTTCAGCTGGATTCCCTTTAGAACTACCTGCAAAATATTTATTTTCTGGGAAATAAATCTGCCAGTCCTGTATCTATCTCTGAACCCTCACAAAGTACGTTGGGTTTGCTCGGTGTAAATGGAGCTGTTAAAGCATTTTCCAGGGCTACATTAACCTCCCTTACCTGCAGCAGCCCCACAGGGTACTTAATCCCCAATGTTACCATTAAAACAGTAACATCACTCTAGACCTCACAAAGGTTTGTTATGTTTGAGAGCTAAAAGTGCAAAATCAGTGATCAAAGTTTACTTTGTGTCATGAAATGCTTGCTGCCACGGTCTTTCAGCTTTATGGGCTTAAAGTAACACTCATAGGGACTACCTGGTACTCTTTCTATTGATTCTGAGGGAAGGGAAGATGATTTGGCTCTGAGATACTGTTCCTTCTTCAACCAATAGGATGCTTGCATATCTCTGCAGCAGGCACATTGATGTCATGAGCTGTATTACTAGGATTAACGCTGCTCGCTCTTATGCGCTCCTGTACTCCTTCATCTGTTACTCTGCCTCCTGCTTTTCAGTTTAGGAATGAGCATTTTCAACCAGTGGTCGGAGACAATCTTGCAGATCTATGTAAGTGAGCCCATTCATAAAAAACAATAGGCCTTTAAGGGTGGTTTGTTAGTGCACAGTGTTAAAGGCTGCAGGCTGCTATTTTGTTACATGGAAGCACAGAAATTACCGTATTTGGCAATGATTTTTGTTTTGGAAACGACCTCTGACAAACCCTGGGAACAGGAGATTTGCACTCTAATAATCCTTGCTAGAGCCACTTAAGAGAGGTTTTGTAATGTTTTGTCAACTGTAATTTTGTACATGTATGTAATTTTATGCCTAGTATTTAGCACTGTGTGCAGTGGCGTAACATCAGCCCCCGTGGTGCGGGTGGCCCTTAGCACAGTACACTGGGTCTGGGACCAAAGTGGTCGGTGGTGGGCCCCTGGTGTGGGGGGGCGGGCTAGTCCTCCATGTACTTTGCAGGGGGGGCACTGATTGTGTGTAGTACTTTTTTGTTCTGGCTTTAGTTGTCTGTCAGGCTCTTGCAACAATACAAAATCATAGAAATACATTTACATTCAGAGGGGCTTTGGGTCAATCCTCTGCGGCAGCTGGCTTGTCTGTGGGTGAGAGACACCCTACGATACTCCTAGTCCATTTCTGACCAATGGAGTAAAGGTTTCCAGTCCCTTCCCTGCCTAATTTTTCAATAGTTTTTGTTTGCTTTACTGCAAGAATTCCTAAAATGCCATTGGTAAGGGCATTTTCAAGCCATTCTAACTTGGGCTCTGGTTGTGGGTGTGTAAGGGAGTGCACTATTTAACACTGTGGTGTCAAAGGGATGCCCACAGCGCCCTCTGCATATTCTGCTGAACTCTGGGGAGTCATCCTCTGGCCAGTCAAGTCAACCTATTGTGTAGCTCCTGGGAGGAATTTCACACCTCATTCAGACCAAGTATTGAGCTGAGTTGTTGGAGACAAAGTGCAAATTAGCCCCCAATGGCTTCAGGCAGGGTCAATGTAACTTTTTAAAAGTTACATTTCCTAGATACTTAATACAAATCGGACTTTATCATAATAAAAAATAAGTCATTTGATGGAGTCTGTAGCTGGTACAGGTCAAATATTATAGATTAAAGTGTATAATCTATGCTTTGAATTTCCCTATGTGCTGCCTACAGCCTGACCAGTGACAATGTCATTTTGGGCGTAGTCAGTGGGGGAACATGCCACTTCTAATGTCACACATGTTCCAATCTTAAATAATATGCTTACTAGCTTATGTGCAGCAAGGTCCGCTTAGGGGAGGCTTATCTAATATTTGAAATCCGGTTTTCCTATCTATCAAAAGGGCGATTTTGGCAGATCTGTGCAGCTGGGTTCAAGCTGTTGCTGTCAGGTTACACAGGTTAGGCAATGGCCAAACTAGTTTGGAGGCGTTTCACAATCTGCAGATTGTTCATCTTTACAGTCTTGTTGCCTAATTTGTCAGTTATGTATCAAACAAAAGACCCTTGTGTAAGGGAAAGGGTACAGGGGGGACAAAGAGCTGGTTCAAGAGGTCCAGAAGCCCGTGCTCCTAGCAAGAATCATGAAATTCAACAATGGGGCTAATGTTCCTGAGAGGAAAGAAAGAAGGGGAGAGGCACAATCTCTCAGAACATGGAGAGTGCCTGGGCCAGAGTACTGAAACGGGACAGTCAGCGGGACTGTTTATGTTGCCCTCACACACCCCCTAGAGGGTGTCATGCTTCATCATTGGGCGGTGCTCTTCATTGGGCCAGCGCTGCAATGCCCAACGGGTGAAGGGTCGCTTTAGCGGAGATCTTTGACAAAGGCTGCCGTTTTATGAATGCAAGTGAGGTGACTAGTGATGTGGAGTGTAGAATGCAGGTTAAAACTGGTAATGGAATTCCAACGCTGTACTTTACTGGCAGGATTACCCTTCCAGGGATAAAAAACCTATAGTAGGTTAGTGCTACCTCTGGGTTTAGAAGGAGCCCAAGTAGTCTGAGTGTTGAGATCGAGTAAAGAACCTTTTCACCGTCTCGAGAGAGGGACCTAGTTGTGGTCACTCCTTCATGAATGTGTCGACATCTTTTGCGCCTGAGCTGGTCATAAGGATCCGAGGCGATTCATCAGGTCAAAAAACATACAGTGTATAAACTATCCCACACTGAGTGGTGCCCTTTCGTGCTACCTACTGTGTGTGTGTGTGTTGTGGTGTTCCGGGTCCGACCTGTAGGGATAGAAGAGCATAGTGACAAAGACATTAAAAACACTGGTAGAGCAGTTCATAATCCATCAGTGAGTTCCCTTGGTCGTGGACCCATGCTCTGGTACCACAATCGTGTAAAGTGTTTGCTTAAAAAAAGAGAAAAGGAACGTATGAAAAGAAGCATGTGAGTATGCGGCTCTCCCATCACGGGGTACTTTAAAGATTTTGTCAAATGCAATTTTGTGACTGCTTCCAAACAGTCCATTACCAGATCTCTCCCACAGGCTGTATCCATAAAGCTGATTTTCCTATATAGGGGTCCCATTTAGGGCTTTGAGTTCCTCAAAGGATAGGTGGAAGGGCGTGCTGAATAACTCCCCAGATTCATCCAACTTACCAGGGATAATGTCTTCTGATTGTAAATCTAGGGCATTTTTCTTTATTTCATGTTCCTTTTTTATGAGCATGGCCTCAGAGAGGTCTGCGATTGCTTTCTCTTCTTTTGTGTCAGTTGCCTGTAGCCCTAGGCCTGGTCTTACTCACACTACCCCCCCAGCCCCCCATCCAACATGTATGCAAAGAGCTCATCAGGCGTGTATGCCTTCTAAGGGTTTTGGTGTACCTCGGCCTCCATCACAAGGACTGTTGGATCAGCTCAACATGGATGACATGATTGATGTTTAATTGATGATTGCCCAACCATTTGTGGAGTCAGTTGGATAGACATAGGGCTATTCGGAACTTTGGTGTCTACTTCCAGAACCCAAGGCACCACCAATCGCCGACATCCTGGCCAATACTTTAGTGAGTTTGTCTGGTTTCGACGAGGTGTTAGCTAGGGGACTGGGCCCGGGTCCTTCTCAAATACCTCCTTGGTCGCTTTCTGAACTGTCAAGTTTCTAAGCATTCTTGGTTCTGGTCTAACAGTCTAAAGAAGAAGAATGAAAGTCATGTAGCCTAGTAGCAGACGGAAGACAGCTGAAGACTTAATAGTGACATAATAGATATTTTGGAAAGCTGCCAGCACTCCTAGTAGCCTACATGATAAAGCCTGGTTGCCTTGAAGCAGAAACGCTGATCTAAATGTGTGAAAACCCTGTTTCCACCGTGCGGTAATTCTGCCTTCAACTGCCTCCTCCTTATAATGTTGTTGTTATATTTAGCATTGGGCGTTTGAACTTTAACATTAGATCACATCATACCACCTTGCGTCTTGCTCCCCTGCCACTTAATACGTTAACCTACTTTGCTGGCATACCTCACAGGGCAAGTGCTCACGCATTAAAAACGAAGGCTGCGCAAGATGACCCAAGTTCAGCTCCAAGCAGATGCAGGTAGAGGGTGCTAGTATAGAAAAGATGCAAATAGTACCAGTAGTGCCTCCACCGCCGTCGTGATGGTATGGGCACAAATCCTTGCCTCCTCCTCCCCTCGTTGCAGGGCCAACATGGCACTCCGCCCGAAGCACTACTGCCGCTATCACAGAGAAAATGAGGGAAAGTGACTGCAAGAGAGAGGCTAGCAGCATGGTGACCTGGTGCAGGTGGGTGGTTGTAGATGGGTCAGGTGCTGGGGGCGCTGACAGTGCAAAGCAAGAGCGCAGGCGAGCAAGCCACACCGGCTGCTACTCTGGCCGCTTTCGCATCCGAACTGTGCAACTGCGGCATCAGACGCCTAGAGTGCTGACGCCCCTCCTGTCTGGCTATGAATCTCCTGGGTAGATATCAACTGACAATGAGCCAGATATAATGTCGCATTTTGGTAGTGTAATGCAATCTGATTTACACTTTTATCTGTGATTACAAACTGCTTGTGCAGTATTGACGTAAGAGATCTTGCAGTCACCATCTTCTCTGTCTTTTTTCCCCGTGTCTGTGGATTTGACCTTGTTTGGTTTATTTGTCTCCTCTTCTTCCATCTAATGCTCATCCTTCTTTCCACTGTGTCCGCTTAAAACTATTTGCGAATAGGCTTCCTCTTCAGTAACTAAATGGTAATGTCTGACCGGTGCTACAGAAGCATCAGTATTGAGCAGTCTCACTATCTAGCAAAACATTTATCATGGGAACTCTTATAAACAGGCTTAGCATTAATTTCACGGGGCAAGCAACAACGGGGGAGGGGAAACCACAAGAAAGTTGCAAGTAACAACAGGCAAGCAACAACGCGGAAGGGCAAGTGTCAAGCAAAAACAACGTCATTCAACGACGAGGGAGGGAGCAAGGGTGAAGCAACGACATGGGACGATGAAGCAACGATGCAGGGGGGAGAGTGAAACAGCGACAGAGGGGCACGGGGGAAACAAGTAAAGCAACAACAGTGATGACAGGAGAAGAAGAAAAAAGTACCTTAATCCCAGCGGAAGAACAGTCAAAAAATATTAATCAGTATTTGGTCCATGCTCCATGGAAGGAAGATACCAACGAAGAGAAAGTGAAACCAGCATGCGCTGACAAATCGGTAGTCCGTGCACCCCTGGAAGTCAGCAACACCAGCTCAGGGGGTCCGGGACTGTTAAGAAACTATATCAGATCAACTGATGAGAAAGGCATATACATATAAAAAACTAATTGAAAATTCTAAAACATTTTTTAACTGTGACTGAGTTTCAAATTGGTGGCTAAAAGTTAAGTTGATATCCTTAGCTTCAATTGTGGAGAATCCACTATGTACGATTGTTGGCCTCAGTTAAAGCACTGGTATGTGCTGGCAGAAAGAGAGCATGCTTTAGGAGCATGTATTCTAGAGTCCATAGCATATTGCTTCCTCGTTTAGAAATAAAACTACATTTTGAAAACCCCAACCTTCCCAATAAAATTAAAATGTTTATTTGTGTACATTTTTTTGTTTATGAATTCAATATTTCATAATGTACGTATTTGTTTGATATACTGTTTTTGGGTACAAGTCATATAAAATATTTAGACCAGGGTACCCAGCTTCCAGTAGGGATTGGGTGGGGGAGGGGGAGATGCAGGGGGCACAGAAGTAAAAATGTTAAGAACTGCTGCTTTAAGACAATCATGTTATCTGTAACCCTTAAACTTAAAAGTTGTTTTTATTTTTTAGGGAGTTTGTTTGCTGTGGGTGCCTCGTAAAGGGACTATTCTTTTTGCTGTGTTTTACACCTTGGGAAATTTTGCTTCGCTTGGAAGGTAAATAATATTTTAAAATGAAAATGACTTTTTAAGGCAAAATATAATGCAAAATAATTTGCACATTTCTTCTTGCCATTCATACATTTCTGCAGAACTTTAGACTGTGATTTAGTTTTAGCCCGTGGAACCTTTATTTTCAGGGCAGCATTTAGTTCCTTGTCTGTTTTTATTTTGTTATAAGAAAGGTTTGAAGAAAGCCACTTAATGGAGAATTATGGCAAATGATTTACAGGATTTTCCTTGGATTCTATCATCTTGCATGTCCACTCTTTAATGCAGCCATGCAGACGTTACTTCTAATTGCATATTAGAGAGGTACTAGGCAGGCATTACCTGGAGGCATGCATGATGTTAATTTTCAGGGGTGAAATAATTTGTTCTTCATCCATTCCAGTGTCCATGTTCAGGCCTCATCATTTCTTGTGATCTAATGGGTCGGGGCTGGCTTTGCGTATGTATGGAGCCATGGAGTGTGATGATTAGTCTTCACTTATACCGAACTACAGTAACAGAAATAAATAGTCTGTCCCAAAATTAAAGTGGGCTCATTTTACATTTGAACTAATGGTTTATAGCCATCTACACTAGCCCCTGCCCACATCCATTTTAAGGTCACCTGCCTCACCTAATAGAGTGAATGGCTGCCCCTTTATTTGACCGACAAAGGGACTTATTATGACTTTGGCGGTCCTACAGCGGGCGGTGCAACACGCCGTCTGCAGTAGGACCGCTAAAGCCGTGGTGCTGCTGCCTGCCAGATTAGGACTTCAGTCCTGGTCTGGTGGGCAGTCCTGCAGCGATCTTACAGCAGCGGTCTGTTAGGCTCATAAAAGAGCCTAACATGCAGACCGCCGCTGTCAGAGCGCCGACTGCACCTTGCTGCATGGTGTGGCATACATGCCACACCATGCCGGAACTGGAGGTGCAAATCCAGGGGAGCACTATATGTGCCCCCCCTCTCCCCACATGAACCCAGAGACGGCAAGGCTCCCTGTTAGGGCACCCTTAGTTCCCTCCCCGTCACCCTTTTCATGATGGGCTCACTGCCATGAAAAGGGCAGTTTAGATGCAACTCGAAATATGCTTGGCAGTGCCACTGCGGCACTGTCTGCATATTTCAGCCTCTGACTGCTGCACCACTGCCACGAGATCCTGGATCCCCGGCGGTCGCAGCGGTCCTGTGGCAATCCGACCTCCACACATGTAATACTGCGGGCAGGTCGGCAGTGTGGCGGTGGTCAGACCGCCACTGCAAGTACAGCGGTGCTGTGGACCAACGTACACATATTCGGGCCAAAAACAGGTTTACTAAAAGAGTAAGTGCCTACAAAGCTAGGACTGTGTATAATAGTATGTAGGTTTTCCTCTACTGGCACCCACACTATAGTCCGACATTTATTGATCTGTTTGCTCTCTTTTAGTGATCACCAACAGTTCCTTGTGTTTGGGATCTACTATACAGTAATAGATCACTCTTGCTTCACTAATTCAGCTCCCCTTTTTTCTTGAATCTAAAGTGGATAATCTACCTTTTCAGTAAAATCTCCTGACTTAAAAAAACAAAAACAGAATCAACCTCTGAGACTAAAACGTCACCTTATTTTTCTATGAATTTTCCTTTCCACACACTGTTTGCAATTATAGTATATGTGAGCCAGAGACGACTTTAATATGTAACGCTGCCCCACTAAGAGACCTACGCCATACAGGTTTAGTACTGTCTCCACTTTTACTTACATTGAGATAAGTTTTGTCTTATATTGAAGGTTCATCATCTCATCCCTCAATGGTGGAATTCTCCACTACCTCAGATTCTGAATTAATCCATAGTCTCTATTGTGTCCCAGTATTATTTGCATTTTTACTCAATTTGGTTTTTAATTTGTCATTTAAATTTTCAAATCTGCCCATTAAGGCTCGTATTCTTTAAGCCTAATACATTGTTTTGGTGTAATTATACATACTTTGGCTGCACAGAGAAAACCTAAATATGCAATAGTATTTGAATATACATTAGTTTAAACAGCACCTTTTAGGAATGTTTTATGAATTCTGTGACCCGCCACCTCTCCCTTCTGTCCCCCGCCCACCTGCGGGCCGTAAGAAAGTAGTAAAATAATTTTCTTTATTTCTGTGTATGTTTCCTCATTATCAAAGGTTGGTTATTCATTTACAAAATATTCCTCCCATTCAGACCAACACACAACAGCCTCTAATGCCATTGGAATAAGCATTTGTAGTGCTGTAAAAGCTATGTTTGGGCACCCATGTTCTTGGTACAACAAGAGTGGGCTGGTTCTTAGTCTTCTTTTCACCTCAGCTGGACTAGTCCTATGTCCTTGCTTTACCGCATGATATGTATTCAAAATACAAAAGAACAGCATGAGAATTTAAATATTTTGTCCAAACTTGTTCCCTAAAGTGGTGTTCATCCTTAGACTGCCCACACTGTTTGCTACGCTTTATATTGAATCTTTCCTGTCCTTGATTGTGTACACGCCTACAACAAAGACGCTGCTCCTCCTGTATTCTAAGGCATGTGCATTCTTCCTCCTGTACTTTGTATCAGAATATTGCTCTGTGTTCGTCTGAGTTGCCCCACTGCTGTGCAACTCACTGTAAAGCTATGTAAACTCCAGTCACTATGTTTCATCACATGGCCTTCTTTTGGATACGTCCTTGTGGCCTAGCAACATCTGATGTGCTTGCTTTATACTAGGACAGTTTTTAGTTTCCAGCAACCTTTCCTATGACTTAGGATACTTCAATGAGGCGAAAGATCTCCTATACATGCAGCAGTCTTTTATGCTTCATGCTTGCAACATAAGATCTCTCTTGTGCGCCTTGGCTCCGATTATTTATTTCACAGATGTATGTGGTCAAACTCTTTCGGTGCATGATCAAACCCTCAGTACTGAGTTTACACCTTTTCTATAAACTCACATCAAGGAATAACCAGTGATTTTCCAGAGTCTGGTGCAGATTTCAATGAATCTGTACCAGCACCACCTCACACTTGTAGTCAAACCTCTCTTTAGATAGTTGCTGGGAAGCTAGTATTGTACACGAACAAGGCTGACCTTTCCCAGGGCTATAACAAGTTGTGCTTGTTGCCAACTTGTAAAGATATCTTCGCACAATGATGTAGTTGGTTCTTAGTTTATTGTCCCAGGCTTCCAGTTTTTTCCAGACTCTAACAGCCACACAACAGAATAAAGGCCAGTTTACACATGAACATTATTAGAACACGCAAAAGGAACTTAACAGTTAAGTTTTAACGACTAACTAATTATCCACAAGTACTCTACAAGCACACAGCTACTCGGACTGTCACCTAGTAATTCACTGTGATAGCACTACTGACTAATCCCAGTATAAAAACTTTTTGTAAGTCCTTGTGAGAATAACTCACTAATAATTTATATTCTTTCTCTTTAGACCTTCATCGATTGATTGATTGGTTCAGTAAATATTCCTGTGACTGGCCCATGCAACTAACCTGGGAGTACATTCTCTTCAAGTGATCAATCTATTTCCTAAACTCTCTAGTTGATAGACTGAATATATTCTTGACCCTCACTAAAACATCCCCTGCAGTCCATTTTTTTAAACTTTCTGTCTGCCCTCCCCGAATCCCTATGCATGTGGAAAATGACTGACTCATTGAAACACTCCTGAGTTCATGAGCCTGGCATGTCTCTCAGGATAAGCCTAAGCGAGGCTCCAGGTAGTCCTCTAAATTTAAGACCCACCCAGGTCCTACCTGTTCAGTGTAAAGGAAGAGGATACAGCTCCTGACCATTTTTGTTACACAACTCAGATTTCAAGTTTGTTTCTCTTTTCCAACTCTTCATCCCCTCACATCTCCCTAACTGACTTCTTTACCTCAGCACCAACCTCCACATTGTAATATCAGAGTAGGCTTCAGGTCTAGCTGGCCCTGGAACATTCTGCATCACAGAACACGTATCAGGATGTTATACAGATGAACTAGCAATTAGTCCTTGGTAAATGTATCCGCAGGCAGTAAATAGAATAAACAACACTTTGAACCCTGCTCCAGACTTCATGAAAATTGAAACGCGTTGTACCCTTTTTGCGTAGTCATCCCATTTTTTGCTGAGTTTTATTGCTGGTTTTTAGACTTTGCACACTGGGACGCTGCTGTCCAGTGTTCATTGTGTGTGCTCTGACTCCTAAAATGTATACAAATTGGCTAATCCCTGATTGACATTTAACTTTCCTGCATGGCCATAGTATATAGTGTAGAAATAACACCTATGACGAGGAAAGTTAAGAGTTGTCTGTTGAGTACAGCACTTACTGTGCCATCCACTAGTGTGACAATGAAAATATGCCTTCAAGCTTACCACTGTAGCCTGACTGCTGCCACTTAAACCTGCAGTGCGACCTGTCAAACAAAAAAAAAACTCCTTTTAATAATTAATATGTCACCCCTAAGTGGGCCTTGTATCCCACAAGATAGTGTGGCTAATATGTAGACATGTGTACGTAGCGTGTGTATGTAGCGTGCTGCTCTTAGCAAAGTTGATCCATCGGTCACGTATTTTTCCAAAACCTATTTTACTGTGCAGTTATAAAACATGGAACTGAAACGAAAAACTGTCTTGAAAAAACCCATGGAGGAGGTTGAAATGTTGACACATGAGCGGCTACTGCCCATCCACCACTTTGCACTTTATGACCACCTTTGCACCTTACACTTTTTTAAATTAACTAAAGTATTGTTGTATCTTCTTGTTGGGCATAGCACATGTGGTGGCATTACACAGAATTGAGAGTGAGACTATGCAATCTGTTCATATGTTTTTTGCAGGTGTTCCTTCCATGATTACTTTGAGGATTGCGTAAATGTAATCCTGTCAATGACTTGGATACAAACTCTTGGTGCTTTGAAATTGTTTCATATTCATGCAGGAATAATTTGATGCTTGATGTAACATTTTACCTTTATTTCTTAGCACCGTATTTCTTATGGGACCTGTGAAACAGTGTAAAGAATGTTTGAACCAACTCGATTAATAGCTACAATCGTAATGCTAGTAAGTATCTAGTTATTTTAAATGAAAGATTTGTTTCGCATTTCACTTGTTTAATATGGTGCTTATCATTTAAACTAACATACCTCAATCTGAGGTGACAAACAAGGTAGGGAATGTTTAAGTAAGGAACTTTATGACTGAACACAAGCATAGCTCGATCAACGAGCGAGGCCCTTCAAGGTACGTTCTAAGAACATTTTAAAATTACTTGTAGATCTCAAGTCATTGTTTAACTTGAGAATCAATATGATTTGGTTTCCTAATTTCCTACCTTTTGAGGATATCTCTCTGAAATGCAGTTTAACAGACACTGAGCCAGGAGTCTGGAAGTAACTTGCAAAGGGAAATTATTGGGGTGTTTAGAAATGTGCACCTAGTTCTGGTTTTTTGGAACCACTGTCACGTTCTTTTATTTTGTACATGTTTTACAAATAACTTGTAATAATTTATTAAGGGCTGGCTCTGACCATCAGAACAAACCTCATGTAAAGAATTAATTTTCTGACAACCATTTGGGTATCACAGTAGTGTTATTTAAACAGTGCGGCTAAATGTCATTGTTTAAATTCCAGACTTGTTTGGAAGCAACTGCACATCTTTAGAACCTTTACATGCTCTTAACAGCTCAGAGGATACCATACGTTGCTACTAAGGGTCAGTTTGTGTAATGGTTTTCAACGCACAGGAATAGATTCAACATCAACTCACACAAAATGAGCATTTCATTAGATATTTTAACCCATGATTGCCTGCCAAATTTTTATCTTCATGGACTCCCACTGAATACTTTCCAGAAATGTAACTTTTCTCTGAACTATTTGTTTCTAACGCCCAGTGCTTCACAATCTGCAAACTAGCTTAAAAGGGAATCTGCCAAAAAGTTATGGACCACTATGGTGCCTGTGGACCATGATAGTTGTGGAGACAGCCAAATATTTATTTCAGACTCCACATAGAAGAACCTCCTAGAGACTGCCTTATGGCTGTCAGTGAGATTACAGGAACAGCAACATACATCAAAGGACACAAGGGAAATATGAGTCTTGAAAGGTAAAGTGCCAGAAATTCTTTTCACAGATGACTAGTCATTCATCATTCGAGAATGCCCGTTTCAGTCGTAGATCATGAAGCAGGAGTCATTGCTAATAGTTCAATAGTATATGGACTTGGAAGGGCTACAACACACACCCTGTTCCACCAGAAATATCTTTACTGAAGGCAACCTTTTCATCTTATGTTTGCCAGGAGCTTCAGATGATATTTGGAGGCATTGTACCTTCTTTAATCTTTTTAAAGTGCTGGTTATATGTATCAATTTCTGCTTTGTGAAAAGTGTCATGGGGCGCCTTTGGTGTATGCACTTTGTAAGATTGTGTTCGTTGGGTGCTTGGTGTCTGATTGTTCTGTGTATGGGTCTTCAGTATTTGGTGCATGTACCTCTAGTGCAGTGGTTCTTAACCTGTGGTACAAGGCACCCCTGGGGATCTGCAAAGCCTACTCAGGGGGTCTGTGACTGCTTGGAAAATTAAATAATATTAAGAAATTATTACCGTATATATAAAAAAGAAGCAAAATATGTAATTGAAAATTTTAAAACATTCTGTAAATGTGAAGGAATTTGAAATTAGAGAAAGATTAAGCTAGTATCCTCCGATTGATTCATGGGAGCAGTGCATCTACATCAACCACAATATATAGTATGGATGATGAGTAGCCTCAATTGAATTTAGAAAAACTCCAACCTTCCTAGTAATATTTCAATTTTTTTTTTTTTACATTTGTTTGTGAATTAAATAAAATATTTCATCATTTTTGTATTGTTTTGTGGTTCAAATCATTGAGAACATCGGGTTTTATTGAAAATGCATAGGCTGTGATACCCAACTTCTAGTAATGACTAACTGGGGAGTGAAAACACCAGGCAAAAATAATCCACTCCTGGATAGAAAAATAGAGCTTACTCTAATGAACAAAACAAGACCAAAATGACAAAAACCAATAAGTAGAACCAGAGTTATGAATTTTTAAAGAATATCTTGAAATATAGTGCTTCAAAACATAAAGCGCCAACCGGGGCTGTCTAGTCACGGTTGATGGGGCAAAATCTGAAAGTTCAGGCCGGGCACGATGGAGCACGGGTCGGATACAGGGAACCAACCTTGTCCCACTGAAACAGTACCTTAGATAAGGGATGCGTCTGCGTCTAAGACCCGATGCGAGGAGCAGAGGAGGACATGCGTTGGCGTCAATTTGACAAAACAACAATCCAAGAATACACTAACCCAGCCTCTCCGTTCCTTCCAACACATCTCACGCGATGAATTTATGGACCTGGTCAAATAAGCAGGCCTGCCGGCAGCCCTCTGACCCGTGTCCACCACAAACTTTCAAGACAATTCTTTTAACAACCTCTGCTGCCACTCCAGTAAGAAGAATCATCAACGATTCCTTAACTACCGGAATATTTCCAGAAGAACTCAAAAAGTCATACATACGCCCTTTACTGAAGAAAACAAACTTGGACCCGCTGAACCCTGACAACTACAGACCTATTACAAATGGACCTTTCCTGGGCAAACTGATAGAAAGAGCAGCGCTCGCCCAGATGTCCCAATTCATTGAAGAGAATGACATACTTTCAGACTTCCAAACAGGTTTCCGTCCGGTAAGAGGCACAGAATCTGCCCTCCTTGCCGTCTGGGATGACCTGAAGAACACAATAGACCGCAACGGGGTTGCTGCGCTTCTCCTCTTGGACCTCTTGGCTGCCTTTGACATGGTTGACCATGACACTCTGAAACAAAGACTCTATGAAGCCAGCATAGAGGGGACTGCTCTAGACTGGATCACGTCCTACCTTCGAAACAGAACTAATGTCATCCATACCCCACCTTTTTCATCGAAACCATACTCCACAAAAGCAGGGGTCCCTCAAGGCTCTATCATCTCACCCATGCTTTTCAACATCTACATGAAGTCATTACCGGTACTGATCAATCAATTTCACCTCACATGCTATAACTATGCAGATGACACACTCCTTCAACTGGAATGCCCCAAAGACATTGGAAACTCCCCAATTTTCAGTTGTCTCAGAGCCGTGGATCAGTGGATGACTTGGAGCCACCTCAAATTGAATGCTTCCAAAACGGAAATATTCATGTGTGGCGATTGGAAACATTATGACCCGCTTGCCGCCTGGCCTGATGAACTGGGATCACCACCTAAAGTATCGAAGGAAGTAAGAAACCTCGGAATGACCATGGACCCCGAGCTATCGATGAATGCCCAAGTAGACAAACTAGCAAGATCAAGCTTTGTCACTATAAAAACGCTGCGACTAATTTTCCCTCATTTGGGATTTCCACACAAGGTCCAAGCTACCATCTCCCTTGTTCTGTCCAAACTCGATTACGCCAATAGCCTCTACCACGGATCACCTTTAACGACCATGAAAAGACTGCAACGGATTCAGAACTCGGCTGCCAGACTACTCTTGCATATCAAACTGCGAGACCACATCTCACCTGCCTTGAAAGCCCTACATTGGTTACCGGTTGTTGGAAGATCCACGTTCAAGCTGCTTTGTATTACCTACAAAGCAATACATTGAATGGGACCGCTCTTCATCAGGAATAAAATCACCAAACACATTCAACAAAGGAACCTCCGCTCTAAAATAGCACCTCACCTCAAAATCCCAAGATACAGGAAAAAAAACATGGGTGGCACATCCTTCTCTGTTCAAACTATGGAACTCTTTACCCCCCAACATAAGATCCACCTTATCTTCAGAGAAACTACTCAAGAATTGGCTCTTCCCCACATAAGCACCATACGCAAACAGAAATTTACAGCATATCCCTCTGTATATAATCATTTATCTTTACTATAGATATGTACCTATCTTTGTGTATTGCTTTGTATAAACATGTAGAATAATTGTTAAAAAAAAAAATAATTAAAGTACAATAGTACTTGAAAACCAGAGTTTATCTGGTGCATCGTTGGTCTACATGTACTTCTTCCATTGTGCATCTATGTACCTTCCATGTACTTGGATCTGTGTGTTTGTTACTTTCCTCCTGAAAACCATATCCAATGCACTACCCTATTTCTCATCCTGTACCTCTATCAATATCTTTAATCTACATATACCTACCTCCTTTATGCATCTATATACTTTCAATGTACTTATGGATCTATATATGTATCACTTTCTTCTAATTCAGCATATCCAATGCACTACCCTATTTCTCACCCTATACTTCTCTCAATATATCTTCTAACCCAACTTTCTGACTCATCTCAAACTTCTTTCTACTACTCTTTCCAATGCACTACCCTATTTCTCACCCTATACATCTATCAATATATCCTCTACACCCACTCTCTCATTTATCCCAAACCCCATACCACTACTATGATCCCCAAAATAACCCTTTCTAGACTCTCCCTCCTTGCATCATGACACCTCTTTTACTATACCGATCTCCAAAACAAACCTTTCTAAACTCTTCCCTCTGACTCTTCCCCTCCACAACCCCTTTTTACTCATCCAAAAGCCTTCTCCTACTGCTATTACCTCCCAAAAAAAATCAAAATCCTTCACTCTCCTAACCCTCCACTATCCTTTTCAATCAAAATAACAGACTAACATGTTCACTTCTCAAATTTCATATTCCACTATACTAATTCACCACTAATCCTTTATGGGTCACAGAGTAGCGTGTTACTCGCCAAAAAACGCTTCAACACCTCATCAGAGGTAAGCAAGCATTATATAAATGCAAACCTTTTTCCCTCTCCTATCCCTCCGCTACCTTTCTCTATCTAACTGAATAACACATCCACCACTCAAACTACTTTCATATTTCACTATACTAATTTTCAACAATAATCCTTTATGGGTTCCGGAGTAGCGTGCTACTCGCCAATAAAGCGCTTCAACACCCCATCAGGGTTACAAGTGCTATAATGCAAACCTTTTCCCTTTTCTACCCCTCCCCAACCCTTCTCAATCCAAATAACTGACTAACGTATCCACCACTCAAATTACTTTCATATTTCACTATACTAATTCAACACTAATCCATATGGGTTCCAGAGTAGCGTGCTACTCACCAAAAAAAGCGCTTCAAACCCAATCAGGGGTAGCAAGCGCTATATAAATACAAACCGCTTTCCCTCTTCTATCCTGCCGCTACCCTTCTCTATCCAAATAACTGAATAACATATCCACCACTCAAATTACTTCATATTTCACTATACTAATTTTCAACACTAATCCTTTATGGGTTCCGGAGTAGCGTGCTACTCGCCAGAAAAGCGCTTCAACACCCCTTCAGGGGTAACAAGCGCTATATGAATGCAAACCTTTCTCCCCCTTCTATCCCTCCGCTATCCTTCTCACTCCAAATAACTGACTAATATCCACCACTCAAATTACTTTCATATTTCACCATACTAATTCACCACTAATCCTTTATGGGTTTCCGGAGTAGCGTGCTACTGCCCCCCCCCCCCCAAAAAAAGGCGCTTCAACACCCCATCAGGGGTAACAAGCGCTATATAAATACAAACCTTTTTTCCTCTTCTATCCTTCCGAATCCAAATAACTGACTAACCTATCCACCACTTTAATTACCTTCATATTTCACTATACTAATTCAACACTAATCCTTTATGGGTCCCGGAGTAGCGTGCTACTCGCCGAAAAAGCGCTTCGACGCCTCGTCAAGGGTAGTAAGCGCTATATAAATGCAATTACAATACAATACAATTATTTCTGGAAGACTTCAAAGAGAGGCCTTGAAGTGCACAAAGTTCCTTCCTGCCCTGGCTCCAGACTCACTACAGGGGGGTATACAGCTCTTTGTGTGGGGACAGGCACAGTCAAGTCGGGTGCAAGTGTCAGCTCCTCCCTCCTATCCTGCCCAGGATGGCCCATCAGGATGTTAATGGTCCATCAGGAAGTGGACAGCTGATTAGGCACCCCTAAGCTCTCTCTGTGTGTGGTTGTCTCACCCACCCCAGACGTGTATTCAGAGACAGGCAGAGGAACAGAATGCTTAAAGTAAAAAAGGGCCAACTTTCCAAAAGTGGCGTTTTCAGACTAGTAACTTAAAATCCAATTTTACCCGAAGTTGTGATTTTAAATTGTGAGTCTAGAGACACCAAACTCGAAATATCTATCTTTTCCCAATTGGGAATCAAACTTTAAAAAAAGGTAATCCCAATGTTAACCTATGGGAGATCTAGGCCTCGCAAGTTTTACATGTCCTGCTAGTGATATACTGCACCTTGCCCTTAGGGCTACCTAAGGCCTCCCTTAGGGGTGACTTATATGTATTAAAAAGGAAGGTTTGGGCCTGGCAAAAAGGTTAACTTGCCACGTCGAAATGGCAGTTTAAACTGCACGCTCGGGCTCTGCAATAGGAGGCAGGAGACCTGTTTAAAGGGCTACTGAAGTGGGTGACACAATCAGTCCTGCAGGCCCACTAGTAGTCTTTAATTTACAGGCTCTGGGTACTTGTAATGCACTTTACTAGGGACATATAAGTAAATTAAATATGCCAGTTGTGGATAAGCCAAATGTTACCATGTTTTAGGGAAAGAGCACATGCACTTTAGCACTAGTCAGCAAAGCCAGCAAAAATGAAGTCAGCAAAACGAGTCAGTAGGCAAAAAGTCAGGGGAAACCATACCCAAGATACCAGGTCTAACTGAAGCCTTTAGATAATTTCACTGTCGGTAACGTGGCTTTATTTTGACTTTGCAATTGAGAATAGGCAACTATGTTCTTCCTGTGGTGCTATTTTTGTAATTGTTGTATAAAAAGTGTTCTTGGAACTTGTAACCTGAGGTTTCGTTGAGGCAGGATTTGTTTCCATTAAATCGTTTTGACTCTTTCTTTCCAGACAGGTTTATCATTGAGTTTGACTGCTACTTTGTTGCTGCTGCTTACAGTGATCCCCTTTCCTGATCTACGCTTCTCTTTGTGAGCCTTCACTGCTGCTCACAGAATCCCAACTTCTGCTGTGCCTTGCCCTTCTTTTACTGTGTCTGTGCTCTGACCCACTCACACTACATGGCAGCTCATTTATTTTTAATTCTGACCATCAAGTAGCCACCGTGCATTTTAATGTTTATCAAAAGGTTATACAAGTGCCAAACCATTTCTATCGGCACTACCACATTTCTCAGCTCTATTGCCCCATTACCACCCCACTTTACCATCACCATCATTCCCACTGCCTCCATGAACATTGCCACCCCTAACACCACCACTACTGCTACCTCCATCAACACTATCACTATCACTATCAGTATCACCACATCAGTGCCATAGTCCCCATGGCTACTACTGTCAACACCATCACCAATAATACCAGTACTGATAGTATCATAACTGCCACCACTACAACTAGCACCAACACTACGAAGCTCCCTCATGTTTCCGTGTTGTGTGAGTCCGAGAGAGAGCGATCTGGACACGTGTGTGAGAGACGTGTGTTTACTATAAATAGTAACTGTAGATAATAGTAGACCTAATAATAAAAGGCCAGACATGCTGGCCATACCAATAATTGTTACTTTTGTACTTGTTCGTTTTGTATTCCCTACATCAAATGAATGTTGATTTACTCATTAGGTAATACTTGCATACAATAAAAATGCTTTATTCTACACCTTTTTACACACAGACACACACACACACACACACACAGATTCTTGGAATAAAGTCAGGCCTTGTCGTTGTGACATTATAGCTGCAGCGCTTGTTGTTCTCTATACCCCTTCCTTATACGAAATAACATTTTCCGCTGTGACAGATTTCATATCTCACAATAAATCAGTGTGCAAAGACAAGGTCATGTGTTTTCGTGGTGCTGTGCATATCTACAGCTTTTTAATAAGTTTTTGCAAGTAGCATTTCATCTTATTGTCTTATAAGAGGCTACTTCTGCCTCTAAACATTTGCTGTCATGACATTTTGCACAGTGATCTATAGTATTATATGTATTGTGTGTAAGAGAGTGTACCTGCAGATTATGATATCCTGTTGTATTGCGTTATCATCAAGGTCTGAGTCATTAGATGATGAGGGTACAGACGAGTCCAATTTAATATCACACAGCTCCTATTTATATTGGTGAAACCAGATATTGTAGATTTAATGATACATTAAGCGCTAGAATCTCATTCGCTTGAATTTTTTCTTAGTTTAGTGTTATTAATGTTTCTTTTGTGTTTGTCATCAATGTTGAAAAATCGTTATTTTAAAAATGAAGATCACTGCAGCTGGGCAGAAAAAAAATATTAGTCCCGTTGACATCATTTCTCAGTGTAGTTCTCTTTACGAGAAGTTACTGCCAGTAGTATTCTATAGAATACCTGCTTTTACAAATAAATCAACCTCCATTTACCATTTTGTTTCTTTTCTTTTTCTTTAAATACACATTTTGAGACCCCTAATTCTTTCTTTAAATAAATTCACCAAGTTTGATTGTGATCTAGTATTTTTTTTCAACTGCAACAGACTAAAAAAAAAAGCAGGCTTGGCTAGTCAAATAGATCTCAACTCGAACGTTTGCTAATGCTTGTTTGTAAAGCACAGTGAAAAATATGAAAATAAAAATTCAGAATGGTCAGCTGTGTGCTGCATGCATACCCACCTGCAATCATCTTTGAATGTTTTGTCTTTATGAGAAAAACATCAGGATGCACATGAACACATGGGCAACCATTTTGAAATAGTTGTTTGTGTAAGTAAAGGCATTTTAAGATGGCCGTCGGGGTATGCGTAAACATAGTGACATGACATGTATAAGCGCCTTAAGTTTTATTTAGTTATTTAGTTTTGGTTTAATTTAGAGAGATGGCTATTTTCAAACTCTAAATTCTGAAAAGTAGAGGACAGGAGCATAAAAATAACGGAGCGAGTGCCCCAGTAACTTACATCTCTTGGACCCCATAAAAAAATAAAAGTAAAAACTGGGGTGGGGGAGCACCGGAGAGAAGTGAGAGTACGATAAATAACAGGCAGTAGGAAGGGGTGGAAGAGTAACAGAAGAACTGGTGAGCTGCAAAAAGCAATAGAAAACTGGCAGGTGAACAAAAAGCAATGATATGTACCACAAAACAAGCACAGAAGGGAGAGCGAGGAAAAAGTACATCCACTCCCATTGAATACTGAACGAAAACGAAAAAAGTCGTTCCTTATTGTAAGCACTGGAGAGATCCAGTCTGTAACACTGTGCACACCTATGCTCCAGGGTAGGGGCAAAAACAAGAAGAGGAAGAAATAAGCTAAGAAAGGTGACAAGGATACCAACCAATGATGAGCACTGGGCTGCACACATCTATGTATTGGTATTTTACACAATAGGACTTTCAGTTACATACCGCTAGAGCTGTTGCTTGGCAAGACTTAAAAATCAGAACATTTGTAGACATGAAAATGTTTTGTTTCACCCTCTGTTAACACATCTAAAAAAATAAAATGTTCAGTCATATTGCATTTGACACTATAGTGTGAGCAGTGTGCACGTTCGATGTTGTCTTACCAGTACTATCACTGAAATTAGACCTTGTCTGACATCATGAATGTGAGCATGAAAGGTAACATTACTTGGTTGCAAAACCTATTACTGTTCGTAACTTTCAGTATTCCAATGCTACCAAAACTAATTTTGGTAATCCAGCCACGTGGATGATTTACAGTCCAATTTATCTGTGGACTTTGAAAGGATTCAAGAGATGTGGTAACTAATTCTTATTCATGTAAATAATGTAGTTTTATGACTAGAGGATCCTTTCGAGGTGAACGTATTATCACTGGTAGATTTATACATGTATTAAATTGACAGAAGAAGATCCCACTCGTACTGCTTTGTGTGTTAATGTATTTTTGTATTGTTTTTTCCCTTTTCTAGTTGTGTTTTGTATTAACCCTGTGTGCTGCTTTCTGGGTAAGCAGTTTCTCTTTAATAAATATACATTACTGCCCGTACACCAAGCAAAACATACAGAATAACAATTTTCTATCTGCTCATGTCTCTGTTTTTTTTAAAAAAATACGTCTTTCTTTTGTAAATGACACAAATTTTCAACATTAACTAATGCAGTACTGTATCCTTTCTTCAGCATAACATGTAACCAAAGAAACATGTTAATGTTTAGATGTCATACTATAGCACAATTGCAGTATCACTCTGGGGAAACCTTAAAGGTCATTTACAGGTCAGTCAGGTAATTGGATGTATAAGGGTCACCTCTAGATTTTGTGACAGCTGCTGTTATTCCCTTATCCATACAGATCACTGGCATATGTAGTCCCCGGATATCTTGAGGCCTGGCTCGTATCCCAGAGTAGTCCTACACGGTGTTGGTATAGTTTATCATACTATTCTGCTTCCTAAGAATCCCTTAAACCATCTGTCAAAGAAGTTACGCTTGTGGGCATTCAGTGTGGCTAGTTGCAGCAATGTAACTGTGCCAGATGGGTGGTGTTCAATAACTGAACAAGCAATGGGGTAGGTGGGCATCTTCGTGGATTAGGAAAGGCCATTAGCAGAATCCCATCCATATTACTCCTGAAGGAGTATAGCAGGATGTAAAAATCTAGGAAATCTACAGGAGCAAAGATGCATTTACAGCATATTAACGTATCCTGTGTAATTGTATTAATCTGACAAGTGTGCATTGCAATCAAAAGCATCTTATAGTCTATGACTCGTAGCCTAGAGTCCAGTGATATGTATCTGGCTACAACTATAAAAACCCAGGTTTCTGAGGTTATTTCACATCCTGCACTCAAGGGAATCTGGCCTTTGATTTCTTCCTTTTGATACCTGTACTGTATCCTGGTGTAAAGTAACAAAACCATTTTCATGCAGGCCAATAGTTTGTTCATTTGTACTGAATGACCAGTGACGTAGTCATTAGGTGTTGGAAGCATGACCACACTTAAAGTGTGCCCCGGAGTCTGTAGTAGCACTTATCATGGGGATAAGTGGAACCGATGATCTAGTTTGTTTGTCACCAGGTTCATGACAAGGAAAATGTTGGACAAACTGCCTTGACAGTGAGTGTTCAGGTTTGCAATAAATACCTGTATAGTAGTTTCACTAACCAAAATCCGCTAATTTATACATGCGTGCTTGGAAGTGAGTTAAGAGTGTTTCAGCACCATATGAGTGACAACAATCTTTATATAATTGCAATGACAATTTTGTAAATTCATTGTAGTTTTCAAAATACTGCATTACAATAAGTGTCTTGAAGGATTCAAAGCAGTAAACTCTCATATATTTAGACTATTAATCAGCAAAAAATTGATAGATTAGGAGCCACAGAGAATTAGAAATTCAAAGATGAATAGCGGAGGGAGCATTTTATGCCCTTAGATTGATTTTTAGCATATGCAGACCACAAATGCATACTAGAAAATGAGCAATCTGATTGGTAAGTTTCGAGGGGGATTTTGCTGTTTGAGAGCCTCCAATGCAGGAAAAAATGGAGTGGCCGGGTGGGTATGCCTCATACCAAACAGGATGAGAATTGATCACAAAAGAGCAGATCATGCACTCAAATTTAAATCCGCATTTTGCATCTGCAGGTCCAAATGGGGACAAATACATCCCTCATATTCTCATCAACCGTCCGGATCCCAGAAACTACGAAGAGCACGGTCTTAGATTCAACAACCTTAATAGAGAACCACAGAATTCACAATACTTAATTTGTTTATTTAAAAAAATATATATATATAGGAAGCCATCCGTGCACAAATGGGCAGTAAGTGTAGAGATACTGGATGCATGGGGGAGTCAGTTTGATCTACATTTTGCCAGGGGCTAAAGTGTATCATTAAGAGGGAAAAGCTGTTGAAGTGAAGCTGTGGTTCTTTGCTCTGTGCGAAAAAATTTGTAACTCAAGCAAAAAAGAATTTTCAGTTCCATGGACAGTATGGGAATGAACCATAATCTAAAAACCACTGAAATTCACCACGTATCCTGAGAAGTAAAAGCATAAATCCTCTCCTGTGCATTGCTCATGGCTTCATACATCATGTATAGTTGCTGGAACACTTCACCCAGTATACAGTGAAAATAGCCCAAATGAGTACTTTGATTTATTTTGGCAAATGGGTGTTGAGCATAGGGCTCGGTGGGCAGCTTGCGCCCAATGACCTTGCCCAGTGGTCTTATTAGAACTGCTTGACTAAAGGCCGTACCATATGCCCTTGAATACGCGAACATGATTGAAGGCTAAATCTGCAGGATGTTAGAAGTATGGGGTGGTGAGTGCTGGACTTGGCCTAAGGCCATGCTCAATAAACATTGGAGTAGAAGTCTGGGACTGTGCCCAGAGCTCAGTGGTCACTACTCAAATAGGCCCAGCTGTAACACTTTTTCACACTACATATCAAAAGTGTAGCTTCTACAAAATTGTGGGTGTGGCCAAAAGGCCGAGCCTAGTGGATGCTGGAGTGTGGGGATATTAACTCATTCAGCAATGTTATTGAAGACCCCAATGTTGATGTGACATGGGAATGTCATCTATGATTTTAGCGAGCTTGTGAAGGCTTGAGCAGTGCATCAGAGAAGCTATGGATGTGTTGCTCACATGCACAACTTCCCCAAATCTCAGTGCAAGTGTAGAAATGCTGCTTAACCTATGCAAGCTTTTTCAGATTTCATGTCCCCTTACTACTGTATCTCAGCTGGCTGGAGAATATGAAGGAACTCCGAATACCTCTGTAAGATCTGTTCTGTTTTTGTTTAAACCTGTAACTAAAACGTATTTCTCTTTTTCCTAGTGGAAAAACAAAGGACTTGCATTAATATTCTGCCTCTGTCAATTTCTTGCCATGACATGGTATGTAACATACTTAAATAAAATATTTAATGCATTTGTGTGAAAGATGTGCATAAGAATGTTTGTGTGTGCATGCTCGCCTTAACGAAAGACTTCCTAGATTAAGCACTTATAATAGCAAATTTCATGGAAATCTCAGAGTCAAATAGAAATCAGTTTTCTGTTAATGTCAAAAGCTATAAGTGTGCAGCACACATTATACATTGCTTTAGCCATTGGTTTGTCTGCATGTTGCCACAGCCATTATGAAGGAGAAGGATTGTATTACTGGAAGAATTTAATTGAAGTGGCGTTCAGGCTCAAGAATTTCAGGGTTTGTAATATTTTGCTTTGCCGCTGCTGTGACATCGAGAAGTTTCTAGTGATTGATATTAATTAGATTGGCTTCAAAGAAAATATATTGTTCTGCAGGATTTAGATTTAAATTGTGGCAGCGTGTTCAATCAAATGCCTCACACATCTTCTAAATGTGGTTAAAAATATCCAGTTATGTAGAGTTCCCAAATCATTCGTCCAGTCCCCTTCCTGAGAATTAGTCAACTAGGGACAGGCTGGGGAATATTCTCATTGAATTTATACAAACAGCAGCACTGTAAACAGCTAAATGTTACAAAGTTGCATTTGCTGCCCATTGGTTGCTTTTACAGAGCCATGACCCCAAAAATGACTTGTCAATTTAACTCCCATCTGTTGACTTCTTTTGCTTTCAGGTACAGCCTTTCCTTCATACCGTTTGCGAGGTAAGCCGCTTTAATTCCATTTATTTTGTTGTCATCAGTTTTGTGTCAGAAGAGGTTATTCCTAAGCTTATCTGCGATGTAACATCCTTAGATGGTTTTACCTGTGATGTAACATCCTTAGATAGTTTGTTGAGGTTTGAGATCGTAGACGTAAAATATAGAAGTGGTATTGTCTTGTAGATGTAAGAAGCAGCCAATATCTTGTGTCTGGCAATATATTGTCACTCAAAAACTCTGCTTTCCATTTTATTCAAAGTTTGTACAAAGTTTTTTCATGTCCAGATAAACATCAGCAACATACAGTAATCCAACAATTTTAATTGTCTCTTCTTTATAGAGATGCAGCAAAGAAGTGTTTTGCTACGTGTTTGTCGTGAAGGCTGCACTGGAAGTCGCTGGGAATTGTACCAAAATATTGTCCTTATCTAACATTGTAGATTTGTATGAATGTTCTTAAGTCCTGAAGTGTGCCTTCCTGCAGATGCAACGGTGAATCTAGCATAGAACTGTGCGCTCTAACACCTGCCTTATTTATTGACGCCTAACAGCAGTACTAGAACCGTTTTTTTGTACACGCTTTTGGACCACTTTGTAACGACTCCGGTTGAATCATGTGTAATGTTTACTGAATCAATGAAGATTTTATTTTTACCCATTGTGTCACACTCAGTGACACCCAAGCTTTTATTTTATGGGAAAGTTGAATTGAGGCATTTGTTATGCCTTGATTTGATTCAGAGTATCTTCGTTGCCTGAAAGAAAATATGGTTGTTTAAGAATCTCATTACTTTTATGTGACTTAATATGAGGTTGGTGCTGGCGCTTCGTAGGTGATGATGGTGCCAGATTACTGGAAAAAAAAGCATGTATAGCATTTTGTCAATGTATTTTGATTGCTCCAATGTGAAAAATTCTATTTTGGCTTGAGTTCCGGAACATACTTGCACCAATTTTTTTAAGGTTAGTTTGAATATCTCCGAAGTTACTAGCACTGATTGGGAAGACGCTACTGCAAATTCGAAAGAAAATGTAGCTTCAAAGGATCTGACTTGGATTTAGAGGTAGAACAATGTAAATATCCTTTATAATCATGAACGCTTCTGTTCCACTAAAACATTCCATATTTTCCATAAACGTAATGGATTTATTCCAGGTAACCATGCCTTAAGGGTGTGCCTTGCCAATTTCATGCCTTAGCCTGTATGAACCTTTACTCTCAGGTCTTTGAAACTGATCCATCCCATTTTTGCTTAACAGCTTATTAAGCAAAAAGTATCGATTGTGTTTATTTCTGAATAGACAAGAAAGTAGTCTCTTGTATTTTCTTACTTAAAATGCCAGCATTTTGTATGTATTTTTAGATATGAAATTGAAGAAAATATAAAAGTGAAAAAAAGCCTATGAAGCAAATATGACCCTACAACAATACTTGTAAATTTAGATTACTTTAAAAAAAATGTTTTATCCTTGCTGTGAACAGAAGTTGGGTTTTAATTTGGGTTTGGTGATGTTTGTTTTCTTTGAGGGACTTATTGGGATTTAGATGAGGTTTGTAGACAAATGCCTTTTTCACTTGTTGTGAGTTCTGGATGTGTGAGGAGGGTTCAGGAAGAACATAGGGAAATCGGCTAAAATCCAGTTCTCTTCCACCCCCCCTCCTCCAAACACAGGCATGCCTCATTTGTTCATGCACGGATTGCGAAAGCTTCGAGCCTGCTTGGTATAGGAGAGAAAAATGCATTCATTCTTCACAAATTAAATATCAGCCCTGGAACCAAAAGTTACAGCCCAAAGTGGTGGCTCCCCGTGCCCACATTGCACGGTGCGGTACTGCAAATCTGTATACATTCATTGCAAATGTTACATGAATCCGTTAATAAAGTGTGCTTTAATGCTTCAGGTATATTCTTGCCCCAGCAAACGGCGTAATGTAGAAACAGGACTGATAAAAAGTTAATGTTAGTAGGGTGTCAATGGAGAAGAGCAAGGGCGAGAATGCCTCCTACCTCACTTAACTGCTCTGCCTCTCAGCCACCATCATAAACCCGCTGCCTCCCAAGGGGGGTGTTGTTCCATGCATTTACCCCTTTCACAACTTCTCCCTCACCATGCGTCGTTAAATGAAGTAGTAATAATAATACCTGTTATTTAAAGTACTTCCATGAGCTGCCCTATGAAATGCTTTATAAAAACCAGGTATCTTTATTATTGGTCTTGATACACCATGTGTGCTCTTAGTGTAAATGGCTAAACAGTAGAAGTGCCAAAGCGATGTTCTGCAAGATGTGGTATGTTGCACAACACCTAAAATCAACAATAAGACCAGAAACCCAACCTCTCCTCATCTGATTTTTTTTTTTGTTTACGTGATCAAGTATATTTCCTCTTTCGAGACACACCAAGGCTATCTATCGCCTTCCTCATTTTCCATTTTGACCACTACAAAGAAGGATGGTAACGTGGACTTCTGTGCATTTATAAAGTGGATTAATTGGGGCGGGGGGGCGACCCCACCAAGCAGAGATTAGGAAAACATGGTAATGCTAAATATGTCCCAAACTGCATCAGCTGCCCTATTTCACCTTTATGACTGAAGCAACTGCTCGACTTATACCTACTAACAAATGCAGTTTATTTGAGGGCCTTCACGGCGTGCCTGTGGTTTGTCATCAGAAAGAGGTGGAACAGTTGCTATTAAAAAAATAATTGTCTGCAATTGCCCTTGTGTGGTGTTTATTTAATGTGTTATTTTATTTGAATTGGTTATGATTTTTTTTTTTTTTTATGTTTGAAAAGCTTTATTTTGAAAAAGGCAAGAAATACAAGGCCAGCAAACAGATTAAACATAGTAAAAATAAACACGATAGAAAAATTGGCAAGTATATGAAAGGGAACAAAAGCTATTTAAAATTTTTCTTTTAAGGGGATGGGGAAGAGGGGGGAAATCTTACACATTGATATAATGAGATAATGCATATTTACAAAGGAGTGTGATTAGAATGTCAATTGATAAATAGAAGCGATAAGCCAACCATGGTAAAAAAGCAGAGAATAGAGGAAATAAACATTCACGGAGGTTTAAAATTTTCAGAATGTAAACGGGATTTATCAGCCAAAGTCAGATTATCTAAATGAATCGTAAGAGGCAACCAGAAAAGGTCTCTATTAGCCATTGATTTACATGAGGAGGCGAAAGCAATGTCAAGTCGATGAAAATGGCAAAGATTATTCCACCAGTGTTGGGTCGAGAGGTTTGTAAGATTTTTCCAGTTCAGAGAAATGTGTTGGAAAGCTAGAGAAATCATAAGATCAAAAAGACCATGATTATGAGAGGGAAGGTCTAAAGAATCAGATAAACTGCCAGAGAAGAGAAGAGGTATGGAATAAGGGATAGAAAGATGGAACAGACGAGAAATGTAGGACCAGACTTTCTTCCAAAAGGTGGAAACCGAGGGACAGAGAAAGAAAAGGTGAATAAGATCAGCAGCTGAAGAGCCACAGGTCCAACAGTTAGAGACAGTGGAGTGAGAAAATTTAGCGATAGAGACAGGGGTGAGATAAAGTTTATGATAAAGAAAAAACATAGATTGAGTAAGAGAGGCAGAGCGTGAGATTTTAAGAGAACGGGACCAAAGTTTGTCCCAAAAGGAGATGGTCCATTCGCACCCCAGGTCTGATTCCCAAGAAAGTTCCAATTTGTTTTTTGTGCGTTCTAAATTAGGAGCGGAAAAATATTTATAGATCAGAGATGCTTTAGGTAGAGAAAGGAGTATCTTAAGAAGAGAATTTTGAACTACAGGAGGAGATGAAGAGGGAAGCGAATAGTAAGTGTCTAGAATAATTGTGGTAAGAGTAATGAATTTCTGTAAGAAGGATCGAGGACAATGAAATAAGAGTTGGAATTGAGGGAAGGAACAGGGAGATAACCCATCAAATAGGTCTTTAACCCAAATTATACCCTTCAATCTCCAAGATTTCCAAAAAATGGTCCTGTTGTTAATGAGAATAAGGGAATTGTGCCATAATGGAGATTCTAGAAAAGATTCTCTAGAAACGGGATTAGAGTGTAGCAAGGGTTTCAAAAGGGAGCAAGTGTGTTTAAACAGGGGAAGAGAGGTAAAAGGGTTTTTGGCCGAAAAACCATAACTTCTTTAAGAGAGAAGGGTAATGATAAAATTTGTTCAATAGATAGCCAGAGGGGGGTGAAGGGGAGAGCTCGGAAAGGAGCCACTTCGATGCCTGCTGCAGAGAAAATGACTTATGATATAGACGAAAGTCAGGAAAGTTCACACCCCCATTAGACTTTGGCGTGCGGAGAGAAGATAAAGAGATCCTGGCCTTCTTGTTCTTCCAGAGAAACTTAGAGAGGCAAGAATCGATCTGCTTAAAATAATAGGAGGGAATATGGACGGGGAGCATAGAAAGAGTATAAATCAGTATGGGGGTGATCATCATTTTGATTGAATCTAAACGACCCCACCAAGAGAGAAAAAGGGGGTTTCAAGAGGAAAGTAATTTGTCAATTCGAGATATAACGGCAGACATATTTAATTTGACAGAAGTTGTGATAGAATTGGAGAACGACATACCTAAATATTTGATTTTTGAGTTATTCCATGCGAAACCAGTAGAAGAAAAAGAGTGGGGTAAACAAAATTTAGTAAGAGGAAGAATTTGTTTTGTCTGAATTAATTTTATAGCCAGACACAAGGGAAAAGGAAGTGAATTCATGTAATAAAGGAGGAATAGAAGTTTGAGGTGTAGAAATGAAGAGTAAAATATCATCCGCATAGGCGGAAAGTTTCAGGTGATGATCCCCATAGGAGAATCCTGAAATGGAATCGTTATTACGAATTGAAGATAGGAACGGCTCAAGAGCCAAGACAAAGAGAAGAGGAGAGAGGGGCAGCCTTGGCGGACACCGCGTTGAAGAGAAAAATAAGAAGAAGTATAGCCATTAACTAATACTGAAGCTCTAGGGGCAGAATATAATAATGAAATAAGAGAAATTAACTTGGGACCAAAGCCGTGCCATTTCAAAGATGCAAACAAAAAGGACCAATCAACTCTGTCGAAAGCTTTTTCGGCATCGACAGAAATGGCCGCCAAGGATTCGGAGAGGAAGGAAATTTTGTTCAAGACATTAAGAAAAAGACGAGAATTATCTGAAGTCAATCTACCCTTGACAAAGCCGCACTGCTCCTTACCAATCAATTTGGGCATAAGAGGGTCTAGGCGTAAAGCAAGTGTTTTGGCAAACAGTTTATAATCAACATTAACTAGTGAAATTGGGCGGTAATTTTTACAAAACATAGGATCTCGACCTTCTTTATGTATAAGACAGATTGTGGCCTCCTGAAAAGTGCCTTCCGTCTTACCAGCTAAAACAAATGAATGGAAAAGATTAAAGAGCTTAGGAAGTAATAGGTTAGAGAAGTGGAGGTAAAATTCAAAAGAGAATCCATCTGGACCAGGAGTCTTACCCTTCTTTAGAGAAAGTAAGGCAGTGGATAATTCATTAAAGGATAAATCTGATTCAAGGTTCGAGAGATTTAGATGAGAATTAGACGGAGTTGGGAGATTATTAAGGTATGTTTGGATAAGGGAGGAAGATGGAGGAGATTCTGGAGTGTAAAGGTCTTCATAAAAACGTTTAAACTCATTAAGAATATCCTGGTTTTTGTAGATGAGAGAACCATCTAAAGAGCAAATAGATTCAATCAAAGTACGATCTTTGCGTACTTTAAGGTAATTCGCAAGACGTTTTCCTGCTTTATTACGACCACCATAGTAGCGAGCGCTACTGCGGAGAAGTATTGAGGATGCATTATCGGTCGAAGATTTATTGAACGCTAATTTGGCTCGATCAAATCTGTTGGTATAGTGTCCATGGAAGAAGTATAAAATTTATGTTCTAAATTCTTAATGTGTTAAGGAGACTTTTTGTTGTTGAAGGAACCGCTTCTTTTTTTTGGATACAAAATCTATAATAAAGCCTCTTGCAGTAGCTTTAAAGGAATCCCATAGTATATGAGGAGGGGTATCAGGGTCACTGTTAAAGTAAAAAATTCCTTGGCAAAAGAATGAAAAGAGGAAGAGAAAAAGGGTCAGAAAGAAGGTGATTGTTAAAACGCCAACGGGAGGACCTGGGACGCGGAGGGAGCAAGTCGAGATCTGTCACAATTGGGGCATGATCAGAGATGACAATAGGTTCGATAGAGGAGGATATCAGATTTTGAGAAAGAGATTGAGAAAGAAATATATAATCTAAACGGGAAAGAGAGTTATGAGGAGGAGAGAAAAAGAAAAGTCTAAAGTATCAGGATGGGAGAGTCTCCAAGAGTCAACGAGGTGTGTCTGAGAGATAGTGTTAAGAAAATGTTTATGAGTTTTGTGGGGAGTGAAGCGAACTTGAGATTGGCGGTCAAGGAAGGGATCGACTATTTGATTGCAATCACCTCCTAATATAAAGAGATCATCTCTGAACTGTATACATTTCTGAGTAACCAGAGGCCAAAAAGTACAATCAGGCTGTGTAGGACCATATATATTGAAAACAGTTAAAGGAACTTTATTGATCAACATTTTAACCAACAACCATCTACCCTCTGTATCAGTTTCTTGTGAAATAATCTTACAATTCAAATTCTTATGGCATAATAATATAACACCGTTTTTCTTATTAGTGGTAGGTGAGAATAAAACTGAACCCACCCAACCTCTTTTTAATTTTAACGCCTCAGTATCTGTAAGATGGGTCTCCTGTAAAAGAGCTAAATCCGGGTTATAAGATGCCAAATGAGAGAGTATTCTCTGTCTTTTAATCGGATTAACAAAACCTTTCACATTCCAAGAGATAACTCTGAATGTAAAAACATTGAACGGACATAAAATACAAAATATGCATCATCAAAGGCATGAAAGATAAGAAAGGGAGGGAAAGAAGATAACCAATAGGAAAATGGAAAGTGTAAGACCAAAGAGGGAGAAAGAGGATTAGAAACAATAGGAAGGGGGGAAAGGAAGGAAGGAGGGAAGAAGAATAAAAGAAGACCGCACATGTCAAAACGACGACTGTAATACGTACCTTAAGGAACAAGAGACAAAAACGAGATGCGGCAAGGGACAACGGAAACAGCACACCCAACAGGGAGCAACATACCACACCAGGACATCTATACAATAAACTCGATCAGGAGCGGGAGTATGAGATAGGGATAAAAACTAGTGATTACGGTGAACCTGTAAATATAATAAAAGATATATATAAGAAAAAGGGGAACAAATAATGAAATTAATTAAGCCATGACGGACCAAAAATAGAGTAAGAAGAAGAGGAAGTAAAAGTAGGAATATTTAGGAAAGCGATAAAACAAATAAAGAAAAAGATGGTGATGGACAGAAAGAATAATAGTATGAATAGCAAGGGGGAGCAGGTAGTATAGCAAAGTGTTTAATAATCACAGAAATAAGAATAGAGAATATGAGAGAGTAGGATAAAGCCAACAATGTACCTGTAAAGGAAATAGATGTTAATATATAGTAACAGTAGGAGAGAGGAGGAGGCAATAAAGAATTAGAATAACAACTTCAATATAATATCACAATGAGAAAAATATAAAAGTCAAGATCCAGAGGAAGAAGGGGTAGTTTCCATTGATGCAGAAGATTGGGATTGGATGAATCTGCGGAGATCAGCTGGGTCTTCAAACGTGGAAGTTTTGTTAAGGAAGGTAACTTTAAATAGACAGGGATGAAACAAACCATATCTTGCACCCAAGGAGCGGAGAGCAGGGCGAAGGTCCAGAAATTCCTTTCGACGTTTGGCAGTCACTGAAGAAAGATCCTGGGAAATGAACACCTTGGTGCCGTGCCAGGATAGGTTCTTTTGGCTTTAGCAGCATTAAGAACCAACAGAAGATCAGTGAATTGTAAAAATAAGATAATTATTCCACGAGGGTTGGAAGGGGCAGATGAGGAAGAAAGACGAGGACCCAGTCTATGAGCTCGTTGTAGGTTCAGTTTGGTGGTAGTAGGGAGGCCCAGAAACTGCGGTAGAAAAGATGCAAAGTACGTAACTGGGTCATCACCTTCAAGGCCCTCTGGAAGGCCATAAATGCGTAAGTTATTGCGACGGTTCCTATTTTCCAAATCCTCAGTCGCCCTCTTCAGATGTAAAATTTCCTTCTCCAGCGAGGATATTTTAGAAGATGAGGCCTGTACTTCAGTAAGATGATGTTCCACCACAGTCATACGGGACTCCATAGAAGACCATTTATCGTCCAACGATTGTAAACGACATGTTGTTTCCTCCATAAAAGGACGGAGAGCGCGTAACTCCTCCCAGACCATGTCCAATGACACCGGAGAAGAAGATTTAGGTGGTGAAGGAGGATCTTGCTTAAGCCTCTTGCCGGTGGTTGAAGACAACGATGCTTTAGATGCCATACTGATGGAGTTTTTTGTGAGAGTAGAGCAAGTCTCCTGAGACGAAAGTCCAGATAAACAAGAGAATTTATTGAAAGTAGAAACGTTGGCTCCAAAAGAGTTAGGATCATGCACTTTCACTGTTCTTGTGTAATGTAGTAAACGTCTACTCCTGCCCATGAAGTGGGGTAAGGAGAACGCCGAAAAATGGTGACGTTACACAGGAGAGACAGTACTTCAAAGGAGACACCCAAATCGGCGAAAAAGCAGTTTCCCCCGGATAATGATAGTCAGGTAGGGGGGGGGAAATGCATAAAATTTGTAGAAATGTCAAGAAAAAGGGGCGTCAATGGAGGAAAAGTGAGGAGAAATCCTGCATAAAGTAGAAACAAAATGGCGGCCGTTGATAATACAAAACAGTCACCTGTATAAAATTATTTCAGCAAATTATTGACCATCTCTGTAAAAGGCATCCCTGGAAAGCGCCAACCTTCCGATTTAAGATTATGCCATTTTAGTGGTAAAACGAGCAGTGAAACCGCTCCGAAAATGCGGCAAAAGTCCGGTGGGAAACGGAGCTCCGACGCTAGGCGGCCATTTTAGGTCGCGGTGCGCGCGTCTCACCCTGGTTATGATTTTTTAATATGTAAAATACCTTTGAGGTGGGTGGTAGGCTGAGTGAACTGCAAGGGAAGCAAAGCTTAAGTGTGGACTTCTAATTCCCAGTACCGAACAAATAACCATTTGTCTTATGTGTAATATAGCACAGGGGAATAATGTGAATCCTACTGAGATCTATATGTAATTTGAAACTAACAGATTTATTATGTCAGGAGGTCTGTGGTATTTCAGATTTGCTAAATAGAGTATAATTAGGTTAGTTTATAATGACACCTATCACCTATGATGATACAACGCACCAAGGTCTGTGGCAGCAAGTAGTTAATAAAACAAGCATTGGCAAAGCCAGACATTTGGTTGTTTAAGTTAGATATTCTGCTGCTGCTCTAGTGGTACCTTTGCTGTCGTGTAGTTCCTATATAACCTATACAGGATCTGCACGTTTGGATAACATAAACTGTGGGACTGGTGGCAGACTGATTCCGTGCACGCCCACTGGATACGTTAGCCTGTCTGTATCAGCTAGCTCACAGTGCCACTGTAATCTCCTTTTACCAAGGAGAGAATAGATTCTGGCAACCTCAGAACATGACAACCCTGATCCCTCAGAATCGTGGAAACAATATACTACCTTTCGCTCAGTCACTCGTGCTCACTTAGTTTGTCTCAGAGAGATACACAGAATAAACAGGCTGGGCGTTTTCAATAAGAATTTATTGAACAGTTGTTATTCTAGTGTAGAATAGATGAGCTGCAACAACCATTAGACAGTAGCAGAGATATATGATTAGAAGTACTACGAAAGTGAAAGGATAGTAAAGTTCTACCATCTTGTAATAATCATGAATACATACAAGTATATAAAACACACGATCAAAAGTGCGTACTCCGACGATGCCTCCCAAACTAGTTCCTAAATGTACCTAGCATCTGTGTAGGTGTTATGCCAAGAATTGCTCTAGGATCTAGTCAACCCCATTACCTGAGAATGAGAGAATATGGGACCCCATCCTGGTCTCGAGTTGGACACCCCGCGAGGGATGTTAGACCACTGCGAGCTGGAGTGTCTGCATGCATGAACCTCAGCGTCTCTGGTCAGTGGGTCAGCCGGGAAGTCTCGGTCTCCTCTGTCCTTCTAAGCAAGATGTGATGTATATATACCCATAGGTCTCCCCAGGGGTCCTACCTTGCTGTGTTACTGTGTCGACCTAAAGGATGACGTTGTGCCTGAACTTTATACAGAGATATTATACAGGAGATGTTAGTCCTGCTGTTAGTCCTGCTGTGCTTCCAAGAAGCCTCATGCATAATGCATGAGATTAAAACTAGGGAAAAACCCGTTCTGAATGCAGTGTCGTATCTAGGTAAAAGGTCAGTCCCTAAGAACCGTTATGTATGTAATGTAGGGAAGAATATAGGTGAAAGGTTGCAATGTTACCTGCGCCTATATAGGGTACCTATATGGAATATAACACCCACTCCTCTTCCGACTGGACGACATATGTAATTTATTACCGTACTACTAGCCTAACTAGATATTGGTACGCACAAAGTTTATAAAAACGTTTGTTTTGCTAAAATGTTTAAAAATTCTAAAAAACTTAAAAATGTTTAAAAATATTTTGCAATCCCTAGCTCTAAAGTGTCTGTATTTATAGTCCGAACCACTATAAGCATTAGAAAGCCATGTATGCCCAATAAATGAAAGGAATGTCAATTTTGTTTTCTAGTTCCAAATTTGAGCTTGTTTAAAAAAGGGCGAATTTCTTCCAGCACACGCCGAGCCAAATGAGTCAAATGTTTGTGTCCTGGCTGGTAGACACAACATTTTCGTTGCTTGCTTCCGCAGTAGACGGCCCCTGTAGCACCTCGCAGAGTACGTCATTTGAGCACAGATGATGATCCACGCTGTCCACAGCCAGTGCTGGGGCAGCCTGTGTGCTGTCCAAAGCCTGGGTGTCGGTGGAGGAGCCGGTGTCGATACCAACAGGTGTAGTTACTACCTGCGGTGGCTCAAGGAATGCCGCCATCAACATTGGAATACGCTGAGGATACTGCAGAACATAGGCCGTTATCGGGTCCAGTAGAGCATTCACGTCCGGTTGCGCACATGATTGGAGTGTCAAACAAAGGTCTAACACGCATTCTTCTCCGCAAAACAGGCATCGGAGGACAGGTAAGATACAGTCCATCCAGACTGGTTGAAATGACGAACCAAGATGCACTTAGTTCTCTTAGGCGAGGCGTGCCTAGATCTTGTACCATGGTCACTGTATTTACCCTCCAGGAGTGCTTTTTCCATCTCCTTGGTGACTGGGACGTCCATTCCGTAGCAGATGGAAAATAATCAGGATACCTGCTACTAGAAACAGGATTAGCGGAAGTCCTCCAAAGATGCTTCCGAATACAGAGTGTATGAAGTTTGGTATAACTCCAACTACCGTCTGAAAGGTGCCCAGAAGTCCCGAACCTATGTTCTTAAATAGGTGGACTATGCCTGTCGTATCAGACATGTTAAAGATACGATTTACCATTTCTGCGAAATGGAAAGGGCAGTTTGTATGAATAAGCGCCTGTATCTCTGCCGAAGACCTTGCGATCTGTAGATCAAAAATCTCTCGATCGGAGGTTAAGTGCACAGACTTCTGTAAAAGCATGGCTTTCATTCTGCTTAGAGTATCAAACCGTATTAAAGAAACATTCAGTGAAGGCCATAACAGCGCCTCCCTGACTGTATGTGTCGGTGGAAACAATACTTGCATACAACAAGTAACCTTGGAGCTCACAGTTTCCAGATATGCGATGCCCGGGAGCATTCCGCAGCAGCCTTGACTGTTCAGCATCAAGTAACTCCCATTTGTAAGTAGCCTGAATGCTGGAGTAATCATTGCAGCTGGGGCACCCCTCAAATGGCAGAACAAGTTCGCTACAGAACCATTACAAGCCCAGTGCAGCATTATATCCTGGCATATGAGTGATCCACTTAAAGCGTTCTCACAGTTTGTACCGCTTAGAAACACTTCTCGATCCCCACTCCGGCATCAAAATCTGTATTGTAATACCCATGATTCCTTAATGTATTCCTTACCCATTTCTTCATATCTGCCTGCCTGCTTTTGTTAAAGGCAATACTGAAACTGAAAAGTAGTGACCGGTAGAGTTATGTGGCCATGGATTAGCCATTCTGTGGACGGTAATTCTGCCACTGTAAATGCTAATCTATCCAGTTTTTCGATACGCAGCATTGTATATTTTGCTCCCTTTGTGCCATTTCTGTTAGATTGTATTCAGAGAACAGAGACGTGCTGTTAATATAACGCCAAGGCACATAGCCTGCACGCAAAGATTGCAGCGTCCAGCTTAACAACATAATAGAACGTAATTGAGATTGCCCGTGTTGTAATATGGCCAAATCCTGTTCTAGGATGTCTATTGCAGAAGATACAATGTTGCCTAAGGAATATATCCTGGAGGTCAATGTAGTTAACCCCTTGTCTACTACTGCTAGAGAGTCTATTTCACCTAATCTCTCTGCGGCCTCTTGTTGGGATATTTTCCATATTTCATTGTAGACAGCATAAATGAAACGTTTCTGACGTGGCTTCCTGGGACCTAGTAAAAAATCCCTGAGATCCACATCCTGTGACAGTAAGGATAAGTGTTGTTTCACCTGTGTGAGTGTTGAGGTTTTTAGCCAATCAAGGCACAACTTCCCGACACTGTAGGATGTCACTACCCCTGGATGTTCTCCCTGTACATAACGTGGATCTGGCCTATGGATACTGAACCCTTCAGTTTTACCCATGAATCTTGCTTGACAACTATTGGTGTCTGTGGGCCAAATCAACCATTTCTTCCAATCGGGGTCTGATCTGTTGTATTGTATGATGTCATCTACTGTAATCTCTTTTTGTGCTGTTATGTTACCCTTGGTGTGTGATGGAGTCGGCAGCTGAGGTGTGTTCAAATCTTTGTTCTTGGCTAGTCCAAGGCAAGACGTCTGTTGCACTGTCTCGTTCAAAAACATGATCTGTTGAGGGATAAGGCATGCTCTAAATAAAGCTTCCGTTCCCTGAACTTGCCATTCTCTAGTACCCCAGACTGATTTTAAGTCGTAACCTTGTTCAGACAACTGGGCAATAAAGGAAGCAGAGTAAATCTGTTTTGTGTTTGTTAACATATTTTTCTGTGCTGATGTTGGTGCAACCTTATAATAATATGAGGCTGGGTCAGACATATTAAACACTGAAAAATATGGAAACTTTCGGCGGTGTTGGACAATGTTCCCACTGGTGGTATGTGAACACATTTCTAGGATTAGCAGATTTATGCAGAAAATGATGACCAAAGAGTTGATAACAATACATTGTTTTGAAATCTGGTGTGCTTTCCAATGTTTCACTATTAGAAAATGCAGCAGATTTTTCCAAATCAAACAACATGTTATTTACAGTTTCAAATTCCCAATCATCGGAAAATGTACTTGAGGTAATGATATCACTCAATGATATTTTAAATAAATGAGGAATTCTCAAAAGTTCGGTCGGACCAAATATATCGAAATCAACCTTGTCCCAAACTATACCATCAGGTATAGGAACTGCTGTAATGTTCACTGATGACCAGTCTCTTTGTTCTCGATGAGATGATTGATGTGGCTTTAAAATTAAATTCACCTTTTGGGCTGCAGAGCTTTGTCGAAGGTATTTAACATTAATAAGCATGCTAAAAACTATTACTAAGCCTACCCAGAAAAGAAAGAAAAGTATCCCGGTGATTACCCATAGTTCTACCCAAGGTGACACCAGGTAAGTCTTTTTAAGAAAGTTCAGAAAGTCTTTAACTTGCTGCTTGCGTGATTGTTGGGCTGGCATCGTTTCAGGTTCACTTGGATCCAAAGAAAACGTATCAAAGTTTATGAAGTAGCCAGAAGCAGTTCGATCAATTGTTGGTATTGCATCAGGATTTGTGGAAATCGTAGTTTGCTCTTGTCGAGGCATGTTGATGTAGACATCTGTATTTGGTCGAATTGAAATTTGTCTTTCATTTTGATTCTGAATTTGAACTTCAGGTTCAAGAGGAACGAGTTCCATAGCATTATTGCATAGTCCTTCATTCCGTGCAGGAAACTCTTCGAATGTGATGAGTCGTTCCGTTTGAACTTCTTGAATAGTAGCGAGAGGAGGGCGTCTGCTACTTTGGAGTCCACGTGGCCTACTCTCAGTATCGGCCACATAGTGTGGTTTGATTAGGTCGATTGAGACAAATCTTTTCTCCTTTTTTCCGGCAAGAGGCGGTAGAAGTACAGTCCTTGTTCCTTCAACTGCACAAGCTTTCTGTAGGATGGCCCAAATTCCTTCTTGTCCGCAATTTTCTCTCTGACCAGATCCTCGACTTTTGGGATCCAGACAGCTCTTGCCACGACTGATTTGACTTCCCCAGTGGCGGTCTGCTTCATATGGACATTACTTTGTTGTGTCCTGGATTCATTTGGGTCCTGTAAAACAGCCAAACGATCATGGATGTCAAAAGGCTTTTCATCCGCCACTGCGCCTTCACAATCACGATCAGGTACCCACATTCTTGTCCCAAATAGGACCTCATATGGAGTGACCCCCTCTAGAAAACTTCTTGGCATATTATTCAATGCTCGCTGCACTCCATACAGATGTTTTACCCAGCTCTCACCCGTGCCTAATACTCTAGTTGTTAAAGACTGCTTTAAGTCTCGGTTTTTCCGGGGGCGTGGTCTGCCGCGCTGCAAGATGGCCGCTTGCTAAGCGCGCTCTGCCGGCCAAGACCTAATCCTTTATAATCCGTACAACAGGAGAGTCACTGCTACTGCAATAGGGCCTCAGGGTGTTCCCTGTGTGGCCCTGTACTGCGGGAGCTGTTTATAGCTGCTGTAATCATCCCTGTGCTGTGAGGCGAGACCGACATTGCTGCGGCCTAGCGCCTGGAGGAGAGCCCCGAGCTGGCGTGACGCTGCGGCCCTGCGCGAGGCGGCTTGCGGCACAGACCTGACACCGGTGAGACGCCGCGGGACTACCAAGGCTGCATCGCGGACTCCGGCGGAGGCACCCGGGAGGTGAGAGAGCCTAGGACTGCTTCCGTGGTGCTGTGGGGTCTCGCGCCGGTGGCAGCGGAGACATCGGCCGAGCCCAGCCGTGTCCAGAACTTGCCTGTGAGACGCGAGGGGCCTGGATCGTGTTCTCGGACTGCTACGGGCCACGACTGCCTGCCCGACGGCCTCCCGCCACCTGGTGAGCCTTGCTGAGGGGTTGGGGCACCGGCGGGGACGGCTTGATCGCGGCTGACGACGGAGGAGCCGAGCCGCCATCTTGGGCCGGTCGCGCTGAGGGCCCGATAGAAATTTGGCCGCCAGGGAGGCCTCCTGCTACCAGCACCCTGCATGCACAGACAGCAAAGGAGGAGCGACGGGGGGGGGAAGGAAATGCTGGTGGATTAACGGCAGGGTTGCCATAAAGAGTCTGACACGGAGTGGGGGGACACACACACCGAGGCCTCTATTCCCTGGAACTGCCACAAAGTAATGGTTTAGCGCCTAGCGGTACCCCTGTGCATCACAAACTGCATTGCGGTCTACAACCAAAGTAGCCTGGAGGGCATTAATGCAATAAGGGAGTGAAGCTGCAAAACCTTGGGGAAGCCCATTGCCACATACAACGGTCACTGGCGGTGTGATTCTGTGAGCTGGACCGTTCACCCTGCTTGGTCCGCATGTGCCAGGTGTGGGCACCTCATCACTCATACCTCCTTGGCGAAGTGGCAGGTGTGGAGAGCGGGAGGCCGTGTTGACAGAAGCGTCACGGTTCGGGAGGGACCCCGTGGCGGCAGAAACAGTAGCAACTTTGAGCTGGGCCTCCCCTCCAGGCTAAGGTAGAGACGCAGGACTGCTGCAATGCAAGTGCATATCGTTGACACAGAAGCCTACATAGGTCGACCTGCGACCCTGTCCCCTACATTACCATGGGTAAACATGATGCGAAGCAGACAAAACTAACATTCGACGCAAGGAGAAGCACCAGAACGACAGACGCGGAGCAGGAGGGGTGTTCGGACAGACCGCCCAGTGACCAGTCAGATGACATGGGTGAAGACCTTCGCTCACTACTCTTGGAGATGCGCTCCAGTCTCAGGACCATTGATACAGAGCTTGACGCTCTTACCTCACAGCTAGAACAGGTCAAGAACCAGGTGGGCACGCACGAGACGAGATTGGATCAACTTGAAAATCGTCACACCGAGCAGCACAAGTTCCAGGTTGAAACAAAAGAACAGCTACTGAGCATGGACATGGTTCTCACCCTCATTAGGGCTAAGAATGATGATCTCGAAGCTCGGTCCCGCTGTAATAACCTCCGAATTACTGGGATACCCGAAACAACAGCTATTTCCAAAATGGAAACCTTTATCGAGGAGCTCTTGCGGGATCTGTTTGGGCCTGGTTTGTCCACTGTGTTTGTGGTAGAGAGGGCCCACCGAGCTCTGGGTCCCAGGCCGCCAGTCGGGGCCACACCCCGTCATATCCTAGCACGCCTACTGAACTATCAGGATCGAGATGCCATTTTAAGACTGGCCAGGGAGCAGGGCACAGTTAACTACAAAGGAAACAACATCTCTTTCTACCCTGACTTCACGCCAGCAGTGCAGGCAGCCCGTAGAGAGTTCCTACCAGCCAAACGCTTACTACTGCAAGCAAATGTCCCCTATGCGCTCCTATACCCAGCAAAGTTAAAGGTCACTCATGATGGCACGCCTCACTTTTTCACAGACGAGAAGTCTGCTCTGAAGTTTGCTAAACACATTGGAGGAAAAAAACACAACGGAAAAGAGACGGCTGGTTCTCAATCCGAAGCCAGACTAAGTGATAATGATTAACCCCTGACTCTTATTGCTCCGAACTGAGCAGTACAAGAGTTGAAACCCGAGGGTGTGGGCTCCTTGTTGGCGGACACGTAAGGAAATGCAATGTGGGCTCTTAAATGTTTATTTTATGAAACAAAAAGTTGATAAGCACGGGGTTATAGATGAACAGCTCTTCTCACCTTATCCCGGCCGCCCTGTCCTCGGGCAGGGTAGTATGCCGGTGGTACCTCGTCCCCCAAGGGAGAGCTCCCATCTTCACTCCGGTTGTTTATTTGTAGTGAATGTTTGGTTTACTTTTCAGGGTGGTTATTGACGCACAACCAAGTTGGGGGGTTGGTGTGGGCGGGGGGAGTGGGTAAAGTTTGCAAGTTTGGTCAAAATGGCGCAATATGCCAGTGGTCCATATAGAGATGTATACGTAGCGAGAGATGGCCTCACATGGGTTTCCTGGATGGACAGAGGTGAGGCATGGACAATTCCACACAAGGTGCCCATACTGAGGGGAGGTGTGTTATAAGTGTTGCTTGTTGTTATTTGAAGTGGACACGAGCGCTGCTGCGCTCGTGCCGATTTCAAATGCGAGGGCATCTTTCAAAAGTGGGGAGAGATACATATTGATGGCGGGTGGCGGTTATCGTGATTCTGAACTGTACCTGTATCCTGACGAGAACGGAATAAAGGATGTTCCGCTGTCCATGGTGTCTTCCTCATTCTTTTTAATGAGAAGGGATTACCGAAGCTTTCTCACACTGGCGACGATCCGGAAACGCTCCCACGCGTAACGTCAAGGATTTACTGGATTTTTTTTTTCCGCTTTGCCTCTTACGTTTCAACGTCCGTAAGACTTCCGCTTTTTGTTCCTTCCTCTTTGCGTGCCTGCTATTGGTTATCACGATTTCTAGGCGGAACCTCAAGCAACATTTGTTTGCTTACAAACGGAGAATTTCTTCAACGGAGCTTAATTGCTGGAAGAGCATCTTTCAGGTTTGATTTCATCTCTGTGACACGCACACATTTTCACACGCGTGTCCAAGAGAACTTAATTCTCAAAGTATCTAGACTGCATGAATCTAATTACATTAGCACACATTCCTTAATTTTTTTTTTTATTATTCTTACATTATGTCTGGTATTTTACCTCCTCCTGCTTTCTTATCAATTCCTGGTGAACCTCAAATGGAATGGGACATTTGGGAAGCTACGTTCCTGGCTTATGTGGAGGTCATGGAGGGGGAAGAATGTGAAGCTGACAGAAAGTTAGCATTATTAAAACACTGCCTGGGTGGGATTGGTCTCAAGGAATTCAAGACTTTACCCCCATTAGTTAATACAACTAATTTAAGTGTTTATGAGATTGCGTCCAAACAGCTCTCCATTCGTTATGGAAGGAAAACCAATGTTGTTATGGAAAGATTTACATTTTATTCAAGGAAACAGAAACCAGATGAGTCTATTGAGGCTTATGTGTCAGCATTAAGATCTCTGGCAGTCACGTGTGATTTTGAACATATTAATTACGAACAAGTTCTGAGAGATCAAATACTAATGCGCACTAACATCAAGAAAATACAGGAGAGGTTGTGGACTACTTCTGATATGTCTCTCAACGCTGCTATTGAAATAGCAAAAGCCATTGAGCACTCGGAGAAGTTTGTTCATGAAATTAGGTCCTGTGATATGAGTAATGTCCAAGTAATTAATAAGGAATATGACAAATCCAAGAAACCCATAATCCAAAAGAATGAAACTTTTCAAAAACCCGAAACCAGAAACAAATGGCATAAGCAGGAACCAAGATACAATAATTGTTTTAGATGTGGTAGTAGCTATCATCTGGGGAATTTTAAGTCATGCCCCGCTGTGGGAAAAGTGTGTTCCAGATGCAATAAAAAGGGACATTTTGCCATAGTATGTAGATCACCCTCCAGAAGGGTCTATGCTATACAAGAACATAATGAATTAGATGATTACGACCAGGATGTTAATACTGTGATTTGTGTGAGCGAAGGTAGTGGTGTCACTAAATTTCCTTCTTGTGATGTTATTATCAATGGTGTCATTACTCGTGTACTTGTGGATTCATGCTCTTGGTACACCATTTTACCTCACTCTATAGTTCTCTCTAACTGGCCTAACACACAACTTATACCTCCTGATATCTCTCCGGGTGGTTATACCGGGCACAAGTTACAACTACTTGGGTATTTCTGGAGTGACATATCTTTCCATGAATGCAGCATGCATGGCAAGATTTATGTCACAGAAGTTGGTCAATCACTCTTAGGCTGGCCACACCAAGAAAAATTGGGAATCAAATTAGATCCCAAAGCTGATCCTCCTGTTTATTCTGTTAATGCAACATTGTGTAAGGGTGTGTCAATCAAAAATTTCAGTGATCCTGATCTTGCTTCTAAAATAAAATGTGAATTTCCCACCTTGTTTAGTAACACGTTGGGAGAATATCAAGGCTTTAAACATCACATAAAACTACATGCCAATGCCATACCTGTACGTCATAAAGTAAGGAATGTTCCCTTGTCCTACAGGAACAAACTGAAAGAAATGCTCCAAGACATGTGCATGAAGAAGATAATTGAACCAGTGGAGTCATCTCCCCTGGGTTTCTCCAGTAGTTATTTCAGTCAATCTGGTGGAGATCTCCGCTTATGCATAGACTTACGCAGTCTCAACAAGGCCATTTGGGTTGACGCCCACCCGCTTCCCAATTTGCATGAAATGGTATCTACATTAGCTGGTGCACATGTGTTCTCTTGTCTTGACCTGGCTAGTGCATATCATCAAGTGGTTCTCCATGAAGAATCCAAGGACCTAACCGCGTTTATAACTCCAGAAGGTCTTTACAGATTTCGCAGGATGCCTTTTGGCCTCGCCAGCGCGGCTTCAGTTTTCCAAAGACTTATGAAAGAAACTTTGGAGGGTTTAGATGGAGCCATAGCGTTTCAAGATGACATTTTAGTTTTCGGAAAAGATGAGAATGAACATGACCACAATTTAGTTAAAGTTCTAAAGGCATTGGAAACCAAAGGTTTGACCCTCCGTGCAGACAAATGCAGGTTCAGGAAACATGAAGTGGAATATTTAGGACACAATATCAGTGGAGATGGTATCAAACCCAAATTGTCTCATTTGGAAAGCATCAGTAAAGCCCCAATTCCTGAATCTAAAGAACAGTTAGTCGCATTTTTAGGTCTGGTGGAGTTTTACGCAAAATTCATTCCTGATTATGCAACTTTAATTGAACCTTTTAGAACTCTGTTAAAGAAAAATTTGAAATTTATTTGGACTGATGTTATGACTGCCACTTTTGCTACTGTCAAAAAAATGATGGTAGAGGCTCCATGTCTCAAACCTTTTGTTATTGGCAAGCATTGTATAGTAATGGTAGATGCAAGTAATTGTGGTTTGGGCGCTGTATTAATTCAAGAAGAATGGGGCAAAGAGTGGGTTGTAGCGTATGCTTCAAGGACATTACGAGAGTCTGAGCGACATTACTCAGTAATTGAAAGAGAATTACTTGCATGTGTATGGGGTGCTGAACATTTTAGACCATTTTTATGGGGAACTAAATTCAGCATCAAAACAGACCACAAACCGTTAGTTCACATATTGTCACCTGGAGGCGGACACACATTGTCATCTAGATTGGCTAGACTTTCTTCTAGATTACAAAATTTCCAATACACTCTAGAGTATGTGCCTGGGAAAACTAATATCCATGCTGACTGCATGTCAAGATTACCTCTTCCATGCCTGGAATCGGATTGTGGTGATGGAGATGAATGTGAAGTGGCACATGTGGTGTATGATGTGAATCTATTGTCTACTGATGGTTCTATAATTCAAGAGCAGTTATGGGACAAAGAAATGGGTAAGGATCAAGAACTTAAAGAGGTGAAGGAATTCATACTAAAAGGATGGCCAGAAGAAAAGGAATTGATAGGGAGTTTAGTCAGCTAGTTCAAGGTTCGTGATGAACTGGCAATAGAGAATGACATAATTATGAGGGGAGATAAGTTTATACCACCTTTTGGTCTCAGGAAGTTAGTTGTCAATATTGCTCATGAGGGACATTTTGGCATTTCTATAACCAGGAGACGTTTGAAGGATAATTTTTGGTGGCCAGGTATTGATTCTTATGTTGAGCATCATGTAAGATCCTGTGATTTGTGTGTCAACAGTGATAAGTCAGCTAAAGCTTTATTAGCTAGTCCACAACCGGTGGATTTGCCAGCATCTCCTTGGCGCAAATTGGGTATTGACATTATTGGTCCATTTAACGTATTACCCCATCAACATTCTTTTGGTATTGTGTTAATGGACTATTTCTCAAAATGGCCTGAGATTAAGATGGTTAAAGAGGTTACTTCGGAGGCCATTATTCTATTTTTAGATGAGGTTTTTTGCAGAGAAGGCATTCCCCAAGAGTTAGTCACAGACAATGGGCCCCAGTTTGTTAGCAAGCAAATGGAGAATTATTTAACAAAATGTGGCATTATTCATAAAAGAATTGCAGTTTTTCATCCAGAGGCCAATGGTCAAATTGAGAGATTTAATCGTGTTGTTAAGGAGGCTATCCAGTTAGCTGTCAAAGGTGGATTGGGTTGGGAGAAAGCTTTACAGTCCATGTTGCTATCCTACAGAACATCTCCCAATGCTGTAACGTTGATTAGTCCATTTGAATTATTGAGGGGTCGTAAACCCAGCACTAAGTTAGTTCCATGGTGGCTAAAAGGAAAGAATAAGGCACTAGGGGAAGTGGCTGAGATAGATTTTAAAGAGATTCGCTGCAAGATGGATGCTTACAAAAATAGAATGAGAGAGAATTTGTTAAAAACAAGAATGGTTAGGAATTCCCTTGTTCAAGTGGGGGATTTAGTGAGACTAAAGAAAGGTGGATTCATAGGTAAGGGCTTCCCTAGTTGGTCGGATCCTGTGCGTGTTGTGGAGGTGTTTAGAAGTGCTGTACGTGTGGAGGATGGTAATGTTTGGAACTTTAATAGGGTTTCAATTTTTAAGGGTAAAGCACCACTCTATGATAGTACTACCTCGAATGTATTTTTGGATGTTGATGAAAACTTAGTAGGCAATTCTTGCAGAGGATTATCTGCAGGCGAACAAAATACAACTGTTCCAGGATGTTTGTCTAGGAATTCAAGAGTACGTAGGTTACCTGCCAAATTCAATGATTTTGTTCTCACATGATATCCATATATATATATATATATATATATATATATATATATCTCTTTTCCTGTTTGTTTTGTTTGTTTAATAAAGGGGGGAGGTGTGTTATAAGTGTTGCTTGTTGTTATTTGAAGTGGACACGAGCGCTGCTGCGCTCGTGCCGATTTCAAATGCGAGGGCATCTTTCAAAAGTGGGGAGAGATACATATTGATGGCGGGTGGCGGTTATCGTGATTCTGAACTGTACCTGTATCCTGACGAGAACGGAATAAAGGATGTTCCGCTGTCCATGGTGTCTTCCTCATTCTTTTTAATGAGAAGGGATTACCGAAGCTTTCTCACACGGTGTACATGCAGCTCAGCATTTAATTTGAAGCCTGCTATACAGAGTATTACCATGACTGCTATCACCCTGTTAAGCTGGAACATTCGCGGGTTGAACGACCACAGGAAAAGTAGACTACTGAGACATCACATTGACATCTGTTTCTTACAAGAGACGCATTTAAATACTACTTCCACCATTAAACTACAACATAGACGCTGGGGAAATGTATACTCATCCATATATTCTAACTACGCACGTGGGGTGGCGATACTAGTTCGACAGGGATTGGACTGGAAATTGTCAGAGTCACAGATAGACCCAGAGGGCCGCTACGTACTATTGCGGGGGAGGTAGGCGGGTGTGGAAGCAACACTGGTGGCGACATATGGGCCAAACACAGATAGCCCGGAGTTCTTTCAAGGCCTTTGGGCAAAGATTCACTCCATGGGATGCGAGACAATAATCGGGGGGGGGGGATTTTAACACTGTGCTATGTGATACAATGGACAGGAAGGGGCTCTCCCGCACACTACAACCAAATTCGAGCTCCACACTTAATGCAATAATTGAGGACGGCAATCTGTCGGACATTTGGAGAAGGCGGAACCCCAATGCACTGGAGGGCACCTGTATATCGGCCCACCGTGGAGCCTGGTCCAGATTGGATTTTTGGCTAGTTACACGGGACGTGGAAACGTGGGCGACCGATGTTGCCCATCTTCCTCGAACACTCTCGGACCATGCGCCGTGCCTGCTGAGACTACTCATGCCGAACACACCGCGGAGGGTATTTAGTTGGAGACTTCCCCAAAGTGCTTTGCTGGATGACGCGTTCAGGGAGGAGATCAGGGGGGACATTGAGGAGTACTTTTCCCTTAACACAGGCTCAGTCACATCTCAAGCCTCCCTCTGAGAAGCATTTAAGATGGTGATACGAGTGAAGTGCATTGCTAGACAGGCTGGTGTCTTGCGGTCACTAAGGAGCACTGTGACAGACCTAGAGGGCAGGATCAGGGAACTCGAATCGCAATATTATTCCACGAACAACATCACCATACTTGCCCCTATCAAAGAAGCCATTGCGGAGTTTGAGGAGGAGGCACAAAGGGAGGTGCACTTCCTGGGCAAGAATGCACGAGCTCGACAATATGGGGAGGGGGACCGACCGGGCAGGACTCTCGCCAACATGCTTAAGAAACCTCGGTCAGCCACCTTTGTGACAGAAGTTATGGGGGAGGACGGCACCCTGATTAGAGGCCCGCAGGGCATCTTAGACAGATTCACGCAATTTTACGAGAACCTCTATGGAGCCACGCATGGCGAGGTGTCTAGTGACCTCAAGGAATTTCTGGATTCGTTGGAACTGTTGTGGCTAGCACGGGGTAACAGGGAATATCTGGATATGCCATTCTCGGTAGAGGATATAGTCCAGACATACGTAGTTTACCGCTAGACAAGGCCCCGGGCCCGGATGGGCTCACCACTGCCTTCTATAAGGCCTATGCGACGGAACTGGCCCCGCGGCTGTTGGAGGTGTTCGAGGAGGCACAAATACAGGGGCAGCTACCGCAGTCCATGCACGAAGCACTGATTATCACGCTGCTGAAGCCTGAGAAAGACTGAGAGGTCGTGGACTCCTACAGACGACTATCATTAATTAACGTAGATGCTAAGATATTAGCCAAACTGATAGCGGGCCGACTACAGCCTTTGCTCCCACTCATAGCGAGACCGGACCAGTCCGTCTTTATACCGGGGAGGTCCACATCCCACAATCTCAGAACCTTTTTTTCTGTGTTACATTATTTAAACCTGCAATTTCTGGCAGTGGTGGTGTTTCTGGACGCTACTAAAGCGTTCGATTCCCTGGAATGGCCCTATCTATTTGCTATCTTAGAACGAATGGGGTTCAGCCCGTTGTTCCTGGGACTAATCCGCTTGCTATATACCGAGCCTGCTGCCAGAATCAGACTGAATGGTATGACATCGCAGCCTTTTCCAATTACCAGGGGGACGAGGCAGGGGTGTCCTCTCACCCCTCTTCTCTTCGCTATTGCGATGGAACCATTGGCGGCGAGGCTACGTCAACATCACGCAGCTAGGGGATTGGGTTTCAGCACACGGGGGCTATTGGTCTCATTATACGCAGATGACATTACCCTATACATCTCGGACCCCGCAGCTAATCTAGCTCCAGTACTGCGCGAACTGATCAAGTTTGGCGGGCTGTCGGGTGTCTCCATAAATTGGGCTAAATCCACTATCTTTTCGCTAACGGACAGTACACATTCATTCACGATCGAATACCCCTTACAATGGGCGGATGGCCCTGTGAAATACCTAGGGATTTGGTTATGTAGAAATATACAAGAACTCTGGAACTTGAATTTTGGTCGGGCTGTTGAGTGGTTGGGGGAAAAGGTGTCTGCCTGGGCCGGGCTGCCACTTTCATTGGCAGGCAGAATTGCCATAGCTAAGATGGTGGTGCTGCCTAAATTCTTGTACCTATTTGTAAATATACCCATGCCTTTGACCCAGGCGTTTTTTTTTAATCAGTCCGTACCTTATTGATTTCATTGGTGTGGGCTGGTAAGCAGGCGAGGGTCTCCTGGGAACTTCTAACCCTGCCACTCTCACAGGGTGGAATGGGTGCCCCAGACATACCACTGTATGCGTATTGTGCACAGGCCCCGTTTTTGCACTACTGGGTGCATCCCACCCCATTTCAGCCGCACACTGCGGTGGAGATGGATGTAGCGGCCCCAGTTCCTCTGCAGACTGCACTGTTCCAAACGTTTAAGAGACCAAGAGACGAGATCGTCACGGTGGAGACCCTGCGCTGGGCGTGGAGTCACCTGCGAGACAGAGCCCGAATGCAAATATTATATGCCCCTTCCATACAACTAGCGCACAATCCCATGCTCCCCGTGATGGAGGAGGGTGCTAGTAGAGTACCTGCTAAGTCACTCGGACTACACATATTTGCAGATCTGTATCCAGGTGACTATTTCATCCCCCCACCGGCTGCATCTGGGGAAGAGGCAGTAAGCTTCTCAGAGCTATTCTTTTACTACAAACTACGGGCAACTTGCAGACGGCTGCACGCTGACTTCCCGCCTACTCTGCAGGCACTAGAGAATACACTGACGAACCCCTCGCCCCGCCGGCTCATCACTAGGCTGTACGGTGCCATGCAGGGCTCTGCCCAGGTGACAGTCACAATCCATGCAAAATTGGAATTCGGAACTACAAGAACAGATCACGGAGGAGCAATGGGCTTTCTGCTGTGGCCAATTGACGGCTCTGTCCCCCAATTATAAGTTAAGACTCATTCACTTCAAATACCTACACAGATATTATAGAACCCCGTGTCAGCTGCTTCGCATGGGTATTAGAGACGATGACAAATGCTGGCGATGTGGGCTCGCCCCAGCAACTTTTTTACACATGGCGTGGAGCTGCCCGGTTGTGTACACATACTGGTCGGATATTTTTGACAAAATACACGCTATAATTGAGGTTCCCTCGGATCCGGATCCACTCATAGGATTGCTGGGATACGTTAAGCACACTGCGGCAGCAACGCGTAAATTATATGCAATATTGCTATTATTGGCTAAACGTAGGGTGGCCATGGCCTGGGGCAGGAAGAGAGCTCCCACGTGGAAGACCTGGGTACAGGATGTAACATTTAGCCAAACCCAACTGGCAGCATTCTGGGAGCTGATGCCTACCACATTGAGACCCAGAGATATCTGGGCTCCGTTTCTGGAATGGGCCCGGTCACTACAGGAGGGGGAGGGGGCCACCCCGGTTCAGAGTGAGCAAGCAGAGGTGTAAAACTGGGGGACGGTATACCAGGATATGCGAAAAACTTGTATGCAGGTTGTTAGATCTGGGGGTCTCCAGTTGGCAATGGTATACACCTTTGTCCAAATAATGACCCTTGCTTCTAAGTCAGGGAAAGGGGATTACACTCCTGGATAACCCCTGCTCACCCCCTTGGTAGCTTGGCACGAGCAGACAGGCTTATCTCAGAGGCAGTGTGTTAAGCATTTGTGAACACACACAGTAATACAGTGAAAACACTACAGATGGACACCACACAGGTTTTATAAAAATAAGTATTCTTTATATAGACTTAACACAAGACCACAAACGACAAAAATCCACAATACTGTACTCAAATAGACTTAAAGATGGTAGAAGTAACTTAGTTCAAGTTGATGATAAATGCGAACCGTTTCTCACAAAAGTACCTGGATGCGTAACGCAAAACAAACAAAATGATCCGCAGGGAGGGCGATGCGGCGAGCAGGCGCCTCGATGCGACGATCCGATGCGATGAGTGTGCCCTTGATGCGACGACGTGAAGATGGTGCGTGCACGCCCGAAGGCCGTGCGGCGAACTCTGTACCTTTGGAGCCGCGACAGGCCCTGCGACACGCCTCTCCGGTGATGCGACGGCAGGCAGTTGCGACGAAGCCACGCTTCTCCAGTGATGCGACGGCAGGCAGCTGCGACGAAGACACGCTTCTCTGGTGATGCAGCGCGGCCTCTGCGGCGGCGACACGCTTCTCCTGCGATGCGACGGCAACAGCTGTGACAGCGACACGCTTTTCGTTGAGTCGCGCTTCCAGCTCCCAGCGACACGCAGGCTTCTGCAGACAGAATCCCCAGCAAGGGAATTCAGAAGGGAGCTGGTGGTGAAGTCTTGTAGCCCTGAGACTTCAGCAGGAGGCAAGCTCTAGTTCAAGCCCTTGGAGAAATATTCTGCAAGATGATGAAAGTTCTTTAAAAGTTCCTTCTCCTTTCCTTGGCAATGAAGACCACTGCAGGCCAACCCAGCAAACAGCACACTGGCAGAGGGGCAGTCCAAACTCCTGCAGCTTCCTTGGTTCTCCTCCTTGGTAAAGATTCGTCTTGTTGTTCCAGAAGTGATCTAAAGTCTTGGGGTCCGGGCCCCAATATTTATACTAGCAAATCCTTTGTCCTCTGAAGGCAGAGGGTCCTGTACCTAGTCCAAACCAGTTCTGGGTGCATTCTGCCAGTGCACAACTGCTTCCTTTGTCAGAGTGGGCCAGGGTCATCAGACACACTACAGGAGGTGGAGCCAGCATTGTGGAAGGCAGTCACAGCCCTATTCAGGCCCAGGTGCTACTCCTCCCACCACTCCCAATGCAGATAGGTCTATTCAGCCTAGTGCTGACTCACCCCGTCTCCTGGAGCCCCCCAGCCCCTGTCACTCACAAAACCAGACCTACAATATACAAGCTAGCAGAGGCAGGCTGGATGGTTAGGCAAGAAAATACCTACTTTCTTAAAGTGGTATTTTCAAACACAGAATGTTAAAACCAACTTCGCTAAAAGATGTATTTTATCATTCTGAGTTCAGGCATACTAAATTCGAATTTCTACCATGTTTCCTGGGTCAGTTAGGATTATAAGATGTTATAATCAAACTGCCCATTCTGGCCTATGGGGACAGGTAGCCTTGCAATAGTGAAAAACGAAATTGGCTGTAATTCACTATCAGGACATGCCACACACATCAGGGCATGTCCTACCTCGTACATACAATGCACCCTGCCCGCAGGCCTACTTTAGGGGTGACTAACATGCAGAAAAGGGAAGGTTTGGGGACTGGTAAGTGGGTGCACTTACCAAGTCGACATGGCAGTCACAGACTGCACACAGGCTCTGCAATGGCAGGCTTGAGACACACTTTACAAGCTGCTTCTGTGGGTGGCACAATCAGTGCTGCAAGCCCACTAGCAGTATTTGATTTACAGGCCCTGGGCACACAAGGTGCACTATACTAGGGTCTGACAAGTAAATCAAATGGTCCAATCATGGAGTCACTAATCAATACATCAATTTACCATAGGGAGCACTTGCACTGCGGCACTGAATAGCAGTGGCACAGTGCCTAAAGCATCTAAACCAGCAACACATATCAAAAAAACAGAGGATGCAATTAGTAAAAAATGGAAGGGAGACTCACGCCAATGGTACCAGGTCTAACACGTGTCCCCTCCAGCTGAAATGTGGGGAGGACTACCCAACCCCTTGGGAGTTCTCTTCACTAAGGCGGAAAAATCTGGACAGACCATCAGCATTGGCGTGTTCTGTACCAGGGCGGTGTTCCACCGTGAAGTCCATCCCCTGTAGGGAAATGGACCACCTCAACAGCTTTGGATTCTCACCCCTCATTTGCATCAACCATCTGAGGGGCCTGTGGCCTGTCTGAACCCGGAAGTGAGTCCCAAACAGTTATGGTCTCAACTTCTTCAACGCCCAGACCACAGCAAATGCCTCACGCTCAATTGCACTCCACCTCTGTTCCCGTGGAAGTAACCTCCTACTGATGAAGGCTACAGGTTGGTCTAGGCCCTCCTCATTAATCTGTGATAGAACAGCCCCCACACCATGCTCTGAAGCGTCTGTTTAGACAATGAATTCCTTTGAGAAGTTGGGCGCCTGAAGCACGGGTGCTGTGCACATGGCAGTCTTCAGGGTGTCAAAAGCCTTCTGACATGTGTCAGTCCAGTTCACTTTTTTGGGCTGCTTCCTGGAAGTCAGCTCAGTCAAAGGTGCAACAATGTTGCCATACCCCTTGACAAACCTCCTGTAGTAGCCTATGAGTCCTAAAAAGGCTCTCGTCTGGGTCTTGGGGGGTTCCCATGCCAGGATGGTATCAATCTTGGGTTGTACGGGCGCCAACTGGCCGCTCCCTACCTGGTGCCCCAAGTACACCACAGAACCCTGCCCGATCTGGTACTTACTCGCCTTGATCGTGAGGCCTGCCTTCCGCAGTGCCATCAACACTTCCCAGAGGTGGCGCAGATGTTCTTCCCAACTGGCGCTGAACACTGCAATGTCATCCAGGTAGGCGGCACTGAAATCCTCCAGTCCAGCTAACACCTGGTTGACCAACCTCTGACAGGTGGCAGGGGCATTCTTCATCCCAAAGGGCATAACCCGGAATTGGTAGTGCCCATCTGGTGTGGAGAATGCTGACCTCTCTTTGGCCCCATCAGTTAAGGCAATCTGCCAGTACCCAGACGTTAAATCAAACGTGCTGAGGTACCGGGCAGCCCCCAACCGATCAACGAGCTCATCAGCTCGGGGATGGGGTGCGCGTCAGTCCTGGTGACTGAATTGAGTCCTCGGTACTCCACACAGAACCAGAGTTCGGGTGTGGCACCAGGCGCGGCAGCTTTTGGGACCAAGACCACTGGGCTGGCTCCAGGGCTGTGAGAGGACTCAATCACCCCTAATGCAAACATCTTGGAGACCTCCTACTTGATGTGAGCTCTGACCCTGTCAGTCACTCTGTAAGCCTTGTGCTTCACAGGACTGTCCCCAGTATCTACGTCATAGACGCACCACTCAGTGACACCAGGAACCAGGGAGAACAAATCAGAGAATTGTCCCAACAATTGGCGACAATCTTGCTGCTGCTCAGGGGTCAGTGTGGCAGAGAGGCTGACCCATCTTGCTCTGTTGCAGACAGGAGGTCAGGAAGAGGCTCGGTCTCCTACTCCATTCCATCATCTGTCGCTAGGAGCATGCCCACTTCGGACCTTTCTAAGTGGGGCTTCAGGCGGTTAACATGCAGGGACCCGCAAAGGGTTCCTAGGAGACCGCAAGTTCACCAGGTAGGTGACATCACTCTTGCGCTCCACCACCTCAAATGGTCCGGACCACCTGTCCTGGAGTGGACAGGGCTCTACAGGGGCCATGACCCAAACTTTCTGCCCAGGTTGAAGCTCAATCAGAGTGGCATTCTGATCGTACCCCCGCTTCATTTCCTCCTGGCTGGCTTCCAGGTTCGCCTGAGCGAGTTGTCTGAATCGCCTAGTCTGGTTCCTGAAGGCCAGCATGTAACTGTACACATCCTGGGGAGGTTTCCTGGGAGATTGCTCCCAGCCTTCCTTGACGAGACTCAAAGGTCCTCTTACCAGGTGACCATACAGCAGTTCAAAGGGACTGAACCCTAAGGACTTCTGTGGCACCTCACGGTAAGCAAAAAGCAGGCATGGCAAGAGGACATCCCACTTACGCCTCATAGGTTCCTCAAGACCCATGATCATGCCTTTAAGGGTCCGGTTGAATCTCTCAACCAGCCCATTACCTTGGGGGTGGTAAGGAGTGGTGAACTTTAGGTAACACCGCACTCCTGCCACAGGGACTTCATATAATTTGATATGAAGTTTGTCCCACAGTCTGACACCACCTCTCTGGGGAACCCCACATGGGAGAAAATCCCCATCAGTGCACGTCCCACCACGGGGGCCGTCACTGTCCTGAGAGGGATGGCTTCTGGGTACCGGGTAGCATGGTCCACCAAGACCAGGATAAACCTGTTGCCCATGGCTGTCTTGGGGTCCAGTGGCCCCACAATGTCAATGCCCACCCGTTCAAAGGGGGTACTGACTACAGGGAAAGGTTGGAGAGGAGCCTTGTGCTTCCTTCCACTTTTGCTTCTTGCCTGGCAAGTTTGACAAGTCCTACAATGAGTGTCTGAACTCTTCCGCATCTGGGGCCAATGAAAGTGGGTGACAAGCCTTTCAAAGGTCTTGTTCTGCCCCAGCTGTCCAGCTAAAGGCACATCATGAGCCAAACCCAGTAGGAAGGCTCTGAAGCGCTGGGGTACCACCAGCACACGGGCTGACCCAGGCTCAGCAACGTTAGGCTCGCTATACAGGAGGTCGTTCTCCCAGTAGATCCAATGTGATCTAGACTGATCACCTGCTGCCTGGTCTGTGGCCTGTTGCCGCAAAACCACAAGAGAAGGGCACTTCTTCTGCTCCTCACAAAATTACTCCCTGGAGGGGCCTCCTTCTTGCTGCCAATGGGTCAGCTCAGGCAGGTCCCCCAGTTCGGCCACTTGTTCCCCTGTAGGTTCCAGGGCATCCCCCTCAAGGTCTGCCTCCTCCTGGACCGTGGGAGCTATGGGGGCTGGTTTCCCGCGCCCCCTACCTCTTCTCTTTAAGGCAGGGGTCTGGGCCATATTTTCAGGCTCCAGTACCTTTTCAACACCCTTACTGGCTGCCATAGACCGAGTGGTCACACACGCCCACTCAGGCAGACCCAACATCTCCAGATGAGACCTTCTCTCCACCTTAGCCCAAGGGGAGCTCTCTAAATCATTGCCCAACAGACAATTGACAGGCATGGCTGGCCTCACAGCTGCTTGAAGAGTACCTGAGACCCCCCCCCCTCCAAAGGGAACTTGAGCCACCTCACACTGGCTATGCGAGTTGTCCGCGGCAACTTCAGGGAAGAATGCATGGGGATTACCTGCTCTCTGGACACCAGCCGGCAATTGACAGCTGTCACACTAGCCCCAGTGTCTCTGAGAGCTTCCACCCTATGGCCATTGATGGTCACCCACTGCCTGTACTTCTTAGTGTTATCAGGCAGCTGGGTCTCAGGGACCATCTCAAAGTCTCCTAGCGAGACAAGGGACATTTCTGCGGGACCCCACCCACCTTGGGCACCCATCTCCTCCCCCCCCCGGGCTACACTCGCCATCTGACGGGGTGGTGCACGTGGTGGTGCTTTGGAATCCCTCATAGGACACTGCGCATCATACCAATGGTGGCCCATTTGACCACACGTAAAGCACTTAGAGGGGCCCCTGTGAACAGGTTTACCTGTCGGGCCTCTTGCTTTTTCTCAGGGGGAGCCTGGGAACCCTTCCCTTGATTCCCTTGGGAATTACTTTGGGGCCCTTTCTGGAACTCCCTCTGTTTACCCCTGTCCCCCCCACTCTTCTGCTGGGGACCTTGCCCACCTTTGGTGAAGTCGCCCACGTGACCCTTGTGGACCCGGGTGCTGACCCCGCAGTCCGCCTCCTCAGCAAGCTTCCACGGGTAAGTTAACTTGCTATCAATAAGGTGCTGGCGTAGCTCTGGAAAACAATTAGCAGAAAAGTGCTCCCATGCTAACAAATCATAGAGCGCTTCAAAAGTATCCACTTTGCTACCCTTCACCCAACCATCCATAGCTCTGCAAAAGAAAGACTGATACTCCACCCAGGTAGTTGCCTCCAGCTTCTTACAATTCCTGAACCTCTGTCTATAGAGTTCTGGGGTCAAACCATACCTTGTCATCAGGGCTTCCTTCATGTGGGCATTAGACATCCTATTCTCACTGGGTAGGTCTAACAACGTATCCCTCCCCTCACTCACAAAGTGGCCCCACAACCCCGCTCCCCAATCCTGCTCAGGGACCCGGTGGGCCAACATTGCTATCTCATAGGCTGCAAACCACTGCCCAATATCTTCCTGTCTGTGGAATTCCTTTATGACATCCTTGGGGATATGGACTCTGCTTTCTGCAGGCACAGATGGTGCGCTGCCACCAGAGGGATTGATTTCTAAGCTTTGTGCTTTGAGCTCTAACTCCCTCAACATTCTCTCATGTTCCAACCTCATTCTCTCTCTTTCCAAGGACAACCTGCTATTCTCTAGGTCCCTCTGACCCTCCATTTTGAGCCTGGCCATCTCCAGCTTGTGCGCCCTGTCTCTTTCCCTGTCTTCCAGCTCTCCTGGGGACGGGCCTTTGGAAGAGACGCTACTGCCAGGCGGGGACGGTACCCCTTCCCTGGCTGGAATCAATGGTATATTCAGCTGCCCCTCTGCATCCCCAACTGGCTCCACCACCAGGTATGGGGTATTTCTTGCTTCCACCCAGGCCCTCAGCGCCTTTTGGTATTCATCCTTTTTGGCAATGCCTGGGGTAGCAATTTTAAAATTTTTGCAAAAGCGCTTTAGCTGTTTCACATTGTAGGTTTCCAACCTCTCTTCCTCAAAATCTAGATCCATAGATGCAACAGATGCTGGTCGGCTCATGGTAGTAAGAATTGGCAGTTCTTAGAAAAAAATAACAGTCCAAGGAGAAAACAATTCTACCAAAAAAGTGTGTGGTTGCGTTTGGTCTGCACTCACTAGTAGTGTACACCAATCACTGTATATGAGTCACAAATGCAAGTCCAGAATCCTCACCGCTGACCACCAATGTTGGATCTGGGGGTCTCTAGTTGGCAATGGTATACACCTTTGTCCAAATAATGACCCTTGCTTCTAAGTCAGGGAAAGGGGATTACACTCCTGGATAACCCCTGCTCACCCCCCTTGGTAGCTTGGCACGAGCAGACAGGCTTATCTCAGAGGCAGTGTGTTAAGCATTTGTGAACACATACAGTAATACAGTGAAAACACTACAGATGGACACCACACAGGTTTTATAAAAATAAGTATTCTTTATATAGACTTAACACAAGACCACAAACGACAAAAATCCACAATACTGTACTCAAATAGACTTAAAGATGGTAGAAGTAACTTAGTTCAAGTTGATGATAAATGCGACACGTTTCTCACAAAAGTACCTGGATGTGTAACGCAAAACAAACAAAAGGATCCGCAGGGAGGGCGATGCAGCGAGCAGGCGCCTCGATGCGATACGACGATCCGGTGCGATGCGATGTGTGTCCTTGATGCGATGCGACAACATGAAGATGGTGCATGCACGCCCGACGGCCGTGCGGTGACCTCTGTACCTTAGGAGCCGCGACAGGCCCTGCGACACGCTTCTCCGGTGATGCGACGGCAGGCAGCTGCGACACGCTTCTCGGGGATGCGACGGCGACCCTTGCGGTGGCGACACGCTTTCCTGGTGATGCGACGGCAGGCAGTTGCGACGAAGCCACGCTTCTCCGGTGATGCGACGGCAGGCAGCTGAGACGAAGATACGCTTCTCTGGTGATGCGGCCTCTGCGGCGGCGACACACTTCTCCTGCGATGCGACGGCAACAGCTGTGACAGCGACGCGCTTCTCATTGAGTCGCGCTTCCAGCTCCCAGCGACACGCAGGCTTCTGCAGACAGAATCCCCAGCAAGGGAATTCAGAAGGGAGCTGGTGGTGAAGTCTTGTAGCCCTGAGACTTCAGCAGGAGGCAAGCTCTAGTTCAAGCCCTTGGAGAAATATTCTGCAAGATGATGAAAGTTCTTTAAAAGTTCCTTCTCCTTTCCTTGGCAATGAAGACCACTGCAGGCCAACCCAGCAAACAGCACACTGGCAGAGTGGCAGTTCAAACTCCTGCAGCTTCCTTGGTTCTTCTCAGTGGCAAAGGTTCGTCTTGTTGTTCCAGAAGTGATCTAAAGTCTTGGGGTCAGGGCCCCAATATTTATACTAGCAAATCCTTTGTCCTCTGAAGGCAGAGGGTCCTGTACCTAGTCCAAACCAGTTCTGGGTGCATTCTGCCAGTGCACAACTTCTTCCTTTGTCAGAGTGGGCCAGGGTCATCAGACACACTACAGGAGGTGGAGCCAGCATTGTGGAAGGCAGGCACAGCCCTATTCAGGCCCAGGTGCTACTCCTCCCACCACTCCCAATGCAGATTGGTCTATTCAGCCTAGTGCTGACTCACCCTGTCTCCTGGAGCCCCCCAGCCCCTGTCACTCACAAAACCAGACATACAATACACAAGCTAGCAGAGGCAGGCTGGATGGTTAGGCAAGAAAATACCTATTTTCTAAAAGTGGTATTTTCAAACACAGAATGTTAAAACCAACTTCACTAAAAGATGTATTTTATCATTCTGAGTTCAGGCATACTAAATTCGAATTTCTACCATGTTCCCTGGGTCAGTTAGGATTATAAGATGTTATAACCCCGTCTATATGGTCATCCGCCTGGTGGCCTGAAACCCTAGGCCAATTTCCTACCCCTAAGCCCGTAGTCAAGAATCTCGGAGTCTGGATGGATTCTGAACTTACTTTTGACTCCCAAATACGTAAAGTGGCTGGTAAATGCTATGGTGCTATGAGGGTCCTGAGTAAAATCCTGAACCTCCTACCAGCTAACTCCAGGAAGACTATAGTACATGCAGTCATTACCTCCCAATTAGACTACGGTAATGTACTGTACCTTGGAGCTACCAAAAAAGGTTTAGCAAAACTACAGAAGGTCCAAAATGCGGCCGCACGGCTAGTACTTAGCCTCCCTAGAAGGTCTAACACCAAGAAAGCACTGAAAGCTTTGCATTGGCTACCAGTGGATAAAAGAGTGTCCTTCAAGGCAATGTGCTATTGCCACCGTATCCTACTAAATAAAGGCCCGAAGTATCTCCAACCACTAATAACCAAGTACACCCCTGGCCGCAGTCTAAGATCTTCAGAGCTGGCACTGGCTACGGTGCCCAGAATATTCAGAGCCAGAATGGGCGAGCGCTCCTTTAGATATAAGGCAGCAAAAATGTGGAACAGTTTGCCGATTGAACTCCGATTAGAGCCATGTGAAAAAAGATTTCGTAGGCAACTGAAAACATGGCTATATGTGAAGTCCGACGGGTCACAGGGGTCGTAGCACCTCTATCACTGTAGTCCGCTTGTCTCACACGCCCCTTCTCTCATATGAGCTTCTTAGCGCGGGGACACACCGGTGGTGTAACCATGCGCTCTACAAATGCTTAAACTAAACTAAACAAACTGCCCATTCTGGCCTATGGGGACAGGTAGCCTTGCAATAGTGAAAAACGAAATTGGCTGTAATTCACTATCAGGACATGCCACACACATCAGTGCTGCAAGCCCACTAGCAGTATTCGATTTACAGGCCCTGGGCACACAGGGTGCACTATACTAGGGTATGACAAGTAAATCAAATGGTCCAATCATGGAGTCACTGATCAATACATCAATTTACCATAGGGAGCACTTGCACTGTGGCACTGAATAGCAGTGGCACAGTGCCCAAAGCATCTAAACCAGCAACACATATCAAAAAACAGAGGAGGCAATCAGTAAAAAATGGAAGGGAGACTCACGCCAATGGTACCAGGTCTAACTCAGGTGTTGGAGCGAGCTGTGGTAGAAATGTATATATGTATATCATAAGATCTGGGCTGCGTTCCCTTCCCATAAAACGCAGTATGTTTAGAAATACTGGTAAAAAGACGTGAATTGAAGATGCCACCTAGTTATGTTATCTCTCTGCTCGTAACAAAAGATATGTCTAAGAGGAATATGTGGACCTGTTTGATAATTTTATTTTTTCTGTGTAAAACGGATATATCAATGCCAATTTGACCTGGTTATAGTATTGTGGTTGTTTTTTGATTTCGAAATGCCAATAAACAAAACAAAAACAAAAAGTCTCGGTTTTTCCTCTCCACGACCGAATTTCCCTCGGGATGCTACGGAGAGGAGTACCTCAATGCTACACCCAATCCTCGCATGGCCTCCTTGTAAGCCCGAGAACTAAACGCAGGGCCCTGGTCAGAATGTAATGTGCCAATTGCGTATGTCCCTATGAAGACTCGCAAATCTTTTATAACAGTTCGAGCGTCAGCCTAGCATTGGGGTCACACCCATAGGAATCTTGAGCAGGAATCCACTGCAACCATGATATACCTGTAAGTCCCATCTTTTTGTAAGGGGCCGCAGTGGTCCAAGTAAACACACGCTAGTGGTTTGTCTGATATTAATAAAGGTGTCTGTGATGGATGTGTTACGGTGGAACCTTTCATCTGCTGGCAGATGTCGCATTTCAAGACATAGTCTTTAGTCTGCTTTGTTAATCCAGGCCACCAATAGCGTTGTTTCAACAAAGAAACATTCGCCGTAATTCCTGCATGTGCAGAACCTATCCCTTCGTGTGCTGCTAGAATTAAACCTAACCTACGATCCATGTTTGGAATTACTCTATCCCCCACTCCAGGAATCTGAGCAAATGGAATGTTATTGGCATCTAACTTGTATGAGTACTTGAGTGGAAACCTTTTTGGTACTGCTTTGCTGTTATTGCGTGAAGCAATGACAGCCACCATAATCTCACCGTCTATTCTCGTTTTAGAACGAGTGATTGCAGCTACGGAAGCCGTGATTACAGCCCCCTTTGCGGCTTCATCAGCCAATGAATTCCCTTCAACGTGAACGCCATCACGCTGATGACTCAGTGTATGTATCACGTGAGCTCTCGGTAGTTCGGTTTTCAACTCCACTACCTGTTGCCATAGCATTTTGTGCTTAATTGTGCCACCTTTTGCATCTTTGAACCCGTTTTGAATCCAGTGTTGCAAATATTCATTATATGACTGCACACAGTAAAAGGAATCGCACACAATTAGTGTGGGGAATTCTCGATCCGTATTTACCAGTGCCAGTATCAAGGCTTTTAATTCTGCCAGCTGTGCCGTGCAGTCACCTAGAGATTGCGTTTTTGTGCAACTTGGGTGGAACTTTCCATCCCCCATGCGACCTTTAACGATTGTGCATGCCGCGCTATATTGTTGCTTACTTCCTATGGCCGGTTGAGCTGATCCGTCAGTGTAAATTATATATTCATACTGATCTAGAGGCATTATTTCGTTTGGTAGAGGATATTCTTGTTCGTATTGCAGGAATGCTTGTGTCTTTAAATTTGGGTCGTACCTATATTCTACATCTGTTGCAGTGAGAGAATTAGCCCATTGTATCCATCTCGGATGTAATGCTTTAGCGTTAGGAATGCTTGCTTTTGTCGCAGCCTCTAAGGCTGGAACTGGAGTCACTACTATTATTCGTTTCCCCTGAGCCAGTGCTCTTTCTCTCACTACAGCAGTCTGTACTGCTGCCAGAATCCTTTCTGTAGATGCGAAGCGCATCTCAGCATTTGTGTACAAATGTGATTTGTATGCAATTGGTACTGTTTCACCTTCATTATATGTCAGATAGGTGTACCCAGATTGACCCGCAACTATACGGATCAACAGGTTGCGTACATTTACACGTGTCTGTAAGTGTTTGGAAGCTATCATGTCAGCTTGTAAGGAACGAAGTGTATCTGTGTGTTCCTGTGTCCATTGTCTAACTGAAAAATCAGGTTTTATTAAATCGTAGAAAGGTTTTACTCTTTCTGCGTAATCCAAAATGTATGTTCTACCAAAATTTAGGAATCCCAGGATTGATTGTAATTTTTTTTAATGATTTTGGAGGTTGAAGCAGCGTGCATTTTTCTAAAAAAATTGGCTGCCAGGCTTTTCCCTTCACTTGAAAGCTTATATCCTAAAAACAGGACACTGAGGTGGGCAATTTTTGATTTTTTTAAAGTTGAATTTGTAGCCCTCAGATGCAAAACCCAAAATTATGGTATTCACTCTGTTCAAGTGCTCCTCTAGGTCATCGTCCGTTAGATAAATATCATCCACATAGGACAATGCCTCTTCATCCAAATTTTGAAGTAACTCAGTTACTCTGGCCGAAAACAACCCCGGGCTATTCTTATACCCTTGGGGGAGTCGACAAAATTGGCGCTGTGACCCTAGCGTTGAGAATGCTGTTAGATACCTGCTTTCAGGCGCTATATTCTGGCAGAAACATCCATTTGAGATATCAAGTGTTGTTTTATATTTTTTCCGCATAATGTTATTCATTAATGTGGCACTGTGTGCGTTTTGGACTGCAAATGTCTTAGTGCAAGTGTTTAAATGTCTATAATCTAAAACTAAACGATACGACTTGTCAGGTTTCATGACCGGAAACAAAGGATTGTTCATCGATGAGGTGCAATTTTCGATCACCCCTTGGTATTCAAGTTGATCTAAGATCTCCCTGACCTGTTTTTTAGCTTCTTGCTTTATTGGATACTGCCTCTGTGCAGTTGGAGTATTTTTTAAAGGAATTATGTGGTGGGTTGAATCCTCATCCCATCCAACATGGTTTTTGTATAATGCTGGGGCTTGGGCTACTGCCCACTCCTGCACATATGTGTTTTTTAGGTGCCTGGGAATATGGTCAGAGAATGTCGGTAAAATTACCGTTTCTCCTTTAGGGCAATCCATGACAAATGCTGGTGGCCAATCTTGTTCAGCTAACAAAATGTCATAGCCAAACGGCAGGTTCTCCCAAAAGAGACCTCTAACTGTCCTACATTTGTCCCCCTCCATCTGGAGTGTTATTTCATATAACTTATGTGGGACACTTACCCTAGTATCAGGTGTTTCTACCGTGATATAATCATTCAAGTCCGCTGTCACCAGAAATTCCATCAGGTTCTGGCGAGCTATTGTTACTTCTGCCGCACTGTCTAGCATCGTCAGAGCCCATTCCCCGTTCAGTAGTCGAGTCCTCAGAATTCTGGGCATGTCTGATCTTTAGACCTGCAACCACCTTCTTTTTGAACTGTGGCTTTTGCTTTGGTTTCTTTTCTTTTTTAGAAGTGTAATCCTGAGCGTGCTGCTTGTCTCTGGACTTTGTACGCTCTTCTTGTCTGTCTGACCGTCCTTCCCTCTCGGAGTTTTTCGATGAACCCTAAAAGGAACGAGAGAACGTGTATCAGTATCCTATTCCTAAGGTTGTACCTCTTTTTGGAGGGCTCCTGTGGAGGAGATCTACCTCTGGATTGAGATCTATTTCCTTTAAAGTTTTGTTGTTTTTTATTATCCCACTTCTTCTTTGTTGAAGCAGGTGTCAGCTTGGAAGTGTCCTTTTCAGGACTGCCCATCAGTTGTGGTTTTAAAGCTTTCCCACCCAAACTGTCTCTGCCGAATTCTGCATATGCAGTTTCAATTATTTTTGGTAGTTTGTGTTCCTGTTCTAAAGGACTGAACTCCCTTAGGCGTTGGCGGATAGCCACTGAAGCTGCTTCCCCTTTAATATTAGCTAATATTATGGCTGATACCTGGGCATAGTTACCTAGTAACTTCATCCCTAAGTTCAGGGCAGGCTCTGCTCCGTACTCGTTTGTATTTGTCTCAATACATCTGGTATCACTGCTAATGACGGAATACCATGTGTTCTGGTATAAATGGCAGCAAAGACTACCCCAAGTGGTACAATCCTTTATTTGTGGTGTTATCCCCATTGGGAAGCAGATTGTTAGCATTCTGTGTTTCTCATACAGGGTAGTATTCGGAAATACTGCCTCTAGCTGTGTTATTTTCTGAGCTACCCAGAATGCGATTTGTTCATGCTTTGTGGGCATTTTACCCATCACCGCGTGTTATGTTTGTGGTGTGATTTTAGATGCTGTACTCTGAGTTTGAGTTCCATTTATTGCAACCATTGCTGGTTGGACTGTAAGTGGCCTCATGACGAATTGCGTCAAGTTTCTATACATTTTTATCAATTCTTTGTGTTGTGTGAGTAAGTCACCTGGTGGCATTGTTTCAATGTCAGGATGTGGTGTGTAGGCCGCTAATATTGGCCATGTTGCCCCTTCTCTTCCGAGCGGGCCGAGTCTCACTCTTCTTCTTATGTGAGGTAGGGCGCCTTTAAACTAGTATAAGTGTTCCTTGTATGTGAGCGGAACCTCAATGTCCTCAAACGGACAATATTCCACTGGTGCGTCTCCTATGTAGGAGTGAAATGTTTTTGTTCTTGCATTTTCTGCTGGGAATGTAACCCACGAATAAAATACCTCTGTTCTGTATGATTCATGCTCCTTAATCATGAATACTACTATACCACCCCTAGGTGTTAAACCATGCTCTAGCAGTTTCAGGGTGACTGTATTTCTAAAAGTTTCTGCAATGTGTATTGCGTCTGCATCTTCTTCTCCGGCTGAGAGGTGTAGATCTACTATTAAATTATCTCTGTCTTCAGTCATTTTGTAAGAAAGAGCTTTCCAAGGGAACTAAGATAAGGTGTTTTGCACAATTTTAGGAACACTGTGTCCTTCAAGCTTGATTAACCAACAGCCAATAAATAGGATTTCTCCCCTACTCAGCTGTGGCAGAGTTTGTGCCCACCCACTCCAGACGTCTCTGGTGTTTTGTGAGTAGGGGTCTCTGAGAATAGCACGACTGAACTACTCCGATTCTACTGTTAAATAAGTACCCAACCAACGTTGGCGGCGCCATGTCGTGTAGTTCCTATATAACCTATACAGGATCTGCGCGTTTGGATAACATAAACTGTGGGACTGGTGGCAGACTGATTCAATGCAACCCCACCGGATATGTTAGCCTGTCTGTATCAGCTAGCTCACAGTGCCACTATAATTTCCTCTTACCAAGGAGAGAATAGATTCTGGCAACCTCAGAACATGAAAACCCTGATCCCTCAGAATCGTGGAAACAATATACTACCTTTCGCTCAGTCACTCGTGCTCACTGAGTTTGTCTCAGAGAGATACACAGAATAAACAGGCTGGGCGTGTTCAATAAGAATTTATTGAACAGTTGTTATTCTAGTGTAGAATAGATGAGCTGCAACAACCATTAGACAGTAGCAGAGATATATGATTAGAAGTACTACGAAAGCGAAGGGATGGTAAAGTTCTACCATCTTGTAATAATCATGAATACATACATGTATATAAAACACATGATAAAAAGTGCGTACTCCCATGATGCTTCCCTAACTAGATGTACCTAAATGTACCTAGCATCTGTGTAGGTGTTATGCCAAGAATCCCTCTAGGGTCTAGTCAACCCCATTACCTGAGAATGAGATAATAAGGGACCCCGTCCTGGTCTCGAGTTGGACAACCCGCGAGGGATGTTAGACCACTGCAAGCTGGAGTGTCTGCATGCAGGAACCTCAGCGTCTCTGGTCAGTGTGTCAGCCGGGAAGTCTCGGTCTCCTCTGTCCTTCTAAGCAAGATGTGATGTATATATATATATATACCCATAGGTCTCCCCAGGAGTCCTACCTTGCTGTGTTACTGTGTCGACCTAAAGATTCGGCGTTGGGCCTGAACTTTATACAGAGATATTATACAGGAAATGTTAGTCCTGCTGTGCTTCCAAGAAGCCTCATGCATAATGTATGAGATTTGAACTAGGGAAAACCCCGAGCTGAATGCAGTGTCGTATCTAGGTAAAAGGTCAGTCCCTAAGAACCGTTATGTATGTAATGTAGGGAAGAATATAGGTGAAAGGTTGCAATGTTACCTGCGCCTATATAGGGTACCTATATGGAATATAACATTGCTTGAACCCAAATCCTCCTCTAGATTCTCATGCTCTGCATTATTCACCATCTAGTGGTTGGGCCTGGAAGTGTCTAAAACTTTCAAATCTTTATTGAGAGGGCGTTGACATCGGTGGAGCTATATGACTCCTATGATCTTGACCATAATCCCACAATGCCAAAAGATGTGTCCTCCATTTAAATTGTTTTATTCTGCAATGGGTTCAGAGTTTGAGGCATAGACATGTTGTAGCTTCCACTAGGGTTGCTGGAGCCTATCACTCTACATGTCAGTTAGCAGATGTAAGAAAATGATTTATTAATTGGGGTGAATGGTAGTCCACCACACATCATAAAGTCATTAACATGTTGGGTCCAGGCAGAGGATACAGTAATGTAAACTTGAGCTCAGCCCCTGGTAGCTATGGCACAGTGTACACAGGCTTAATTTACAGAAGATGTGTAAAGCAATTAAACAGTTCAGTCAAAAAACTAAACAATTAAAAATCCCACTCCAACTTATAAAATAGAAAAAAATATATATATATAATGACTCGTAAAAAAAATACAGTAAGTACAATCGAAGATATGATTCTTTACAGATTCAAGAGAAAAAGTAAAACCCCAAAAGAAATTACAGTATGTGTTTGACCGGGACCTAGCATGATTTCAGGCCGAGCACGGATCGGATACACCAAGCAGGATCTTCCCAGGTAAACATTGTACTGTAAGAAATTAAGGTATTAGTTGAGTGTGTTAAGAACCCACCTGAAGTAATCCTTCTCATGGTGAACCACTTAAGTCACTAAATTAACCCGAGCTCAACCCCTGGTAGCTAGGACACAGAGCAGGCAGACTTAACTTTGAAGCAATGCGTATTTATGTAGTACCAAACCAGTAATAAAGTCAGAACACAACACAAGAAAAATCCCAAACCAATTTAGAAGAGTCCAGAATATTTTAATAAATAAAGTGACATCAAATCCAATAAGGGAAACCGGAGGTATGAATTTTTAAAATGTGAAATATGAAAATAGCGCAGTAAAGCACCAACTGCGGTCTTCTGGTTTCACTCGACCAGTACCTAGGCACAAGTTAAAGCCAACAGTGATGGAATCGGGGTTGGATATTGAAATCAGATTTGACCAGGGTCTGAAGTTTTAGCTTCTGACTCAGTCTCTGAAGTGGGAGTCAAGAATCCCCAGCGGTGCAAGGCAGCAGACTGTGGCCGAAGAGGGCTCCAAGAGACTGAATACCTCCTCCGCGAGATCCTGCTGAATCAGATTTACTGCTGCAGAAAAACTCTGAGCGGGAGCTAGCTGAATCTTTGGCCCACCGGTACTCACCTTTGTCTGATGGGCTTGGCAGGTTGGTCCCGGTCCTGCAGAGGTCTTGGAGCTAAAACGTTTCTGAGTCCCAGGTTGCAGGAGATGATGGGAGGAGTACACTTTGGCACTAGCCAAGGGTCCAGGACCTTGGTGACAGCATTTGGGGGTCAAGACTCGCACCAACAGCCGGATCCAAGGCAGGTCCAGTAGAACTGATCAGCTGGGCAGTGGCAGAACAAGGCCTCTTATAGTTTGTTGTGTCCCTGTAGCTTGAACAAGAGGCCAGACTTATTACCCTTGCAGTCCACCTCTTTATTGTGGATACAATAGAGAGAGCGGGTCCAATCTTCTAGGCTTTTCTCAGGTTACAGACAACAGTTTCAGTGCTCTTTTCTTCCACAAGCTTGGAAAGTATTCTGAAGTGGGTACTGACACCACCCTGTGTTTGGGGGAAACTCCTGGCCACTCTCTAACAAATGGGGTAAACGTTCCCTGGGGTACTCCTACCCACTTTTGCAGTATTTTCTGTGTGCCCTACTGCAAACACCTGTGCAGATCTCCTGTGCCCACCCCAGAGGTTTGGCCAAATAAATGAGCAGTCCCTCCTCTGTGGTCACTAAACCAATTCTGGGTGAAGCTCACTTTCTTCTAAAATTAGTGCCTGCCTGGCTGGGGAACATAGGAAGTGAGCAGGCCTGGTGTTAGCCTACATTTTCTTATGACATTGGAGGCCTCTTTGATGTTAATCAAGTTCCTAGGCCCAGCGCACATGCCACCCTCTTGAGAGGACACATCACCTCCCTACACCGAAGGCCTTTGTTCTCTGCTATGAGAGGGTTTATTTTTAAAATGTTTGCCTTAATATTTCTTAGAACTCCGTCTTCACCATTGAATTGGATTTTGAATTGCTATTAAAAATAGTTGTTTAATTTTTTCTCTAACTAGTCCCATTACTGAGATACAGTATTAGGATTTTTAATCTTTACTCTTGTTTTCTACATAGGACTGCCACAGCTAAAAATAGCTTTTGGGTACTAGTCACTGTTAGGACATGTAACATAATTTTTCTACATGCCCTACTTTCATATACCTTGCACGTTGCCTTGCGGGTGACAAGGCCTGCATAGGGGTGACTTATTATTTAAAAAGTAGATTTTGACCTGTAAAAAGGGTTTATCTTTACAGGTCAAATTGCAATTTTTACACTGCTATAATCAGGCTACACTGGTAGGCCTGAAGCAATGCTTTGCATTGTGAATGTACTGGATGGCACAATAGGTGCTGCAATCCACTAGTAACATTTAACTTGAGGGCCCTGGGTACAATTTGTTCAATTTATTAGGGACTAATAGGCAACTTAAATTTACCAATTAGGAATATGCCAATTTGACCATGTTTAAAGGGAGAGCACCTGCACTTTGCTACTGGTAAGCGTGGGTAAACTGCATATATGTAAAACTAAAGGGTCCCCCAAAAGATGAAAAATATGGGGTGACCACGCAGAAAAGGCAGATTTCTTAGAGTTATCTGTTGACTTGGTCTCTGGAATGGAAGTCAAAATCCTCCAGTCAGATAAGGCAGCAGGCTGTATCTGGCAAAGTCCCTTCCAAGTCAGACAGGTGATGAGCGTGGTCCAGCTGAAGCTGTTGTTTTTGGTGGGAAAAGCTCTGAGCTGGAAAAGTCAAACTTTGCACCTCGGGAAATCCTCTAGACGGCTGAATAATTATTGTGCCTTTGCCTGGCCACGATTTCTACCTAGGCACTTATTTTTTGGACTTCAAATTCCTTCAGTGGGGCAATGCAGCAGAGTGCATCCAGGGAGGTCTCACTGAAATCGGATAAGCTTGTGTTAGACCTGCCAGCCTTGGGGTGATCTTCCCCCAAAGGTTTTGCCTTCCTCCATTTTTTTTCCCATTTTTTTTTACTGACTTTGCTGGTCTAAGGACTCTGTGCGCTTTACCACTGCTAACCAGTGCTAAAGTGCTTGTGCTTTCTCCTCTGAACATGGTAACATTGGCTTATACTCTATTGGCATATTTAATTTACTTATAAGTCCCTAGTAAAGTGGCACTACATGTGCCCAGGACCTGTAGGTTAAATGCTGCTAGTGGGTCTGCAGCACTTATTTTGCCACCCACTTAAGTAGCTCTCTAAACATGTCTCAGGCCTGCGTGCATGCAGTTTAAACTGCCATTTCGATCTGGCAAAATAAACCTTTTGCCAGACCCAAACCTTCCTTTTTTTTTTTATTTATTAAGTCACCCTTAGGGTAGGCCCTGGACAGCCCAGACGGCAGGGTGCAATGTATTTAAAACGTTGGACATGTACTTTTAAGTTTTATATGTCCTGGTAGTGAAAAACTCTTTAATTGTTTTTCACTACTGCAAGGCGTACCTCTCCTGTCGGATAATGTTGGAGTTACCTTTATTACAATTTATAAGCTTAATTTCCAAATGGGAATAGGTAACCAGTTCATGTTTGCTGTCTCTGGAATCCTAATTTAAAATCCTAATTTATGGTGAGGTCGAATTTTAAATTACACTTCTGAATATGCCACTTTTATATTGTTGCAAAAAGAACAATTGATGGATGGACTGCTGAACAATGGCAAACATTTGCCCCAGTACAGAGATCTGGGCCTAAATCCATTGTTTTTTTTTTTTGCTCACCATGTCATTCCAGTTTGGACTGAGCCATATGCAAATCAGCCTTGACCCTGCTGCACATGAGAACAGTCCAGCCTGAACTGCCTGGCCTGCTCCTCCCTGGACTGGAAACAAGCATCCTGAGACCGGTTTGGGAGTATCAGGCAGGCTAGCTTGACTCCAGAGGCATGGCGAGCACGGGACCCACGTGTGGGCATACCCGTCCCACTCGGGGTGACAAATGCAAATGAACAATTAATGGACGGAATGCTGAACAATGTCAAACATTCAACACCAGTACCGAGATCTGGGCCTAAATCCATCATTCTTTTGTTCACCATACCATTCCAGTTTGGACCCAGCGATATGCTAATCAGCCTTGACTCTGCTCCCTATGGGATTAGTGAAGCCCTAACTACCAGGCCAGGTCCTCCCTGGTGGTGAGCACAAAAAAAACAATGTATTAAACCCAGATCTGTGACTGGGGGTGAATGTTTGATTTGTTCAGCATTCCAGCCATCATCTGTTCTTTTTGTCGGTCTAATTGGGAAGGGTATGCCCAGATGTGGGTCCTGTGCTTACTGTGCCACTGGATTCAAGCTAACCTGGCTGGTGAGGGGGTGATTCCCTGAAACCGGTCCCAGGATGCTTGTTTCCGGTCCAGGGAAGACCTGGCCTGGCAGTTCGGACTGGACTGTTTCCATGAGGAGCAGGGTCAAGACTGATTTGCATACGGCTGGGTCCATACTGAAATGGCTGGATTAATTGATGGATTAAACCCAGATCTGTGACTTGGGGTGAATGTTTGATTTGTTCAGCATTCGTCCATCATCTATTCTTTTCACTTTTAGAATTTGGCATTTTCCTTCCTTACCCATTTAGTACCTGTAGCCTTTCTCTGGTCACATGACTGGGTGTTGCTGGCAGTTGAGCTTTATGTATTCCTCCTAGACAACCACACACAATAGGAAGCTTAGGTGTGCCTGATTGGGCCATCACAGGTAGGATGGGAGGGAGGAGCTGGACACAGCCCCACTTACACTTGAATAGACTGTGTCCTGCATCCACACAGACGGCTGTATACCCTCTGTAGTTGGTCTGGAGCCAGGACAGTGGAGGCAGGATGCATGGGGACTTCAAAAGGAAACCCCTAGAAGCTTCTCCCCCACTTAAAGGCACAAGTGGATATACATACTGGACCTCAGGCACCAACTCTTTAGTACACTTCTCAACCTGTGGATACTCTGCCAGAAACAACTGCTGTGCTATCGCCACTCTGCTGGACTGCTGCCTTAAAGGAATTGCTGACCTGCTGCCCTCTTGCCTGGGGAAGTAGAACTGGACCTGCAACATTATCTTGAACCCAGGACCTCAGAGTGAGTCCAAGGGCTAGTCTGCTGGCCTCCTGGTCTGAGCCTCTGATAGAAAAGACTCCCCAGCATCCTGAACCATCCCCTGGACCCAGCTGCAGCAAGTTTGCTCAGCACTGGCTGCACCAACTCGGGCAAAAAACTAAAGACTTACATAAGTCAGTGTTGTCATGCACTGCATTTACCATAATGCATTGCGGCGAATTGGGTTGTGAAGCAGTGTGTTCCTACTCTCCTTTTGCTTAAAAAGGTTCCCTTGAGCTAAAGAGGTGTGGTTGATATACCTACGCTCAATGAGTCATACAAAGACCTGAGAAGAGTTTAAGCACCATTTCCAGCACCCCCAAAATTATGTGTTGCTTTCAACGGATGAAGGACAACTATCCTGAAAGATGTGTCTAGAGATACATAGCAGTGGCTGCACCAACACAGGTTAAAAGCTAAAGACTGTTACTGAAGTGGTATCATGCACTGCATTACCATAATGCCTTGGGGGTGAACTGTGTGCTGGGATGTGAAGCAGTGAGCTCCCACCTTTCTTTAACATAATAAAACAATTGCTAGGATTTTTAAAATCATTATTTGTGTCTCCTGAGTTTGGGTTGGTAATTATAAAGTAGAGTAGCAGTGACACACTATCACAAACCATGTTCAGGTTTGTTTAAACATAAGCTCAAGTGGCGAATTTGAGGCGCGCTTACATCCACACAGGAATGTAATGACCTAATTGGTATCTGTTGACTTTCAGCCACAGAGTAAACATGCGTCCCAAGATACCTTTCATAGTTAGGGTGACCAGATTCTCAAAACAAAAAACCGGGACAGATGTCATAGACATAGAAGTAGGACTGACAGAAGTACCCATGTCTTTAAGTGGGATGAAAAAACAGGGGGGGGGGGGTCTCTCAAGGGGCGTGGCCGATGTAATTAAGGACGTGGCTTAAAACACATAAGCTAAAAAAATCTGTACTTAGCATAGCGTCCCGCCCGAAAAATGTGCTGCTTCTGTCATTGTATCCAGATAAATAATATAACGAGTAACATCACACCTAGAACAAGCCTGGACTATTGGCTTTGTCAACGGTTGTTAGCTGCATAAGAGAAATAAGCAACAACTTTGGCTTCGCTGTACATAACATTGAAAATGCCTCAGTTCTGGAATGAAGAGACGGACTGTGAAAGAACTATAACGGGTCTCTTTAAAAGCAGTGAAGGGTGATACTGCTGCAGCAATAAGCTTTTTTTTTCTCCGTGAGGGCAAAAATGGAGAGCCCAATAGAGACTCGCCTCAGCAACTGTGAGAAGTAAAGCAGGCCCACCGAGCGAGACACTATTTAAAAACCGGGACATTTATCTGTTTAACCCGGGCACTACGGAAAAACCGGGACATTTCTTTAATTTGCAGCAAAGTGTCGGGACACTGCTCCAAAAACCGGGACGTTTGGTCACCCTATTCATAATGCAAAACGTACCAAAGCTGTTAGCTGCTGACTGACCATAGATTCCAGAAGTTAATAATTATCCTGCGGGGATTTGTGTTGTGAATTGGAAGTTTGAACTTTTACCCTGCGTAATGTCAACACAACTTTGTTTTATTAATTATTGCGAAGATGGTGTTTAATATTTTAGAAGTCTATCTCTCATAATGCCTACTCATTTCGTTAAACAGGAATGGAAGGCGTTTGTCTTTCAAGGAACCCTTGAAGGGGTTGTTTGTCGGACCCAAGCAAAACCCAGCTGTTAACTCACCAATTTGCCAAGAGGAGTCTGACTGTTCAGTAATTCATCTATAGATTTGCTCTTTGGTCGGTTAACGGTGCTGAGTGTTTTTTTCCCTAAACCACACACGAGGTTGGATTCCAAAAGAAAACGGATTCGAAATATTCATGTAAACTTTTCACGTGCAAGGCAAAAAAAAATCCTCAATGTCTCTTTAGTACTCATATTACTTTTTGCAGCCAGTAAAGTATCATAGTCGGTGCAAAACGTAAGGTTTAAAGGAATCCTTTAAGAAACACCATGGTGGGTCCTTCTTAAACAAAAGTAGAATTTATGGTCTACTACACATGGGCTTCTCTCTTGTTTACATGCAATTTGTGTCCCGTTTGAGCGTTGTGGGCGCTTCTTCCTCCTTTGGGTACACGGATATATTTACCCCAGCATAATTCATATTTGGATTATTTCACTAACCTATTAGGAGCCAAACTCCAATAATTTACTGAGCCCAATAATTTAAACGCCACGATTAGTACCTCGGGCAGTTTGGCTCTGCGCGTTCTCGTTGATCTAGTGCCAAGAGACACCACCCTCCACAACATTAAATTATTAGTCATCAGAGTAAAAATCACATAAAAACTGGGAGTGCTCAATGACTGAGTTCTAGATCAAAAATAAGTTTTAAAGGGTTTATTGCTGAATTTGTAATATAAGTGATACAGATAAATGCGATGAAGGCCTAGATACAGAGTACAAAATCAGAAAACAGAATAATAATCCCTTTTTAAGCAGCAAAATATCTCCAGATTCTAAGTGTCAAACTGATAAATAGTACTGACAGCATTCTACGGGAAAAAACAAGGTCTCAAGTAAATAGGACAAAGTCTCGGAAGAAACTTTGTCGGAATAAAACCAGAGGTTTTATACACATTTTACACAAACAGTATAGCAGAATGCCAAATCAGCATGACCTGATTAGCTCACATTGGACAAATCAAAAGCAAATTCGTAATAGCTAAAACTCTTAGCACTAACACATTCCTTAAGGTAAAACAATTATTCAGTTTGTCTCCTCAGTAATTGCACTTTGCAGATGTAGAATACAATATGAAACATTTCTCAAAGATTCCTAAAAAAAAACGTTCTTCTGCAGTTCTACATTGGAAGTTGCAGTGGAAGTCCTTCAGAATGATACCTAAAGCACACAGTGGAAAGTTTAATTCATAATACTCACTTTCTAAGGACAGTTGCCATCTACATCGTAACACATTTGCAGCAGGTCACTGATTGGGAGAGGGGAAATGAACAGGAGCAAGATGAGCAGAACACCAGATACTGCGTCCATTTTAATAAAATGCAAAAAGAACAGTTGATGGACAGAATGTAAAACAATGTCATACATTCACCTCAGTACAGAGATCTGGGCCTAAATCCATCGTTTTTTTGCTCCCCATGCCATTCCAGTTTGAACCCAGCCATATGCCAATCAGTCTTGATCCTGCGCCCAATGGGAACAGTCCAGCCCGAACTGCCAGGCCAGGTCCTCCCTGGACTGGAAACAAGCATCCTAGAACCGGTTTCAGGGTTTCACCCCTCTTCAGCCAGGATAGCTTGACTCCAGTGGCATGGAGAGCACAGGACCCACGTCTGGGCATACCCGTCCCACTCGGGGTGACAAATGCAAAAAGAACACTTGATGGACAGAATGCAGAACAATGCCATACATTCACCCCAGTACAGAGATCTGGGCCTAAATCCATCGAAACCCCGAACTGGTCCTAGGATGCTTGTTTCCGGTCCAGGGAGGACCTGGCTTGGCAGTTCAGGCTGGGCTGTTCCCATGAGGCACAGGGTCAAGACTGATTTGCATGGGGCCAGGTCTAAACTGGGGTGGCATGGTGAGCAAAAGAATGATGGATTTAACCCAGATCTCTTGACTGGGGGTGAATGTCTTGATTTGTTCTGCATTCCGTCCATCAATTGTTTGTCTTTTGCTTTCTCGCCCTAAGTGCGCCGGGTATGCCCAGACGTGGGTCCCGGGCTCGCTGTGCCACTGGATTCAAGCTATCCTGGCTGATGAGGGGTGAAACCCCGAAACCGGTCCTAGGATGCTTGTTTCTGGTCCATGGAGGACCTGGCTTGGCAATTCAGGCTGGACTGTTCCCATGAGGCACAGGGTCAAGACTGATTTGCCTATGGTCAGGTCTAAACTGGGGTGGCATGGTGAGCAAAAGAATGATGGATTTAACCCAGATCTCGTGTCTGGGGGTGAATGTCTTGATTTGTTCTGCATTCCATCCATCAATTGTTTGTCTTTTGCTTTCTCGGCCTAAGTGTGCCGGGTATGCCCAGATGTGGGTCCCGGGCTCACTGTGCCACTGGATTCAAGCTATCCTGGCTGATGAGGTGAAACCCCGAAACCGGTCCTAGGATGCTTGTTTCCGGTCCAGGGAGGACCTGGCTTGGTAGTTCAGGCTGGACTGTTCCCATGAGGCACAGGGTCAAAACTGATTTGCATATGGCCAGGTCTAAACTGGGGTGGCATGGTGAGCTAAAGAATGATGGATTTAACCCAGATCTCTTGACTGGGGGTAAATGTCTTGATTTGTTCTGCATTCCGTTGATCAATTGTTTGTCTTTTGCTTTCTAGCCCTAAGTGCGCCGGGTATGCCCAGAAGTGGGTGCCAGGCTCACTGTGCCACTGGATTCAAGCTATCCTGGCTGATGAGGTGAAACCCCGAAACCGGTCCTAGGATGCTTGTTTCCGGTCCAGGGAGGACCTGGCTTGGTAGTTCAGGCTGGACTGTTCCCATGAGGCACAGGGTCAAGACTGATTTGCATATGGCCAGGTCTAAACTGGGGTGGCATGGTGAGCAAAAGAATGATGGATTTAACCCAGATCTCTTGATTGGGGGTGAATGTCTTGATTTGTTCTGCATTCCGTCCATCAATTGTTTGTCTTTTGCATTTTAATAAAATGGCATAGCTGTACTGCATTATTAATCACACTTCTAAACCATATAATTATTTTGTTTCAAGTTCAATATCATTAGTTCATCGGTTACGACTAAATGCACGATGAGAATTATTAATTTACACAAATAATTTGTCACCCAAAATTGCACATCCTAAAAAACTTCTACATTAGCAGCATCTCCAGAATCGTGTATCATGTGACTCATGATTGGATTAAAAATAGTAAAACCATGGTGACACTGAAATACACCGAAAATACTGAAATCGCTACTACCTTCCGGTGCAACCACATTATTGAGAACTAATGTACCATGTACTAAATGACTTGAAATATACATGCAGTTTTTATGCGCAAGGCAAAGAAAACAGTTATCCATATCAAGAGGTTTTTTTAAAATTTATCAATGTCTCATAATTATTATTCTTTTCAATGTTCTGCTGAGTAGTAAACCCATGTTTACAGTAATTATGCCAGAAAAACTTGTTATGTCTTGCTAACTAGAAGATTTCCAACAAGCTGTTGTCAGTGTTTGGCAAGCTCTCTGCTCGTGAGAGTGAAGAGTGCTGCTTTGGGTAAGGAGGGGAATGGAGATCCCAAATGCTGGTGGGTGGTTGCATGCAGGTGTTTGTTTATATGTTCTAGTATATAGAGCAGCAAGTGTGAAGGGGTGGGTTGCGTAGAGAGTGATGTGGGTGAGTGGCATGGCAATTTATTGCTTCTTTATTTTGTTGAGTCAGAGGGTAAGGGCAAAGGGTGGTCGGGGTGCAGCACAAGGCATTTTTATATGTGGGAGAGGGGAGGCCATGTTATTTATGGCTCCCCTATTACTTCTCTGCTCCTATGTAGATGTTGAAAGAGGGCAGGTGACTTGGCAGGGCATACATAAGATAACATTCTATAGGAGTAAAATGTGAATAATGGGGATATTTTTCACAAATTGCTCTTCCCTCTCATCTGTTTGATGTCGCTCAAACCCCCTTGGTGAAAAAACGTCCTTTTTATTCATTTTTACCATGTATAGGATGAATAAAGGATCAGAATCTGTAATCCAAATCAGGGGATAGGTAGTGTGGCAAGTAGTATTAGTAGGTGATCTGTGTGACTCCCTCGCATCCCTCCCATTCGCACAAACTATCCCTAGTAATGGGGCACTTTGTCACCTCTTACTGGATGTAGGAATCTGAATAGGGCATCCAGCATGAGAGATGCACAAGCTGAAAAAGAAAGTTGACCCAGCCGGAATAATTGTCCTATGAGAGGAGAAAGTCTGATAAAATTGGCTTCGAAGTGCCTCGGTGAATCCCCATCTTAGTGGCAGAGATCTTTGAGATTAAGGCTAAATGCTGAATGAAATATATATATATATATATATATATATATATATATATATATATATATATATATATATATATATATATATATCTATATCCCAAAGGTGACCTTCCCTCTGCGTTCACAGATCGAGGCGCACACTGGCGAAGTAAGTTAATACATTTTATTTAGCCACACGAATTCTATCGAACAGACGCGTTTCGGCTGCACGCCTTCCTCAATGTCACTCGATTTAAGAAACAGCGCCATATTTAAAATTAAATCAACAATCAACACAAAGAGAGGACAACACAGTTCATTACATTAATCAAAATAGAAAACGGCAGGCAATGCATTTACCTATGCCAATTCGGCGGCCATTTTAGAAGGTTCAAATTCATTCTTTCTCCTTCTATTTCTACTATTAGACATTACTGCTATTACAAATTCATATAACAGTTATGTATTTCAAATCAGAAAAAATACAATCCCTATCAACCATATGATACTTGCCAATTGCATGTCTTATTTCTGCAATTCTTCAATTATGCCCTCAATGGGCTTTCGACAAGGACATTATCCTGCCCTGAATGGGCATTCCCTCTGAGTTTTTAATTAATCAATTCATTGTTCCTCTGTATTAGTACTGATTTTGTCTAATATTTATAGGCCTGCCTATATCTCTCAAACTCCTTCCTTGAACAGGAACCAAAAGCAACCTAGGACTCTATCTCATCTGGGGAAGATCACTTCCCAATTAATTTTCTTCCAGTGTTCCTTAACACTATTTAATCAATGTGAACCCAAAGCTCCTCTTCATTATTCAGGCCACGTGGGGTCTTAGTCTGCAGCTCAACAATATAGCGAGATTCCAACTTCCTCAGCTTTCTAGTTCTATCTCCTCCCCTCTCTCCCTTGGGGACCTGATCCAGGCAGAAAAACTTCAACAAATTAGCATTAGAGTTGTGTTTTTCCTCAAAATGGCGCGCTACCGGGTACGTCGCATCATGGTTCCTTATTGCACGCATGTGCTCTAAAATCCATTTCTTAGTTGGGTGGATCGTACTCCCAACGTAATTCTTATCACACGGACATATTAAACAATACACCGTGTAATCAGAATTACAGTTCATAAGTTTTCCAATCTTACGCTTTGTTATTCTTCCCGGTACTCTGAATTCTTTTACTTTTTGACTATTTCTGCATGCTTTGCATTTCATGCAGGGATAGAATCCTGTTACCTGGTCCTTCATTTTAGGTCCCTTGGTGAAGTGGCTTCTAACTAACTGATCTTTTAGTGCCGGGCTTCTTCTGTATGTAATCAGGGGACTATGTGGAATTATTGGTCCGATAATGTTGTCAGCTTTTAAAATCCTCCAATTTTTCAAAAAATCTGAAATATTTCAGTAGAACCGGTCGTATATTCTGTTATCATTCTGACCGGTCCTTTAGATTCTGATATGGAGCCTTGTCCCTCCCCCGTTACAAGTAGGAGATCTTTTCTTTCTACATTTTTTATTTTCCTTGTAGCATTCATCAGGGTCTCCTTTCTATATCCTCTGTTCTCAAACCTGTACAGTGCATCTTTGCTTTCTTTTAGAAAATCCTCATCTAGTGAGCAGTTACGTTTTAACCTCACTAGTTCTCCATAGGGAACCCCACTTATAACACTTTTTGGATGAAAACTATCTGCGTGCAATGTGCTGTTCCCAGCTGTGGGTTTTCTATAAAGAGTTGTTTCAATCTTGTTGTCCTTTATATACACCATTAGATCCAAATATGGCACATTAGTTCTGCTTATACACTCTGTAAATTTCAGATTTAAATTGTTGTTATTTAATGCTGTCACATATTCCATTGCCTCTTCTAGTGATCCTCTCCATATAATGAAGAGGTCATCTATATAACGCGACCATAGAACGACTTTCTCAAGCCATGCTTCATTGTCTCCTGCCCAGGCCACGTGCTTCTCCCACCAGCCTACGAACAGGTTCGCATAGCTGGGGGCGAAGCACGTGCCCATTGCCGTCCCCTGCTGTTGGTGAAACAATTCTCCTGCAAATATAAAGATGTTATTCCGCAGACAGTATGTTATTAGTTCCATCAACAACAAAAAAAAAATATATATATATATATATATCAACATTCCTTCCTTTACAGAAGCGTGAGTCGCACTCCCAAGATTGCAAACCTTCTTTTTATTGTTTGACAGCCAGGCAATCCTTCGTTATTTTTAAAAGCATTGTCCATCCTAACGCGTTTCGGTCTCACGACCTTGTTCACAGGTACAGCCATCAAAAAGATTTCATTCACCTGCGCAAGTCCACTCGCCTCTGCTTTTGTACTCTTTCGGCCCCCTAGTGGACCTCCCTAATGGGTAATTCACACCACAAAGCAACGCTTGTGGCTTTGAACAGCTCCGTGCAGTATAGAACGTGAATAATATTTTCATTTATTTTACCAACTTCTCAAAAGCATGGAAACATTTAAGATGTTCTGGTGATGCAAACAATACTAAACCAGTTGTCTCTTAAATACCTTTGTCCTCTATTGGACCGCCTTGAATAAGTGCTGTTGCCATGCATTCTGGGTCTAGTAGTCCATATCATCCATGTCATCCAACCTCCGGTGAGATGTGTTTCTCATGCCTTTGTATCATGCACTCATTTATGTAGTTTTTCCGATAAGTTGCAAATCTTGTTTCAATACCGTCCATTATCAGGGCTGATTGAATCCATAACCACAGTTGATCCGTGGCGGCTACCTTTGCCTCGTAGGCATTCCTCACGCCGAAAACAAAGATTTGGTTCACTGTGGGCAATGGCGCTCTTAAACTGGTGGTGCGTCCCTCTGCGGCAGAACCAAGCCGCTATATATAAAACAACATTCCTTCCTTTACAGAAGCGTGAGTCGCACTCCCAAGATTGCAAACCTTCTTTTTATTGTTTGACAGCCAGGCAATCCTTCGTTATTTTTAAAAGCATTGTCCATCCTAATGCGTTTCGGTCTCACGACCTTGTTCACAGGTACAGCCATCAAAAAGATTTCATTCAGCTGCGCTGCGGTTGCCAGTAGGTAGTTATAGTTAGGACCTCGTTTCTATTCAAAAAGCGGTTTTTCTTTTGCCAATATCTTTGGCACCGTTCAACGAATATTCGCGAAATTTTCAAAACTAATGGTTCACTCCGGTCAGGTCTTGTCTTGAAAGTTTCAGGGTGATTCGTGAAACGGGGGCCGAGAAAAAGGGGGGTCTCATAACGCATTTTCTCCATGTTACGTTCCATAGGAAACTTTAGACATGGCTACAGCCCGAACTGCTGAACGGAATTACACCAAATTTGGCAAAAAGGTAGCTTTTGATCCAGAAAGCACGCTTTTTGTTAAATGGTGTAAATCCGTTCAGTAGTTCGTGAGATAATGATATTAAAAAAAATATTGATATCTGGGGACCGCGGATTCTCCCGATGACGAGGTTCACTCTGATTGGCTGCCAACACTTCAAACCAGGAAGTGTTGGCAGCCATTTTGTGACTCGGTAGAACCGAGTCGCAAGAATAAAAGTGAAAGAAAAAGAAAAGGGGCATGGAAGGAACAGTTTGACCCTCTAGGGCTGCTCAGGAGTTGCCAAAGGGACCCCAAAGGTTAAAATTTATTTTTTATTTTAAAAAATATATATTTTCAGCGGGAGTCGCGTAGGGTCAAGGGATGACGCCGAAAAAAGGGGAAAAAAAAACTGCGGTGTCGCGCGGTTTGTTTAATTAAGCCCCCGGTTGAGCCAGGTCGTGGGAGCAATGGCTACTTATGATGTGGGTGGCTACTTCTGTACCGGGGACTGGCTCCTTTCTGGGGCATATATAATGATATGCGGGGGTACGTGCCCCCCCTCTGGCTCGGAGAGCACCATGTACCCGTGGCTATATGTGAACTTTGAGTGTGCAGGGGCTGAAGCCCTCCTGACACTGCTCCGGGGACCAGTATCTCTCAGGGGCATTTGTTAATTAAAATGCGGGGGGCTGTTGTGGAATGCCGGTCCCAATGAGTACGATCTTGTGGGGGCTTTAAATTTGATGGAGGGGGATCGCGCGGTGTCACTTGAGCTCTACATGGGTCTGGGGAGCAGCATACGTGAGGGCCGGTCCGAAGAATGTTTCGTGGTGTCTTTCCCAGGGACATTGGAGTTTGGTATGGCATGGCAGGAGCGGTGCTCCCGCCATGCCATAGCAAACTTCTGCTTCGCTTTATGGAAGTGGGAGTAGGAAATTTGCGTTTGGATTTATGGAGGGAAGTGGAATTGCTACTGGGCAAAGGGAAATGCATGTCAGTAGGTGCCTTTGTTAAAAAGCAATGCTGGCTCCCGCAGGAGACGGGGAGGTTGCAGGGACTGCGGTGGTATTGGAGCTGTCCCTGCATGACTTTACGTGAGGACAGGCCCCGGGAGATGGGGTCCGCGGAACCTAATATGGCACGGGAGGGGGGCCAGAGGGCCTCAGTTGTTTGTTTTAAAAAAAATTAGAAATGGCCATTAGAAATGGGAGGGGATGGGGTTCCCGGGTCCTAAATAGACCAATGTAACTGGGGGGTTATTAAGTAATGTATTTTTTCGTTTCGGGGTAGGATTTGTAACCGGATCGTGGCTCGCAGCGCAGGCTCCCATGCACCGACGCAACGGGTTCGCGAATCCAAACAAAATTTGAAAATAGTATGTATAAAAATAAATGGGATTGAGTTCTGGGTTATAGGGTGGCTCTAAAAAGAGCCCTTGTTTTCATGATGACTTTGTTGGAGCTACATGTAAGTGCGGATGCAGAGCTTAAGGTTGTTGAGAAATACTCTGTTTCCTTGATCTGTGAAGTGAACTCCATCACTTCTATAGATGTCATCCATATCAAAACGTAGATTATTGTTATAGATGGAGCCCATTCTATGATCTCTGAGGTAAGCAGAAACAGCTTTATTGGCACTCTTTCCTGCTTTCTCAATCTGTGGACAGAATTGATTTGACCACTTCCATTTCTGTCTTTGGCATATATTACAGTATACAAAGACAGTTTGAGTCAAAAGTAACATCAACTGTGCAAAGGTATCCTTCATTAGCATTTCCAGGCCAACCCCGGTCAATGTGCCTAGGTCATTGCCACCACAGTGCACAATCATGAGGTCGGTGGTTTGGAGATGCAAAACGTTTCCAACCAAAGGCATCAATTGGTGCCACTTTAATCCTCCCTGTGCAAACCATTTAATATCCACATTTTGCAAACCTAGGTCTTTGTCAATCCCTCTGTGTTCAGCATACCTTTTGCACCAGAAAACATAGCTGTGCCCTACGATCCATACTGTAAGCATTTTGAAAGGATGTGTGCAAGGACAGAAAAGATGTCTGTAGCTGATGTAGTCCGTTGGTAGAATGAGAAATATGTTAAAAAGTGGAGAGCAAGCTTTTTTTCACAAAACCGATAACTGATTGGCTGATGATCAAGACTGTGCACTGAAAAACAGGATGCATGTTACTTTCATGAAAAAGGAGGTTTGTGATTGGTTAATAAAAACTGTTTCAAAGGTACAGCCAATAAGATACGATAAAAGGTTGCAGGAGTCAACCACACCTGCTATTTGCATTTGTAACTTTGTGTTGTGAAGTTAAAAATATGGTGAACTTGTGACCTCCGACTGCAGTTGAATGTTTCAGAAACTGTTACTATGGAAACTGCCATTAAGGAGAGTGGGGGAAGGGTTGGAACAACTGTGGTATTAACATATGAAATGCAGATTTAAATACAAGTAATAAGCAATTAAAGTTACTTTTTCTAAATCAGTAGTATGTTTACAAGAAATGTGTTGTTCAAAAAGAACAGTAGTATTATTGGAAATATGATTTTAAACTGCCGTAAGGGTTTGGGAATCCATGGCGATGCAGCAGCGTGGTGGAGTGGGGGCTGCAGCACATTATAGAACTACTTTGGGAGCTTTTAGAACACAGTTAGAAAGGGTTAATATGAGTAACCAATAGAAATGTGCTTTATAATGAAAATAATGAAGGAACGAATTTCATTTGTTGCTTACATATATTTCTGGTGAGAAAGAGAGGGAAAGTTTGCCTTTACCTTGTTGAGACTGGTGCATTACATTTATTGTGTGAGAAAGAAACATTTTCATGCGTTTGAGATATTTGATATTCAGCAATAGTATTACTGAGGTGAGTTACAGATTTGTAACAAGTGTTATGTATTGTGTAGTAGTCGTTCAGTTAATAGAGTGATATTTTTAAGTTTGGTCAGAATTTTATTATAACATTTTACAAGTTCTTAGAAAGGTGTGCTGTTTGAAATATGTATGGAATGTAGAAAGAGTGTCAGTAGTTGGTGAGTGGTGAAGCTGGAAGACAAAAGTGAGGTTAGAGACATGCTGGCAGAGGGATTAGGGATTGTGGTACTTGGTACGAGTTTTTAAAAAAAGGTACAGTTGAAGTACGGCGTATAGTTTTAGGTCTTTTTGTGAAATAAGAAGTACAGTGTTATGTTGAAAAGAGTGCATGGTCTTGTGACTGAGGTAAAGGGTTGAATTGGTATGCAAAATGGGCCCGGGCAACGTTAAAGAAATGGCCCACATTTGAGATTGCGCCTTGCCGCTAAATAATGGGGGGGAGGGATTTAAAAAAAACTATATTTTATTAACTTGAGTGAGATAAAAAAGAAAGCAAATGTTGCCTCCACAGTTTCAGCACGCATTTTTACACACTACAGAACCGCACCGGAATATAAGTGAAGCCAATTCTGAGGCTCTTTGCCCATGCTGAATCTGCTACATTACAGGGCCGTCATATTGAGAGTCTGGGATTGTCACTTTCCTCGACCCCCACTTCCCGCCCTCCCTCCCTCCCCTAATGTTTCCTGCCATCCCCGTTTGTAAAAGGAAGGTAACACAGGCCGATGTGCGAGGAAAAATCCACTTTGCCCCTCAGTGGGCTGGTCGCGGCTGGTCGCGGCATCTGACCAGCAGAGACAAAATCTCAAACGGCTTCCATGCTAAATAAAAAAAGCTGCACACAGTTGCAAGTTACATAGCGGCGCATTGTACATTGCCGAAGTGTCCGTCTTACTAATGTGACCTTGGTGAGCTACTTTTTCACACTGCACAACCACACCGGAATATTAGTGAAGCTAATTCTCAGGCTGCCTGCCCATGGTGAATCTGCGTACATTAGAGGGCCGCCATATGGAGAGTCTGGGATTGACACCTCCCTTGACCCCCCTCCCCTCCCGGTTCCCTTTCGTAATGCTTTCTGCCATCCCCGTTTGCAAAAGGAAGGTAACTGAGGCCGATGTGCGTGGAAAAATACCACTTAGGCCCTTAGTGGGCTGGTTGCGCTATGTGACGAGCAGAGATATAATCTCAAACGGCTTCTATTGTATATAAAAAAGTTGCATACAGTTGAAAGTTATATACCGGCACATTGTACATTGCCAGAGTGCCCGTGTGATCAAGGTGACCTTGCTAAGTTATTTTTTCACACTGGAGAACCACTTTGGAATATTACTGAAGGTAACTCTGAGGCTTCCTGCCGATAGTGAATGTGTATACATTACAGAAGCGCCATACTCTATATAGAGTCTGGGATTGACACTTTCCTCAACCTCCCTCACCCCTTCCAGCCTCCCTCTGTCAACGCTTCCTCCGATCCCCGTTTGTAAAAGGAAGGTCACAGAGGCCCATTTTCATGGAAAAATATCACCTAGGCCCTTTGTGGGTGGTTAAGGGATCTGAAACGGAGACATGAAATCTGAATCGGTTTTCATCCAATCACAAAAAAGCGACACACACTTGCAACTTACATACTGGCACATTGTACATTGTCCAAGTGTCAGTGTTACCAATGAGACCCTGCTGAGCTATTTTTTCACACCAGAGAACCACAGCAGAATATAAGTAAAGATCGTTGTCAGGGTTTGTGTCCATGCTGAATCTGTGTGCATTACAGGGCCGCCACATCGAGAGAGTGGAATTGACACCTCCCTAGACTTTTTTTTTTTAGATATTTACTTTGTTTGGATTACAAATTCAAGATGGGAAGAAAAGAAGAAAAGAGAAGACAACAAAAAAAACGGATCTACTTACAGAAAAAGAAAAATACTGCATTAGAAAAAGATGAAAATATTAGTAAGGATAAAGTTTATTCGGGTAAGAGCACTAAATACTTTCTTAAAACAGTTGGAGAGAAATTGAAGACTAGTAATGAAAGGAAAAAGAAGAGTTTTACAAGAAAGCAGAAGGAGAAGCATATATGTAATGCTAAAAAAAGAATAGTTTGTGGAAAAACAACACATGTTGGAAGAAGAGAAAAACAATTTGAGGAAATACGTGTTTGAATGTTTCGAACTAGAGTAGTTCAAAATTTATTGAAACATGGTAAAAAATATAAAAGAAGATCAGCAGTGTTGAAGAAGAAGCAACATATTGAAAGTGTAGTAGATACTGCTTTTGATTTGAAACGAAAGTTATTCATCTTAATATTGAAGAAAATGAAAACATGGATAAAACAATGAAATTTATGAAGGGCAAAAGAAAAAGAATGTTTAATAGAAGTAACGTTTGTAAAACGTTCGCTGGTGAATGGAAGCACACTTCTATTACAGAGCCTTTCTTTAATGAAGAAAGCTACTTCCAACAGAACACATTACTGCTTTCAGTTGATATCAGTGGTAGATGTTACGAAATTAAAAATGGTTGTCCAATTCCAAAAGAACAAATGGTTGTTAGGGATGTTGGAGAAGTAATAGCTGAAGAAGTTCAAGGGAAGCATACACAAGGTCCTGTATTTAAGTGGGATTGCAGCAGTATTTGCAGTATTCGACAGGAATCTATCGATATATTGCGAATTGTTTTACGAAACTATGCAAAAAAAATCTTAAACAGAAGATTAGGTTATTACAAGGACTAGATCCATGTAAAGTAAGAGAATATACTAAGTTGCATGGACATTCTCTGGCTTGTCTTTCAAGAAAAGTCTGTAAAAGTACTTTCCATCACTTAAGAATGTTAGCAGTATACCACTCAGCAATGCGGAATTTAGTAAGGAAAGTGTACTATGTAAAAAGTCCTGCATTATGTTTAAGTGAAATGAACACAGCTCTTTTACATGGTTCTTTATCAGATGTACAAAAAGTTTGTGATGATATACAGTTTCGCTTTTTTGGTTCACAGCAGGATTGTGGAGAAAGTGATAGCTTGGTAAGTGTAGCTGTTGAAGAACGCGTGAAAGACATTAGTATTGATGACTTTCAACAAGAAATTACAAAGTTTAAGACAGTTTGCTATGAAAAACCAAACTATGTTTGTATTTGTTGTCGACGTACTCATTATAGAAGTCAAACTAGGAATGTTAATTTGGATTTAAAAAGTGAAAAGGAAAACAATGATAAGTGGCAGCAATTTGGTGTTTACTTGTTGGTTGAAGGTCGGTTTGATTTGGGTACTGATCAACACATTTGTAGATATTGTTACAATAAATTAGATGAGAACAAAATGCCAGCTAGAGCTGTACATAATAAGTTAGAGTTAGTAGCTATTCCAGAGGAACTGGGAGATTTGAATACATATGAGTCAATTCTTATTCAATCAGTACATCCATTTCAAGCCATAATTCGTATGGAGCCTAAAACAGGTAAGCTGCCACCAACAGATTTACAAAGACGTCTGAAAGCAAGAGTTGTGTATTTACCTTTAGATTTTAAGAAAAATATTGAAACTGTTGGTGTAGAGAGACAGGAAAATGAGCCAATAGTTATTCTAGTAAATGGCGTCCCAACCAAGAGTCGGAAAATATGGCAAGAATTTGTAGATGTTAATAAAGTTCAAAAGGCTACAATGTATCTGGTACAGAACAACATTTATTATAAAAGTGTAAATGTTGATGAAGAGGCAGTTTCTTTAGAAGATGAATCAGAAATTTCAAGTGGCCAAATAGAAAAAGTGGACAAGTCTAGGAGTGAAGAGATTTATGACCATTACACAATACATCCACTACATTCAAAAGAAGTGATAGGAGACAGCATTGAATTATTTCAAATGAAGAAAGCAAAGGGAACTCCATTGAGTGTATGGGAAAGAAGCTTAGAAGCTTGTTGTTTTCCACAGCTGTTCCCCACTGGAGAAGGTGCACGATTTGATGACCGACCTGTTCGGATTCCAGCTTCAGAATATCGCACAACAAGATTGTACTCTGAAGATCCTAGATTTCGACAATGCATTCCATATATATTTCATCTACTGTTTGAAAGTGATTTGTCTTGTTTTTCATATGCAGTGAACCACATTTTAAAAACAGGAGTTTATCAATCAAATGTTTCTGCAAAAGAATTCATGGACAAAGTTCAACAAAGAGATGAACATTTAGAATCACAGTTAATACATTTGATGGCATGTCAACGTGGTACCAATGAATATTGGTTTTGTCGTCACGGTTAACTAAAATGTATGTTAAGAAACTTAGGTATACCAACATGGTTTGTAACATTAAGCTGTGCTGAATACGCCTGAGAAGATTTACTTGAATTTCTACGAGAAGCAAATTCAAATATAAAAAATATTGAAATGAAGACACCTGGAGAACTGTGTTCTTTGGATCCTGTTATTGTATGCAGGTATTTTAACCATAGGTTTCAAACTATGATGTCATTTATCTGCAATAAAAATAATTGCCCTCTTGGAGAAGTTACTGACTTTTTTTGACGAAAAGAGTACCAAGCCAGAGGTGCTCCTCATATACACATGCTGTTATGGATAAAGAATGCTCCAAAATTTGGTACTGATACTGATGAAACTGTATTGTCTTTCATCAAACAGTATGTTACCTGTGAGATTCCAAGAGAAGGAGGAGAAAAAGGCTTGAGACAAGAATTTTTACGTTTTCAAAGTCACCGCTGTGGAAAGTACTGTCGATGAAAATACAAGTCTAAAGGGAAATTTTATACAAAGTGTCATTTTGGATTCCCATGTCCAATAATTTTGAAAGGAAGAGTAAATAGTTTTTGTCAGCAGTAAGGCATACAATCACTCGAAAATCTCCCAAAAATACATACAACTTGAAAAGAACAGAACAGTCAAAGTATATTAATGACTACAATCCTGTTATTTTGAAAATGTGGAATGCAAACATGGATATTCAATATGTTGCAGATAATACAATTGCTGTTGCACGGTATGTTACGTCATATATAACTAAATCGGAAAAGACAGAAATGAAAGAAATGTGGGAAGAAATTTCACAAGAGAAGAGTTTAAGTAAGAAGTTGTACAGCTTTAGCTTGAAAATGCTTTCCCACCGAGAAATTGGATCCTATGAATATTCAGATCGGTTGAGTTCTTCTAGTTTATATTCAAAGTCAAGAAGAATCAGTTGTATAAGTTTAGGTCTTGCCAGGACACGAAATAGAGTATTGAAACCATTAGAGGAAATTGAATACTTAGCACAGAATGATCCAGAAAGTACAGATATTGTTAAAACTAATATGTTGGATACATACTATCCAAAAAGGAGTCCACATCTGGAAAAGCTATGTCTGTATGAAATACTTCAACATTACAGCTTCAAGAGAAATGTTACAGAAAATATAAAACAAGGAAAATATGCAGTGATTGGATGTGACGGATGTTTAGTACAACATGCCAAAGGAAATCTTGTTAACCACAGAAAACTGAGTTGCGAAACTCCAGATAAGAGAGAATTTTTCTATTTAGCACTTCTGCAACTGTTCAAGCCATGGCGTAATGAAACAGAATTACTTGGAGACTTTGACTGCTATGAAGATTCTTTTAATGCATGTAAAGATAGCATTGAATGCGCAATCTTCCCTACATATCTACAAATGATAAATGATGAGATTGAACAAGAAAATACTATTGCAGCTGAAATAGCTAAAGACAGTTCTGAAGATAGTCAATGTTCTGGTCCACTGAGTCAAGATCCACTGGGACAGCCGATTATCGAAAATGAAGCAGCAATAGCCATGAATGAGGTAGAAACTGCAATGCAACAAGCACAACAGGATAGTATTGAGTTGGAAAAATTAGAACAACAACTAAATATTGAACAGAAAGAAATATATCTACAAGTACAAGAACAGATACAACATGGTTTGCTACAAGGAAAAAAAGAATGCCAATGGTCATCATTTAAACCTATTCGAATGTACATCAGTGGTCAAGCTGGAACAGGTAAAGGTTTTTTAATTAAAGTTTTGACCAGTTATCTACAGAAAACTACAGACTCACATTTATCTTGTGTTGTAACAGCTCCAACTGGATTAGCAGCACACAATATTAAAGGGATTACTTTACATAGACTACTTATGCTACCAGTTGAACATGATAATAAATTGGAATATCAGAAGCTGTCTGGGGAAACTTGTTATGAAGTGTCAAGAGTACTGAAAAAAATGAAACTTTTAATCATTGATGAGGTGAGCATGGTCTCAAACTTAATGCTTGCCTTTGTACACTTGAGAATGCAACAGGTTTTAAAAACAGAATACGATATTCTGTTTGGAGGAAAACATTTAATTGTATTTGGAGATCTACTACAGCTAACTCCTGTAAAAGGAGAACCAGTCTTTAAAAAACTTGCTCATGAAGACACTAGAAAATCTTTGGGAAGTACTGAAAATGTGAACATTTGGTTGAATTTCAAATATAAAGAACTTACAAAGAATATGCGACAAGCAACTGATGAAGATTATGGAAAACTTCTTAAAGATATAAGAATTGGTGTCTTGACAAAGCATGGCAAAGAAGCTTTAGAAAGTCGGCTAGTAAAAAACTTGTTTACAACTGAAAACACAAAAGCTGATATAATGTACAAAAAGATTGGAGAAAACAAGTCTATACTTTGCCTAATGCCTACACTTGAAGAGTGTTCTACATTCAATCAAGAGCTTTTAAAACTGGAAAAAGAACAAATAGTTGAATTTCAAGCTATTGATTAAATTGAACACCAGGGAGTGACTATTCTTCTTACAGAGAAACTAGAAACTAAATTGTACTCTTTGGAAAAGTCTGTATCTAAAACTGCAGGCTTAGAAAAAGTTTTACATTTATGTATACACTGTCGGGTAATTTTACGGCGTAATTTGAATGTAGAAGTAGGTTTAGTAAATGGAGCAATAGGAAAAGTTGTTGATTTTGTAAAATTTCAGAAGAGAGATCGAATAGAATTTTTGAAAATAAAATTTGATCAGATTGAAAAGGTGAAACAGATTGGGCGTTGTGTTGCTCGTTTTTTACTTGTGAAAGATTTGTATGTTCGCAGAAAACAGTTTCCTCTGTCTTTAGCATATGCAGTAACTATTCATAAATGTCAAGGTTTAAGTATAGATAATGCTTTAGTAAATATTGGAACTACAGTGTTCAAAGAGGGAATGGCATACGTTGTATTATCTCGAGTAAGAACATTGGCTGGTTTATATTTGATTGATTTTGATGAGAAAAAGGTTAGTGCTGATGTAAATTGTGTAAGAGAGTATAATCGGTTAAGAAGACTTTATGCTCCAGATTTAGGTGAATATCCCATATATGAGAAACGTGTAGTGTGTGCAAAATGGAAATATGTGAAAGATTCAAGTGAGGTTGAAAAAAGTAAAAAAATTCAAAAGAAAGTTGAAGGTGTAAAGAAACAGAAAATAGAAACTGTTGATGACGTTGCAGGATACCAGTTAGAAAATAGTTCAGGTATCAACTGTTATGCTGAATATTGTGTTTTATCTACAAGATATTCATCATGAAATCATGGGAAACCGTGAAAAAAGATTCTGTTCTGCACTACATGATGTATTTCAACAGTTGGTAACTGACAGAAGTAAAATCCATACTGCTTCTGGTATTCGCCATCTTTTGGATATATGTACTGGTTCTTTGACCTTTACTCTTAATACACAACAAGATGCACAAGAATTTCTCATGCTTATGCTTGGAGTATTAGAAGATGAAGGAATACAGATTGAAAACTTATTTGGACTAAGTTACACATGGGATCATAAATGTGAACAGTGTTCATTTACTTCAAGCACTGCAATAGACACAGAACGATTCATATACTTAACCATACCAGACTGCAAATCAGTACCTTTTAACAAATTAGAAAAAGCAGCCAATCATGATATGAAATGTTCGCATTGTAAATCAGAGATGTTGTCTACATTACATATGGAAAGATATGGAAAATATCTTATTTTAATGCTACAATGTTGTAGACCAAATGGCAGAAAAGTGGAGAGCAAAATCAAAAATGTTGTTGCTAGTCAAATATCTATTTGTGGACGAACTTTTACAACAGTGGCTATTATTTTCCATGCTGGACCTACTACCACTTCTGGACACTATACTGTGTACTTAAAGTGTAATAGAGGATGGACACATTGTAATGATGCCCACTTCGAATTCAAACCTAGATTGCCTTATGAATTACCAAATTCATATTTGCTATTTCTCCAGCCAAAGTTTTGAGTACATCATTCGGCCTTTTGGGAAGATGTGAGCACGAATTAATGAATTCATGTTGGATATTTTGGAAGCCAAAAATTCAAAAACATAATTCGGCCTATTGGGAAGATGTGAACAGGAAGTAGACACCACTGCAAACAATTTTTAGTAATTATAATTAGTGTTTGGATTATTATCTGTAGTATTTGTTATTGGATTTCGAAAATTAAGTTGTAAAGAAAATAGTTCATATATTTGTTCTGTATATCGTACCAGATGTAAATGAGAGTGCAGATTTTGGAAATGTCTGAGATAAATAATGGACGTATTGTGGAAAAAGGATGCAATAAAGAAACTGGAGTTAGGAAACACATATGTACAGATATTGTAAATAATGCTCTACGCTAATTTTTTTTTTTCTACAATCTAGTTCATAGTTTTTCCCCGCTGTTCCATGATGATACTACGTTGAAATCACTGTGTATGGTGATGTTAAATGGAATCTGAGAACAGCAAAAAGGGAAACTGAAAATGTTACTTCATTCTAAAATTATGTTTTCCACTTAATAATGCAATAGTATTATTGTTGAAACAAATTACATAACAGTTTTTGTTCTTCTCTTTACAGTAGGGCATTGTGAAAGTTGAAAATATTTGTAATCCTGTTTAGGAGATTAGTAGTCTAAAATAGTTCAACAGACTCATGTTTCCAAATTACCCAAAAAGGTAAGAGTACATAGTATAATATGTGTGATATTCTGAAACAATGTTTAAAGTTTATTTAAATATTTTTTTTTATATAAAAATTATTCTTTATGCTTCATAATATTTCAAAACTTTCGTGTTTCTGATGTTATGAGCCAGGTGGTCATTTTTTTACACAAAGACTATGTATGCTGTTATCTAATCTGTGTAGCACAACTGTAGCATTAATGGCATGACTAAGGCATTATTGTGTTATTTTTCCTTTCACAGAGGCACGATCGATGCAATTATGCTACCACGCAAATACTATGCATAGAGTTATGTAATCACAAACACTATCCATGTACTCATATAATCACCTAGGCATTACTCTTGTAGTTATGATGTCACTGAGGCACTACCAAAGCTGTAATACAATCAACTAGGCACTAGTCTTGCATTCAATCATTTACTCGGGCATTACCCATGGAGTAATGCATTCACTCTGGCTCTTGCAGAGATTTTGGCTAAGGTCACAACTATGCATAAGATTATGGAAACTTAGTACATTCGGACTGACTTATGATACCATCTCAGTGCCCATAACCTCTGGAGTAACTTGCTATTCTGTGTCTTTTGGTCTCCTAATCTGTTCCAGAGAAATAAGTGATTAGATATGCCAGAACAGAACAGTGCCGCAAGTCTTAGGCATTGCGGTACAAGACATATTCTTTTACTGTGACTGTTGTACTTCTAATATTTCACACAGACATAAAAAAAAATTCAATATTTATTTTAATTAATGTGGCATTAACATGCAGTATATATGCCAAAACAATAAAAAAGATGTATGACACAAATATTATCATTCTAGTAGTTAGTGCATATCTTATGAAGGTAATTGTGAACATAAAAAGTGAAAGGAGAATAGAGTACACTGCTTAATCTTCCTCTCATAGGTAAAAATAATTTTTATTATATAATAGAAGATATCTGGGCTTTATCTGCAGACAACATAACTTTGCATATAGACGGTAAATTAAAATTATCGCTGCTGTTTCACTGTTTCCCCTTAAACATTTGCATCCAAGTGTGTATTCCATCTATTGCTATAGAGCAATTGTATCACAGTATGGGTGTTAAGAACAAGTGCATTAGTACATTTTGTACAGATGCTACAGCATCAGTAGAGGACAATAAGAAGGGATATTGTTTATCGACGTTGCCCACATTGTTGAATTTAAAGTCCAAAAGATGTGGAGAACAAATACTGCAGACAGTTCTCGTGTGAAAAGTACAAACAAGGTATTTTGGAAAAATAAAGAGTTGTGTTATCGTGCGCAAAAGCTGGATAATGGCTGCAGGGCTCATGCTAAATTAGTGAAGTTGATAATATGTTCAGCGACCAGGTGGCACCGTCCCCTTGGCGAACTCTGTAGTACCCAAACAAACACAACGCAAAGAAAAGCAGAGCCAAAGCGAATGTGTGAAGCTGTATTCGTAGAAATAGTGAGTATCTGAAAGTTCGCAACCAACGAAAAAGGAAATGAGTTAAAGGGTAAAAAAAGTGTTCTGAAGTTTAGAAATAACAGGCCATAAATTGAGTTTTCCATGCGCAGTTATGGAGATCCATTGAAAGCCAAGAATTCAGAAGCACCGCAGGATGCAATCTGCTCCAAAAGGTCATCCGCACCTCTCCAAGCAAACAGAGTCCCCATCCAATTCACTAAGTCAAAAGAACAGACATGGCCATCGTAATCTTGTGCAAGCAGGAGGAGGTCAGGGCAACCTGCGTGAAATTCAATGATACTGTGCTCCAACAGGTGGTGCCAATCAGCACATGTATTCCAGCTCCCCCTTTTTGCATGATTAAACGCATCCATCAAGCGTGTGTTTCCGGAACAGTGGTGGTTATGAGCGAGCAATGGAGCCACCAACAGTTCACAATCCACATCAGAGTGTGAAGTAGTGGAGAGGCAGACTTCCAGCTCGCAGTCAAAGGGGCAGCTGAGACAGTAGAAGGTAGGTAGTGGAAGTTGAGCCAATAGCTCATGCCAAGACTCGCCAATGGCAAGCATCCAAAACGTTGCAGCATTCGTTCACGGTACAACTCCAATTGGTGTGGATGGGGCTCAAGCTGAGGACGGGCAGCTATTTCGTAGTAGGAGCACAAGGACGAGCACTGCGCAAACCAGCAAGAGCACGAGGGCAAACCTGCCAAATGTGCTTAGAAAATTAGAGTGAATAAAATTAGGTATTACTCCAAAAACAGTCAGAAAAGACGTAACGAGTCAAGTAGTTTAACAAAAATGTGGTTGGCCTTCAGTTTTACACGCATTAAATATTTGGTGTATTAATTCGGCAAAATGTAGTGTGAGATTGGTATTCAGCACTGAGTCAATGTCACTTGGTGGTTTAGCCACCTGCTATTTGAAGGTCTCACAAGCTGTTGTGAGCGTCTCTTCTTGTTGAAACAATAGTGCTTTCAGTCAGTGTACGTTATTGAAGTCTGTTTTCAAAGTGGGAAAGGAAAGCCATAGGAAACTATGTACAATCTCATGTGGAGGAGGACCAAAGACATTGCTGCAACATGTAACAGGTTGAGAAAGAGTTCCTATATACGGGATGCCTCTTCGTAAGCCACAGCAGTTGTGGTTACTTTGGATAAGATAAGTTGCGTTCGAAACAACAATGAGCGTGGGAATACTAACAGGCAGTGAAATTTCTTTAAAAAAACACTAGAAATTACGGGACGGCAGTTAAAAATCCCCGTGCACTTTAATTTGTTTATAAAGTAAAGAATATTGTACGGAACAATCTCTGTTTTTCACTGCGAGGAAAACTTATTTATCTTCACCGTCACAGCAAAATGCAAAAGCAACGAATAAAAATCATAAATAAAAGTATTTTCAAGGGACTTGAATGTAGCAATAGGCTAATGTTTTGTGCAATGGAGCATGCAGTACCTATACACACATCTAAACAATCGCACATTACAATACGATCATGGAATCAGCTAGGTAGTACTGTTACAGTCAATTATTCACTCATGCATTATCCATTCACTTATTCATTTTCTCAGGTACTACCCATGCACTTATACAATGACCGAGCATTGACTTGTAAAGTTATCGTTTTACTGAGGCAGTACCGAGGAGTTTCACTGGGCCGGGCCTCACCTGCAGTTTTTAAATGGGGCCTCCAAACGGGTCTGTATCGGTCTCTGTTTTCTGCCCTGGCAGAGGCGGTGCGTTTCTTCTGGAGTGCAGTGACAGCAGGCACATTGATGTGCACGTACTCATACTACTCACTTCTGACTAGTAAAGAAGTTATAGCATGTTATGATGCCGGGTGAGTGTTGTACAGGAAAAGTAATCCATTAATCAGAGTCATTTACTGTCTGTATTTCCCTTTTGTATTTAAGACTGAGTATCACCAACATTCTCCTGCTGTTACCAGGGCTTCAAGTCATAGTTTCCTTAATATAAATTGGAAAAAACATAGGTTTCAGGGAGGTTATAGTTAGGGATTAGCGTTTGAAAAACCTTAGAAATTCACTGAAAAAACCACAGGTTTCAGGAACATTATAGTTAGAAATTAGCATTTAAAAAACCTTAGAAATTCACTGAAAAAAACACAGGTTTCAGGGACGTTATAGTTAGTTGGACATTTCACTCGTACAAAACCAGAGAAATTCGGCCGTTATAGTTAGTTGAGCTAACTATAACTCACGCCCCCGCAATGCACTGCTGATGACGTCACATATTACATCACTCATGACATGGTCAGTGACATCACTGATGACATCGCAAATGACATCACTGATGACATCATCCAGTGGTTTTTTAAATGCTAATTTCTAACTATAACGTCCCTAAAACCTAAGGTTGTTTCAGTGAATATATATATATATATTTAAAATAACAAAATCACTCCTGCAACCTCCTGAGCCCCCTCTGCCCCCAGCGGATTCCCTAGGACGGTGCAGTAATTTGGCCCACTTTTTCTATAAGAAAATTGAAGATATCTATACTGCCTTTCCTCCCCTATCAGCCTTGGCAAGCCCCCCCCTTGACTGAGGACCAACCCCACTCTCTAAACCCCTCTATTGAATCCATTCCATTTATGGATATGAAAGTTTTAAAAACGCACTTGGATTGTTTGAAATCTGGCTCCCCCTGTGATGCTGCCCCCCCTAGTATTCTCAACCAGGTATTTGATTCCGTCGCCCCTGTTATTCTGGACCTGGTTAACAGCTCTTTCTCCTCTGGGATTGTCCCCTCCCTATGGAAACGGGCCATGGTCCGAGCCCTTTTGAAGAAGCCTACCCTGGATCCCGAGGTCTTTGCTAATTATCGCCCGATTTCTCTCTTGCCTGGGATTGCTAAAATAAGCGAAAAATACGTCAATTGCGTTCTCTCCGCCTTTTGGAGGAGAATGAACGCCTTCATCTCTCCCAAACGGGCTTTAGACCCCAGCAAGGCACTGAGACAGCCCTGCTAGCGGTGATTGAAGAATCGAGGAAGATACTGGATGTCGGAGGGTCCGCGGCTATTATATTACTCGATCTTAGCGCGGCCTTCGACACGGTCAATCACCAATTGTTGATAGCAAGACTCAGAGAGAATGGGGTGACTGGAACTTTACTTAAATGGCTTGAGTCTTTTCTAGCAGATCGGTTGTTTCAAGTTTTTGAGGACAATGCCACCTCAGAATGGATGCCGCTGCAGTGTGGGGTTCCTCAGGGCTCCTCCCTGAGCCCCACACTTTTAATGTCTACATGCGCCCTTTGGCTGAGGTGGTTGAGCCTTTGGGGTCAAGATCGTCACGTACGCTGATGATACTCAGCTTATTGTGTCCCTCAAGCTTTTAGACAACAATAAGTCTATTCTGGCCAATTGTTTGGAAAAGGTTTCAGCATGGATGGACTCCGCTTTCCTAAAGCTGAATGCTGCTAAAACTGAACTGATGTTTTTAGGTAAGTTTACCAACTTGGAGAGCGGCGCACTATGGCCTAAATGTCTCGGGGCCATGCCTCCCCCTAAAGATCAAATAAAAAGTCTCGGAGTTTGGCTGGACCATAACTTGAACTTTAAGGTACAGGCGAATAGGGTGGCAGGTACCTGCATGGCATCTTGAAAATGATTAGGAGGATTTTGCCCCTTCTGCCTTTTAACGCTAGGAAACTGCTGGTACAAGCCCTGATTCTCTCTAGGCTTGATTATGCCAATGTGCTCTATCTTGGCTCCCCCTGTTCGACCATAAAGAAACTTCAAACAGTTCAAAACTGTGCAGCTCGACTCCTTATGCAGGCCAACAATAGGGAATCTGCCAAACCTTATATTAATTCCTTGCATTGGCTGCCAGTAGCCGAAAGAATCCAATTTAAGGCCCTGTGCATCGCCCATAAATCAATGTCGGATAGTGCTCCGCCAATTCTCCGATCCATTATTTCCCCGTATCTTCCTAAAAGATCCCTTCGCTCTGAGAAAAAACACCTTGCTAATGTCCCTAGAGTTAACCGAGCTAGGAGTGGTGGCCGTCTATTCTCTGTCATCGCTGCAAAATGCTGGAATCAGCTACCAGATCATATTCGGCTTGAGGCCAACCACCTTTTATTTCGTAAACGTTTGAAGACTCTGCTGTTCTCCTGATTTTCCCGATTTTCGCGGTTTGGGCTCTGTCTTTAGCGCTGGGAAGTCTCTGGTAGCCATGCGCTTTATAAGTGTCTATTCATTCATTCATTCATATATATATATATATATATATATATATATATATATATATATATTGAGAAAGGCTGGGATCAGCCGAAACGCATCAGTACAGACATACTGCAATAAAGAAATGTGAATTGTTTGCCTTGTCTGGAGTGCCCACCTCTTTTTCGCTTTGCGAGGAGAACATTTGAAATATATATATATATATATATATATATAGTGAGCAAGGCGGTCCGCCGCCGAAACGCGTCTAGGTCTCCCTTTTGGAATAAAAATCTTTCTTTGATTGCCTCTCACTCACTGAAAGACTGTCCATGATGAAGGGCGCTATGCCCGAAACGCGTAGACAGCGCTGATTTTAATGAGGACTGTGGGTGCGTGGGCTGCTCCTGGTGTTTGGCGATACTTACCTGCATGTGCTTGGTCAACGGAGGGGCAACTTTTTCTTGCAAATATTGTGGTCGAGCCTAGATCACGACCGAGCACTACAGCAAAACCAGGGCGGGTCCACCGCGATGTATTTCATCAGTGGCAACGGAGCAGGAAGCGCCACGGAAAATGGGGGACAGCTCTGCAGTACACTGGATATCCTCTCTTTCACGAACTTACAAGTGAGATGACGGTGGCGTCCCACTTGGGGGTGATGATACACTACAAGTCCCATCATGCAATTTGACAGTATACCTGATGTGGTGTCATGAAAATAAAAGAGGATATTTACTGGTGGTGCGTTGTTTGCTGTCACTCACTGAAAGACTGTCCATGATGAAGGGCGCTATGCCCGAAACGCGTAGACAGCGCTGATTTTAATGAGGACTGTGGGTGCGTGGGCTGCTCCTGGTGTTTGGCGATACTTACCTGCATGTGCTTGGTCAACGGAGGGGCAACTTTTTCTTGCAAATATTGTGGTCGAGCCTAGATCACGGCTGAGCACTACCGCAAAACCAGGGCGGGTCCACCGCGATGTATTTCATCAGTGGCAACGGAACAGGAAGCGCCACGGAAAATGGGGGACAGCTCTGCAGTACACTGGATATCCTCTCTTTCACGAACTTACAAGTGAGATGATGGTGGCGACCCACTTGGGGGTGATGATACACTACCAGTCCCATCATGCAATTTGACAGTATACCTGATGTGGTGTCATGAAAATAAAAGAGGGTATTTACTGGTGGTGCGTTGTTTGCCGTCACTCACTGAAAGACTGTCCATGATGAAGGGCGCTATGCCCGAAACGCGTAGACAGCGCTGATTTTAATGAGGACTGTGGGTGCGTGGGCTGCTCCTGGTGTTTGGCAATACTTACCTGCATGTGCTTGGTCAACGGAGGGGCAACTTTTTCTTGCATATATATATATATATATTGAGAAAGGCTGGGATCAGCCGAAACGCATCAGTACACACATACTGCAATAAAGAAATGTGAATTGTTTGCCTTGTCTGGAGTGCCCACCTCTTTTTCGCTTTGCGAGGAGAACATTTGAATATATATATATATATATATATATATATATATATATATATATATATATATATATATATATATATATATATATATATATATAGTGAGCAAGGCGGTCCGCCGCCGAAACGCGTCTAGGTCTCCCTTTTGGAATAAAAATCTTTCTTTGATAAATTTCCCAAGGAGTCAGCGCCTGTTCTTTATGGATGGCAGGATTGGTAATATATATATATATATATATATATATATATATATATATATATATATATATATATTCAGTCAAATGTGGCGAACCACCAGGAAGCACCTGACTGGAAATGGTGTCTTTGCACGCTGGGGTCTGCCTTCCTCAGTAACACAACCAAAACTTCCTCCACACACGATTCAGAAAGAGGCGCCGGTACACTCTGTTAGTGCAATGAAGTGTTTATTCCACCATAACTTGGCTCATCGTGTTCCAGTTCATTACTTTCAAATCCCTTGCTATAAATTCTTAAATGACATGGAATATCAGCAATTAATGAATCCCATAATCACTAATTAAAGAATAAACAAACTAAATTTTAAATATACATAGTAACCCTTCAAAAATCCAATGAAGTCATAAATTCTGTTAAATAGTGAAATTCAAAATTTATGGCAATAATTGCTTCAATATTCAATAAACAGAAGGCAATCATGCCCAAGTTGGCAAAGTCTTAAGTCATTTTTCAATGTTCATATTAGATGCTGCAATACATGTCGCAAATGTAAATGACACTAGAACCTAGATAAAGCAAACACACTATTAAAACCACTTCCAGCAAATAAGTATGGGTACGTTTTATACGCAAAGTCTATGTAAGTATTGTCTTCACAAATGTACATACATTTGCTAAACTGGATTGAGACCTGTTGGTTCCTTTGTATCAAATTCCAATATATATCTAGTGTGTATGTATATATATATATATATATATGTGTGTGTGTGTGTGTGTATATATTTTTTAATTATTCTGGGGTCGTTTGCACAATCATGGGGGCAAGTGACAGTCTGAAGTCTGACACCACACGTATCCTATATGTACTCATGCCATCTATGCTGTAATGTATCTGAATGCAATAATTCTGTAAACTAGTGCAATTTAAGTGGGGGTGACACTGCATGCTAGCAAGCACTGGGAGGAAGTAGGGGCATGGGCAGTTGTTCCTTGGCAGCAGTGGATGAGCAAACCAGTCAGTTTACTTAGTGTTGCAGGGTGCAGGTCATCAAGTAGTTGGAGTATACCAGGAAGTGATGAACTTACAAATCACTATGTTCGGCAGTGGTTTGGCATGGAGCTCCAATTATCACAAGCCACCTAGATGTTTATATGACAACGGTAATATAGCAGATACACAGCTCTTTTTCCCTATTCTCTGGGTGTCCAGCTGGAGATTGGAGGATTCTTCCCTGTTTTCTGCCCAGTGACACCAGTGATTTTCTCTTCAGAGGCCGAAGGGCGGTGGGGGCCTTTTGGATTACCAATGGTGGCATTGAGTGGGCAGTAGGGGGAATGCAGACTGGACCCTTCAAAGAGGAACCTGTTTGCCCTGAAACGTAATAAGAATCTTAAAGACAGATTGGCCCATTCCAATACAGAAAAACATAAACCCCAAAGGAATCTTGGAAGTCTCCTGGGACTTCCACCACTACTTGTCCATCATAAATGCGGTAACTGTATCGTATGTGAAATGACTATTGAGAAAACGTAGTTCACATATAACAACACTGCACTCAAACACAATGAATTCACAAACTGTAAATAAAGAATGTCATATATTGTATATTTTGCCCCTGCCAAAAAGTCTGGTTTGGAAAAACCAATCGGGAAGTAAAATATTGCATCAGTCAACATAAATCGAGAATCAGGGACCGTACAATCTCAGAGCCCTTGTTCATCATTTTCTGCCATATAATCATGCAATCTCAGACTTAAAATGGACAGTACTATGACAAATACAAGCGAAATCATATGGGGTCTTATTCCTATTTAGTCAAGAGGCATTTATGATCATGAAACTACGGACGGCTGAAACAGGATTAAATGAAATGTCTGAGCTTGGCAATATACTCTGAACAACTGTGAAATCTTTTGTCTCCGAAATATCCCCTTAAAGATGCTCTGCCAAGTTTTTATTCTATTGGGTGTCAAAGTGATTTCTTTTTATTGCACAAATGCCAAAAAATTGGAGTGGGTCTCTACATAAAAAAAAGTGAGGACACTAATGACATTTTCATTCAAACTAAGATTATCCTGCCCATCAGCCAATGTTACAGATAAATTGCTCTTTTAGTAAATACGAGAAACAGCTTCCCTCTAAGTGTCACTTGAAGACTACTTTTCCCAGCATTCTTTTCCTTGCAAACGACTTCCCTCTTAAAATGATAAAATCGGTGAGCGCTTCAGCTTTGCGAATGCCATAACACCGCTGAGTGTTGTGACGACCAATCGCATCCCATGAGTGTGTATACCCATAGAAACAGCTAAATGCAATACAAAGCGTCCACACACTGGATGACTACTAAGAACTGGTGAACTTTTTTAAACCTTGAGTGACAACTGAACTTTCTGCTGGACAAATAGCCTAGAGTATAAAACATTATAGGTTACTAATGATTCACGAGTATTGGTTTATAATGGTCTATTTGATTAAGTGCACTTACCAACCTCTGGCGCCATACCCTTTCTCCCTCTCTGTTTAGATTACATGGAAAGCACTGAAAATCCTACTCGATAAAGTGGGTATGTAATAAAATAAGCATAAAAGATGTGAGCAATCAAAAAGCCATTGTAGTATATTGTACTTATATACTTACATCATATAGTGGTCTTTCTGATTTAGTGTCCAGATACAATGGATGTACGACCTGATGATGACCTCACTAAAAGTAATGTCCTGCCCAGATTGAGGTAGAAACACATCTGTGACATTTAATGAGAGGAGTATGGAGAAGCTTCTCCCTTTTGGGAAATGTAAATAAATCCTTCAGAAAGAACTGATTAGGAATGGAATATATATCCTTAAGTTGGAAACAATATTGCTAATGCATCTTCCCCTCCTCACCAATGACGTATCATTCAGTGTTTATGCACACAAGGGGAAAACATGTGTAGGAAGGTGGAATCTGACTACATGGTTGCCCCCACTTTTTTCCTGGTGTTTTGTTGGTTTTTGACTTAGTTTGGCTGGGAACCTGCTATTCAGGTCCCCAGCCTATCTGCTTTCTCTTTAAACGACTTGGAGTGCACTCTAGGTGCACTAGTGATTGGATACTGTGGTACCTTATGAGTCCCTAGTATATGGTACCTTAGGTACTAAGGGCATAGGTACTTCACAGGCCTACCAGGGGCTGCAGCATGTATTATGCCACCCCTGGGAAGCAGACTAAATCTGACACCACAGGCCTGCTACTGCAGCCTGGGTGAGGTGGTGCTAGCACTCCTCACTGAGATATAGGATCCCTATATCTCTCCTGCACACACATATAAACCTATCAGTCACCCCTAAGGCAGGCCCTATCAATCCTGAGGGCAGGGTGCTTGGCTTCTATGTGAGGGGGTGCCTCTGCCTGAGCAGGGCCCCTCTGCAGCTCTCAGAGTCCATTCTCTGGTGCTGTTTGTGGATGCGGTTAAACAATATACTTTTAAGTGCATTATATCCTTGCGGTAAAATGCTAACTTTGGAATGGCTGCATCGAAACATGTCGTGTTTGGTGTCAAACATCTTGGAATACTACCCCCCCGCCAGTCCTGGCGGCGGGGGTAGCATTCCACCCTTCTAGAGGGATAGACATGTACCTACTGTGGAAACGCGGTAGAATCCAGCAGAGCCCTGGCATCACAAAATGGATGCCACCAGTCACAGACACTGGGCTGCCCTCCTGCTGATGACCAACACTCGCAGTGGAGGAAGCCCAACAATAGATATCCTGTCCCAAGGAGGTGTGACCACCTTCCAGACAGGGTTTAGTGTATTGGGGCTGGGTGGGTGCACTCTTAGAGTGCTTTGAAGTCCTGCACTGGGGGAGCAGAAGGCTCCTCTGTGCATATGCCAGTTCAAACCGGCTCAGGGGCTACCTGCCCCTGCTCTGGCGCGAAACTGGACAAAGGGAAGTGGGTGTAGCCACCCACTCCCCTGACCCTCCCAGAGGTAGGGTCATAGAGCTAGTCCCTCCCTTTCTTTTAGTATAAGAGGGGGAACCTGTGCATTGCACCCTAGATTTTCGTGGACGACGCTCTGAAGAAGAATCCCGGACCTTCGACGTTCCACTACCTTTGGAAGACTGAAGAATCTCCCTTGGAGTCAAGGAGTGACTCCCCTGCTTGGCAGGCACCAAAAACTACAAACGACGGTCGCAAACTACGCTGCTCCCGCCGGAGTCCGAAGTCCCTGCAGCCCAAGAAGTGGATTTTCTGACTTCTCAAAGGCCATCGTGAGTCCCCAGCGAAGCTGAGGCCAGTGGACCCCAAGAGTAACGAGGAACCGCGACCCCTGGGTACCGTGCACTATTGTCGAGTGCAACCCCTTCACAACGTTCCACGAACTTGTGCTTTGGACCACGTATGGTCCCAGCCTCCAGCAGGAATCCCTCTTAAGATCAGAGGCCTACCACATCCCGAGTGACCGTGGGCCCCTGTGAGCGGATCCTCCCGAGGCATCTTCACGATCCCTTGCCAGCCGGCTTGTGGGTCCCCAGAAGACTTTCTAAAGAAACCAAAGGGCTCCCCTGGTTGCTCCAGGCCTGCCCTGACTTACCCTCGCTGGGTGAGTCCCACAGACCTTGCTGGTCTGCGCCATTGTCTCTTCACCCTTTCCCCGAGACTTGCTGTTACCAAGGCTTGTTGGCTCCGATCGAGTCGCCGACACCGCAGTAAGCTGCAGACATCGTAGGACACGCCGAATCCAGCTCCTGGTTGTCGTCGACGCCTCCTGTACCTCATGGCCGAAGAGTCAAGGCAACCACGAATGACCTGAATCTTGCGACGACGGTGGGCATCCATCTTCCGTGCCCCGAGTCACTGCCAAGTGACTTTGAACACTGTCCCCTCTGCTTTCAGGTCTTCCATCTTCCGAATCCAGGCTTGGATTCCTCCGGACACTTCTCCTGTCGCCGCAAGCAGCATGTCTTCACTGGCTCCCATTGAAAACGACGCTGCGACCCGACACCAAAGAACACCTATGCCCCCGGCTCCCCTGGGTGAGGTAACTTCAGCACTACGGTGCTCCTGTGGGTGTGGGCCCTAGAACTACTTACCCTGTAAGTGACTTACTTGTAGCTTCCCTCGAAGTGTCCTAAAACTCTAACTTTCTAAGTGCGACAATTGCGCTGACTCGTACAGGGTTCGCGTCTGTGTTAGACACACCGCGTCCATCTCCTTTGCAACACTATCTAGAACTGTATCCTTTGACTCGTACTGAGTCCGATCGGTGTTCGCCTCGAACACACAAAGGGCCTGTAGCACTGAGATCTCCATTGCACTGACTCGCACAAGGTTCGCGTCTGTGTTAGACACAGCGCGTCCATCTCCCTTGCAACTCTATCTATAACCGCGTCCTTCGACTCGTACAAGGACCGATTGGTGTGTTCGCCTCGAACACGCAAGGGACCTTTAACATTGAAATCCCAATTGCGTCTGAACGCATAGACTCGCACAGGACTCGCACCGGTGCCAGGTCACCGCGTCCGTCCCCTGTGGGTCTCCTACAACTACCTGGGGTGGTTCTTGGGGGTCCCTCGATTCTAGATGCCCTAGACCTAGGTCTAGCAAACTAAGATTGTGATATTCATTTGTGCTAAACTTATTTTGATAACATCTGACTTGTACATATGTTCCTGACTTCTAATCTCATAAAGAGATAAGTAGAGAGTGTTTATTAATAAATACATATGTATTTGATATATATACCTGTGTGGTGTCTTTTCATTTGGTGATTCAAGAGATTGTGTGGTAAAACAAGCTGCTTTACATTCCTTCAAGACTTAGCCTGAAGGCTGCTCTCCACAGCTACCACTAGGATAGCTTTCTATAAAGGTTGTCTTAAACCTATCTACCATAAGAGTCGAATTGTTCTGGTGCAAGGTGTCCACTTTAATTAGTGAACAGCATATACCAGGCCAACTTCTCACATTGGTGGGCAGCGTGTGGGATTCCAGCTTGCTATTGTTTTACCAGAAAATCTCTATTTGAATTACTAACTGAAAACCACTATAGGTACTTAAGGTACATATAAAGTCAAGCTTAGTATCAATAAGTTCTACTGAACTTAGAGCTGTGTGCCAAGGGATAGCACACCCTTTCTACAGCTCAAGCTAGTATCAGTAGGCCACAAACTAGTGTAGGTAGTACAACACTGCACAACACTAGAATGTCCTTAAAGGGTGGAACCAGTGGATCCACTCAGCCTCAGTATAAGGACATGGCTTTCTCTGACTTGAGAGCCATGTGTGTTGAAAGACACCTGAGGCTAGGACAGAGTCCCTCAACCCTACACCTGATAGATCTGCTGACAGCAGATGATCTTAGATTGGCTCTAGGAGCTAATGGGTCTGAATCAGTGGGTGGGTCAATTACAGTATCTGGGTCAGATGATGAAAATCAGAATGACCAGGACTCTGTGATTGAAGGGCCAGGCCTCAAGGGGCCTGAAAAGGACAGAGGAATTCTCCCTAAGAGAACTGACAGAGTGGATGAGAGGCATAGGTCCCCTTCCAGGGAATCTGAGCACTCTTATCACTCTGGCAGAGAATTTGTCCACCAGAGGAATCATACTTTCCTATAAGAGAGACCTCCTCTGAAAGAATGTACAAACTGCTGCAGTATGAGGAAGCAAGAGTTGCCCTCAGAACCAAGCAGTTGGCACTGGATAGAGAAGCCCTGGAGATCCAGAGAGCTTCTAGAAGAGAGGGGTTAGAACCCCTTGGTGGCAGCAACAGTGTCCCTAGAGGCAGAGAATATATTCCAGACCATAGGAACCTGAGCAAGGTTGTTCCTCCCTACCAGAGTGGGGATGATATCCACAAGTGGATAACTGCTATGGAGAGGGCCTGTAGAGTACAGCAGGTCCCCCAAAGGCAGTGGGCAGCAATCTTGTGGCTCTCCTTTTCAGATAAAGGTAGAGACAAGCTCCTCACTGTTAGAGAAGAGGATGCTGATAACTATGAAGTCCTGAAGAGTGCACTGATAGATGGGTTTGGCTTAACCACTGAGCAGTACAGGTTGAAGTTCAGAGACACCCAGAAGGCACAGACTCAGGACTGGACTGACTTTGTAGATTGTGCAACCAAGGCTCTGGAGGGTTGGCTGATTGGCAGTAGGGTTACTGATCTCAAAGGATTGTACAATTTGATTATGAGGGAGCAGATCCTTAATAATTGTCAAAACCAGCTTTTGCACCAGTACCTGGTGGACTCTGATCTGACCTCTCCCAAAGAATTGGGAAAGAAGGCAGACAAATGGGTCAGAACCAGGGTGAGGCCTAAGAATCAGGATGGTGACCAGAAGAAAGATTCTACCAAGTCCCAAGAGAAAGGTGGGGATAAATCTAAGGATAAGTCCACTACAGGGCCCCAAAAGTCCTCTTCTGGGGGTGGGTCCCAAACTCCTTCCTCTCCTGAAAAGAAACCATATTGCCATGTCTGTAAAAAGCCTGGACACTGGAAAACTGATCCCAGTTGCCCCAGGATTGGCAATAAAGAAACTGTTCCTCCAGCTATTACTACCACCCCTCCTGGTACTACCAGTAGTAATCCTCCAGTTGGGAGTAGTGCACCCAAAAAGTTAGGTGCTTTTGCAAGGGGAACAGAGGTGGGCCCTAGTTTAGACAGGTCCCCCTCAACAGACTCCTCAGACTCTGATGGTGGTATAGGATTTGCCACCTTTACCATGGGTCCCATTGCATTGGGCAGGTACAGACTGGAGCCAATGATTAATGGTCGGAAGGCTGTGGCATTCAGGGACACAGGGGCTAGTGTCACCATGGTGGCAGGGAAACTAGTCCCCCCTCACCAGCTTTTACCTGAGTTTAAGTACCAGGTGACCAACATTGATGGTGTCAGGACAGATCACCCCATGGCCATAGTCAATCTCAGCTGGGAGGGGGTCACAGGCCCAAAAAGAGTGGCAGTGTCCCCCAACTTGCCCGTAGATTGCCTGATGGGCAATGATCTGGAAATTTCAGCCTGGGCTGAAGTTGAACACCAGACCCATCTGAAGATGCTAGGCGTCCCTGAAAAAGCTAGTGGGGCTGTGATGGCCACAGCCCCAGCCCAGGGAAATGCTGGCGAGATAGAGCCTGGAAGAATGGCCCACTCTCCCCCAAAAGAGAGCACAGGGGTTGAAGAAAAGTCTCCTTCCCCCCAGACAGCAGGTAAGGGTCAGCCTCCTCAGGGAACTGATCCTACCCCTAGTGAAGGAACTGCCCCAGAGGTAGTCAGGCCTGGCCTGGCCCCACCCCTGATGGCAGAGGACCCTTCCAAGGTGGTACCCAGTCTGGAGCAGGTAACCTGCCCCTCTCTACCCTACCTCAGTCAGCCCAGGGCTGCAGAGGTCAGGGAGGTCAGTGGACCCCACAGGGCCCCCTGTCCAGAGGAACTCCCCCATCAGCAGATTAGGGGCACCCAGTCTAGTAGCCCTAGCCAGGTGAAAATTCCTCCGCACACTGAGGGATCCCCCATACCTTTGTGTAGGGACCTTCCCCAGAAGGACTCTGTTAGGCAAGGGCAAACCTGAAACCAAAAGGTTCCAAACCTGCCATGTCCCTCCAGTGTTCCACCCAAAGGGACCCAACCCCCAGCTGTAGGCAGCCAAAGGTTGACCCTTAGAGCAAAGTGCAGCTCAGTCATGGAAAGACAGGCATACATGGTGACCAGTGATCTGAGGAAACAGAGACCAACTTCCCTAGGGTCTCACTTCCCTGCTCAGACACCTCATCAGCCTTGTCCTTTACCAAAACACCCCACAGGTAGTAATTTTAGGGTGAGGGATAACTTAGTGGACCATAAGACAGGGGGTAACCATGCTAGTGCAGGTACTTCCTTATATGGCCACTCAGTAAATACAGGCTCACCTGGACAAGGTTAGCCTCATCTCCTTTCGTTTGGGGGGGGGGGGTTATGTAGGAAGGTGGAATCTGACTACATGGTTGCCCCCACTTTTTTCCTGGTGTTTTGTTGTTTTTTGACTTAGTTTGGCTGGGAACCTGCTATTCAGGTCCCCAGCCTATCTTCTTTCTCTTTAAACGACTTGGAGTGCACTCTAGGTGCACTAGTGATTGGATACTGTGGTACCTTATGAGTCCCTAGTATATGGTACCTTAGGTACTAAGGGCATAGGTACTTCACAGGCCTACCAGGGGCTGCAGCATGTATTATGCCACCCCTGGGAAGCCGACTAAATCTGACACCACAGGCCTGCTACTGCAGCCTGGGTGAGGTGGTGCTAGCACTCCTCACTGAGATATAGGTTCCCTATATCTCTCCTGCACACACATATAAACCTATCAGTCACCCCTAAGGCAGGCCCTATCAATCCTGAGGGCAGGGTGCTTGGCTTCTATGTGAGGGGGTGCCTCTGCCTGAGCAGTGCCCCTCTGCAGCTCTCAGAGTCCATTCTCTGGTGCTGTTTGTGGATGCGGTTAAACCATATACTTTTAAGTGCATTATATCCTCGCGGTAAAATGCTAACTTTGGAATGGCTGCATCGAAACATGTCGTGTTTGGTGTCAAACATCTTGGAATACTACCCTCCCGCCAGTCCTGGCGGCGGGGGTAGCATTCCACCCTTCTAGAGGGATAGACATGTACCTACTGTGGAAACGCGGTAGAATCCGGCAGAGCCCTGGCATCACAAAATGGATGCCACCAGTCATAGACACCGGGCTGCCCTCCTGCTGATGACCAACACTCGCAGTGGAGGAAGCCCAACAATAGATATCCTGTCCCAAGGGGGTGTGACCACCTTCCAGACAGGGTTTAGTGTATTGGGGCTGGGTGGGTGCACTCTTAGAGTGCTTTGAAGTCCTGCACTGGGGGAGCAGAAGGCTCCTCTGTGCATATGCCAGTTCAAACCGGCTCAGGGGCTACCTTCCCCTGCTCTGGCGCGAAACTGGACAAAGGGAAGTGGGTGTAGCCACCCACTCCCCTGTCCCTCCCATAGGTAGGGTCATAGAGCTAGTCCCTCCCTTTCTTTTAGTATAAGAGGGGGAACCTGTGCATTGCACCCTAGATTTTCCTGGACGACGCTCTGAAGAAGAATCCCGGACCTTCGACGTTCCACTACCTTTGGAAGACTGAAGAATCTCCCTTGGAGTCAAGGAGTGACTCCCCTGCTTGGCAGGCACCAAAAACTACAAACGATGGTCGCAAACTACGCCGCTCCCGCCGGAGTCCGAAGTCCCTGCAGCCCAAGAAGTGGATTTCCTGACTTCTCAAAGGCCGTCGTGAGTCCCCAGCGAAGCTGAGGCCAGTGGACCCCAAGAGTAACGAGGAACCGCGACCCCTAGGTACCGTGCACTATTGTCGAGTGCAACCCCTTCACAACGTTCCACGAACTTGTGCTTTGGACCACGTGTGGTCCCAGCCTCCAGCAGGAATCCCTCCTAAGATCAGAGGCCTACCACGTCCCGAGTGACCGTGGGCCCCTGTGTGCGGATCCTCCCGAGGCGTCTTCACGATCCCTTGCCAGCCGGCTTGTGGGTCCCCAGAAGACTTTCTAAAGAAACCAAAGGGCTCCCCTGGTTGCTCCAGGCCTGCCCTGACTTACCCTCGCAGGGTGAGTCCCACAGACCTTGCTGGTCTGCGCCATTGTCTCTTCACCCTTTCCCCGAGACTTGCTGTTACCAAGGCTTGTTGGCTCCGATCGAGTCGCCGACACCGCAGTAAGCTGCAGACATCGTGGGACACGCCGAATCCAGCTCCTGGTCATCGTCGACGCCTCCTGGACCTCGTGGCTGAAGAGTCAAGTCAACCGCGAACGACCTGAATCTTGCGACGACGGTGGGCATCCATCTTCCGTGCCCTGAGTCACTGCCAAGTGACTTTGAACACTGTCCCCTCTGCTTTCAGGTCTTCCATCTTCCGAATCCAGGCTTGGATTCCTCCGGACACTTCTCCTGTCGCCGCAAGCAGCAAGTCTTCACTGGCTCCCATTGAAAACGACGCTGCGACCCGACACCAAAGAACACCTATGCCCCCGGCTCCCCTGGGTGAGGTAATTTCAGCACTACGGTGCTCCTGTGGGTGTGGGCCCTAGAACTACTTACCCTGTAAGTGACTTGCTTGTAGCTTCCCTCGAAATGTCCTAAAACTCTAACTTTCTAAGTGCGACAATTGCGCTGACTCGTACAGGGTTCGCGTCTGTGTTAGACACACCGCGTCCATCTCCTTTGCAACACTATCTAGAACTGTATCCTTCGACTCGTACTGAGTCCGATCGGTGTTCGCCTCGAACACACAAAGGGCCTGTAGCACTGAGATCTCCATTGCACTGACTCGCACAAGGTTCGCGTCTGTGTTAGACACAGCGCGTCCATCTCCCTTGCAACTCTATCTATAACCGCGTCATTCGACTCGTACAAGGACCGATTGGTGTGTTCGCCTCGAACACGCAAGGGACCTTTAACATTGAAATCCCAATCGCGTCTGAACGCATAGACTCGCACAGGACTCGCACCGGTGCCAGGTCACCACGTCCGTCCCCTGTGGGTCTCCTACAACTACCTGGGATGGTTCTTGGGGATCCCTCGATTCTAGATGCCCTAGACCTAGGTCTAGCAAACTAAGATTGTGATATTCAATTGTGCTAAACTTATTTTGATAACATCTGACTTGTACATATGTTCCTGACTTCTAATCTCATAAAGAGATTAGTAGAGAGTGTTTATTAATAAATACATATATATTTGATATATATACCTGTGTGGTGTCTTTTCATTTGGTGATTCAAGAGATTGTGTGGTAAAACAAGCTGCTTTACATTCCTTCAAGACTTAGCCTGAAGGCTGCTCTCCACAGCTACCACTAGGATAGCTTTCTATAAAGGTTGTCTTAAACCTATCTACCATAAGAGTCGAATTGTTCTGGTGCAAGGTGTCCACTTTAATTAGTGAACAGCATATACCAGGCGAACTTCTCACATTGGTGGGCAGCGTGTGGGATTCCAGCTTGCTATTGTTTTACCAGAAAATCTCTATTTGAATTACTAACTGAAAACCACTATAGGTACTTAAGGTACATATAAAGTCAAGCTTAGTATCAATAAGTTCTACTGAACTTAGAGCTGTGTGCCAAGGGATAGCACACCCTTTCTACAGCTCAAGCTAGTATCAGTAGGCCACAACCTAGTGTAGGTAGTACAACACTGCACAACACTAGAATGTCCTTAAAGGGTGGAACCAGTGGATCCACTCAGCCTCAGTATAAGGACATGGCTTTCTCTGACTTGAGAGCCATGTGTGTTGAAAGACACCTGAGGCTAGGACAGAGTCCCTCAACCCTACACCTGATAGATCTGCTGACAGCAGATGATCTTAGATTGGCTCTAGGAGCTAATGGGTCTGAATCAGTGGGTGGGTCAATTACAGTATCTGGGTCAGATGATGAAAATCAGAATGACCAGGACTCTGTGATTGAAGGGCCAGGCCTCAGGGGGCCTGAAAAGGACAGAGGAATTCTCCCTAAGAGAACTGACAGAGTGGATGAGAGGCATAGGTCCCTCCCAGGGAATCTGAGCACTCTTATCACTCTGGCAGAGAATTTGTCCACCAGAGGAATCATACTTTCCTATAAGAGAGTCCTCCTCTGAAAGAATGTGCAAACTGCTGCAGTATGAGGAAGCAAGAGTTGCCCTCAGAACCAAGCAGTTGGCACTGGATAGAGAAGCCCTGGAGATCCAGAGAGCTTCTAGAAGAGAGGGGTTAGAACCCCTTGGTGGCAGCAACAGTGTCCCTAGAGGCAGAGAATATATTCCAGACCATAGGAACCTGAGCAAGGTTGTTCCTCCCTACCAGAGTGGGGATGATATCCACAAGTGGATAACTGCTATGGAGAGGGCCTGTAGAGTACAGCAGGTCCCCCAAAGGCAGTGGGCAGCAATCTTGTGGCTCTCCTTTTCAGATAAAGGTAGAGACAAGCTCCTCACTGTTAGAGAAGAGGATGCTGATAACTATGAAGTCCTGAAGAGTGCACTGATAGATGGGTTTGGCTTAACCACTGAGCAGTACAGGTTGAAGTTCAGAGACACCCAGAAGGCACAGACTCAGGACTGGACTGACTTTGTAGATTGTGCAACCAAGGCTCTGGAGGGTTGGCTGATTGGCAGTAGGGTTACTGATCTCAAAGGATTGTACAATTTGATTATGAGGGAGCAGATCCTTAATAATTGTCAAAACCAGCTTTTGCACCAGTACCTGGTGGACTCTGATCTGACCTCTCCCCAAGAATTGGGAAAGAAGGCAGACAAATGGGTCAGAACCAGGGTGAGGCCTAAGAATTAGGGTGGTGACCAGAAGAAAGATTCTACCAAGTCCCAAGAGAAAGGTGGGGATAAATCTAAGGATAAGTCCACTACAGGGCCCCAAAAGTCCTCTTCTGGGGGTGGGTCCCAAACTCCTTCCTCTCCTGAAAAGAAACCATATTGCCATGTCTGTAAAAAGCCTGGACACTGGAAAACTGATCCCAGTTGCCCCAGGATTGGCAATAAAGAAACTGTTCCTCCAGCTATTACTACCACCCCTCCTGGTACTACCAGTAGTAATCCTCCAGTTGGGAGTAGTGCACCCAAAAGTTAGGTGCTTTTGCAAGGGGAACAGAGGTGGGCCCTAGTTTAGACAGGTCCCCCTCAACAGACTCCTCAGACTCTGATGGTGGTATAGGATTTGCCACCTTTACCATGGGTCCCATTGCATTGGGCAGGTACAGACTGGAGCCAATGATTAATGGTCGGAAGGCTGTGGCATTCAGGGACACAGGGGCTAGTGTCACCATGGTGGCAGGGAAACTAGTCCCCCTCACCAGCTTTTACCTGAATTTAAGTACCAGGTGACCAACATTGATGGTGTCAGGACAGATCACCCCATGGCCATAGTCAATCTCAGCTGGAAGGGGGTCACAGGCCCAAAAGAGTGGCAGTGTCCCCCAACTTGCCCGTAGATTGCCTGATGGGCAATGATCTGGAAATTTCAGCCTGGGCTGAAGTTGAACACCAAACCCATCTGAAGATGCTAGGCGTCCCTGAAAAGCTAGTGGGGCTGTGATGGCCACAGCCCCAGCCCAGGGAAATGCTGGAGAGATGGAGCCTGGAAGAATGGCCCACTCTCCCCCAAAAGAGAGCACAGGGGTTGAAGAAAAGTCTCCTTCCCCCAGACAGCAGGTAAGGGTCAGCCTCCTCAGGGAACTGATCCTACCCCTAGTGAAGGAACTGCCCCAGAGGTAGTCAGGCCTGGCCTGGCCCCACCCCTGATGGCAGAGGACCCTTCCAAGGTGGTACCCAGTCTGGAGCAGGTAACCTGCCCCTCTCTACCCTACCTCAGTCAGCCCAGGGCTGCAGAGGTCAGGGAGGTCAGTGGACCCCACAGGGCCCCCTGTCCAGAGGAACTCCCCCATCAGCAGATTAGGGGCACCCAGTCTAGTAGCCCTAGCCAGGTGAAAATTCCTCCTCACACTGAGGGATCCCCCATACCTTTGTGTAGGGACCTTCCCCAGAAGGACTCTTTTAGGCAAGGGCAAACCTGGAACCAAAAGGTTCCAAACCTGCCATGTCCCTCCAGTGTTCCACCCAAAGGGACCCAACCCCCAGCTGTAGGCAGCCAAAGGTTGACCCTTAGAGCAAAGTGCAGCTCAGTCATGGAAAGACAGGCATACATGGTGACCAGTGATCTGAGGAAACAGAGACCAACTTCCCTAGGGTCTCACTTCCCTGCTCAGACACCTCATCAGCCTTGTCCTTTACCAAAACACCCCACAGGTAGTAATTCCCCATGGTGGAGACCCTCTCATACCCTTAGGGTGAGGGATAACTTAATGGACCATAAGACAGGGGGTAACCATGCTAGTGCAGGTACTTCCTTATATGGCCACTCAGTAAATACAGGCTCACCTGGACAAGGTTAGCCTCATCTCCTTTCGTTTGGGGGGGTTATGTAGGAAGGTGGAATCTGACTACATGGTTGCCCCCACTTTTTTCCTGGTGTTTTGTTGGTTTTTGACTTAGTTTGGCTGGGAACCTGCTATTCAGGTCCCCAGCCTATCTGCTTTCTCTTTAAACAACTTGGAGTGCACTCTAGGTACACTAGTGATTGGATACTGTGGTACCTTATGAGTCCCTAGTATATGGTACCTTAGGTACTAAGGGCATAGGTACTTCACAGGCTTACCAGGGGCTGCAGCATGTATTATGCCACCCCTGGGAAGCAGGCTAAATCTGACACCACAGGCCTGCTACTGCAGCCTGGGTGAGGTGGTGCTAGCACTCCTCACTGAGATATAGGTTCCCTATATCTCTCCTGCACACACATATAAACCTATCAGTCACCCCTAAGGCAGGCCCTATCAATCCTGAGGGCAGGGTGCTTGGCTTCTATGTGAGGGGGTGCACCTCTGCCTGAGCAGGGCCCCTCTGCAGCTCTCAGAGTCCATTCTCTGGTGCTGTTTGTGGATGCGGTTAAACCATATACTTTTAAGTGCATTATATCCTCGCAGTAAAATGCTAACTTTGGAATGGCTGCATCGAAACATGTCGTGTTTGGTGTCAAACATCTTGGAATACTACCCCCCGCCAGTCCTGGTGGCGGGGGTAGCATTCCACCCTTCTAGAGGGATAGACATGTACCTACTGTGGAAACGCTGTAGAATCCGGCAGAGCCCTGGCATCACAAAATGGATGCCACCAGTCACAGACACTGGGCTGCCCTCCTGCTGATGACCAACACTCGCAGTGGAGGAAGCCCAACAATAGATATCCTGTCCCAAGGGGGTGTGACCACCTTCCAGACAGTGTTTAGTGTATTGGGGCTGGGTGGGTGCACTCTTAGAGTGCTTTGAAGTCCTGCACTGGGGGAGCAGAAGGCTCCTCTGTGCATATGCCAGTTCAAACCGGCTCAGGGGCTACCTGCCCCTGCTCTGGCGCGAAACTGGACAAAGGGAAGTGGGTGTAGCCACCCACTCCCCTGACCCTCCCATAGGTAGGGTCATAGAACTAGTCCCTCCCTTTCTTTTAGTATAAGAGGGGGAACCTGTGCATTGCACCCTAGATTTTCCTGGACGACGCTCTGAAGAAGAATCCCGGACCTTCGACGTTCCACTACCTTTGGAAGACTGAAGAATCTCCCTTGGAGTCAAGGAGTGACTCCCATGCTTGGCAGGCACCAAAAACTACAAACAACGGTCGCAAACTACGCCGCTCCCGCCGGAGTCCGAAGTCCCTGCAGCCCAAGAAGTGGATTTCCTGACTTCTCAAAGGCCATCGTGAGTCCCCAGCGAAGCTGAGGCCAGTGGACCCCAAGAGTAACGAGGAACCGCGACCCCTGGGTACCGTGCACTATTGTCGAGTGCAACCCCTTCACAACGTTCCACGAACTTGTGCTTTGGACCACGTGTGGTCCCAGCCTCCAGCAGGAACCCCTCCTAAGATCAGAGGCCTACCACGTCCCGAGTGACCGTGGGCCCCTGTGAGCGGATCCTCCCAAGGCGTCTTCACGATCCCTTGCCAGCCGGCTTGTGGGTCCCCAGAAGACTTTTATAAAGAAACCAAAGGGCTCCCCTGGTTGCTCCAGGCCTGCCCTGACTTACCCTCGCTGGGTGAGTCCCACAGACCTTGCTGGTTTGCGCCATTGTCTCTTCACCCTTTCCCCGAGACTTGCTGTTACCAAGGCTTGTTGGCTCCGATCGAGTCGCCGACACCGCAGTAAGCTGCAGACATCGTGGGACACGCCGAATCCAGCTCCTGGTTGTCGTCGACGCCTCCTGGACCTCGTGGCCGAAGAGTCAAGGCAACAGCGAACGACCTGAATCTTGCGACGACGGTGGGCATCCACCTTCCGTGCCCCGAGTCACTGCCAAGTGACTTTGAACACTGTCCCCTCTGCTTTCAGGTCTTCCATCTTCCGAATCCAGGCTTGGATTCCTCCGGACACTTCTCCTGTCGCCGCAAGCAGCAAGTCTTCACTGGCTCCCATTAAAAACGACGCCGCGACCCGACACCAAAGAACACCTATGCCCACGGCTCCCCTGGGTGAGGTAACTTCAGCACTACGGTGCTCCTGTGGGTGTGGGCCCTAGAACTACTTACCCTGTAAGTGACTTGCTTGTAGCTTCCCTCGAAGTGTCCTAAAACTCTAACTTTCTAAGTGCGACAATTGCGCTGACTCGTACAGGGTTCGCGTCTGTGTTAGACACACCGCGTCCATCTCCTTTGCAACACTATCTAGAACTGTATCCTTCGACTCGTACTGAGTCCGATCGGTGTTCGCCTCGAACACACAAAGGGCCTGTAGCACTGAGATCTCCATTGCACTGACTCGCACAAGGTTCGCGTCTGTGTTAGACACAGCGCGTCCATCTCCCTTGCAACTCTATCTATAACCGCGTCCTTCGACTCGTACAAGGACCGATCGGTGTGTTCGCCTCGAACACGCAAGGGACCTTTAACATTGAAATCCCAATCGCGTCTGAACGCATAGACTCGCACAGGACTCGCACCGGTGCCAGATCATCGCGTCCGTCCCCTGTGGGTCTCCTACAACTACCTGGGGTGGTTCTTGGGGGTCCCTCGATTCTAGATGCCCTAGACCTAGGTCTAGCAAACTAAGATTGTGATATTCAATTGTGCTAAACTTATTTTGATAACATCTGACTTGTACATATGTTCCTGACTTCTAATCTCATAAAGAGATTAGTAGAGAGTGTTTATTAATAAATACATATATATTTGATATATATACCTGTGTGGTGTCTTTTCATTTGGTGATTCAAGAGATTGTGTGGTAAAACAAGCTGCTTTACATTCCTTCAAGACTTAGCCTGAAGGCTGCTCTCCACAGCTACCACTAGGATAGCTTTCTATAAAGGTTGTCTTAAACCTATCTACCATAAGAGTCGAATTGTTCTGGTGCAAGGTGTCCACTTTAATTAGTGAACAGCATATACCAGGCCAACTTCTCACAACATGTGATACACTCCACATCTTTGGCTTACTGTCCTGGACACATTTTTTCAACATGTGAAATCTATATGTGTAAAATTGATGTGTGTCATTGTATGTATGTATAAAAGGAATTCTGTGTGTGTGCTGCATAAAACAGCCTATAATTAAATAAGATTGTTGTTTTGAAATAGATTTATTGGCACATATGATTTGTGTTCATGTTGTGATTAATTAACTAATGTTTTATCTCTGACTAGTCAGGGGGCACTTTGCTTTGATTGTCATAGATGAATGGGCAGGGCTGCTGCAGCCGGATGAATCCCGCTCCATAGTGGGCCTAATCAGCATCAGGGAAGCTCATTGTAAAACTCCTCCCTCTGACCTCTCTGCATTATCATGCCAGATGCAGTGGCATCCAACTTGTATCAGGGAAAACCATAATTAATCAACAGAGGGATATATTTTTCAAATAACCTGCCTCTGTTCTGCCCCCTACTCCGATGATGAACAGGACTCAATTCTTAGGATGCAGCAGTGCTTCCCTCTCCACTTATGTTCTTAGCTCTTGTCCACTATTTTTCCATAGGTAGCCACTGTTCGAGCTAGAGACACACAAAATGATAAGAACACATTACTGAATAACAATGCACTTCCATTCCAATACATTAACACTTCAACATTCATGCGCGGCAATACATGCACTACCTCCCACTGTGGACTAGCACAACTTCTGGCCAATCAAATGATCAGCTGCCACAAAGAGACTCCTGGGCAGAGAGGTTTCTAACTAGACTCAAAAACAGATCCGCACTCTCACTCAGTCCTCAACTGCACGTGGCTCAACAATTCCCCTAGGCTTGGGTTCATGGTGAATAAGGCTCACAGTTTTCCATTTCTAATGCTTTTAACACATAAATACAGAAGAAAAACAATCGGTTACTCCCTATATGTAACTGTCGCGGTTGAGACAGGATGGGTTCAGGCGTTTCTTATATTGAATGTTTTTTAATGTGCGTGACAGATGGGTTGGCGGTTGTAGGTGACACATAAAGTAGGTCACTGTGTCTTGATGGTCTTCAGAGAGAAGTTCTAGTGGGTGTAATTGAGTCATGGACTGAAAAAGCAGGACTATGCCAATCACTGGATATGCAGACATGATGTACGAATGGGGACTAAAAGGGGACAGAGAAAGTGTATCATCTAACTCATCTCATTTGACATATACAAGACATGAACAACTGATCCCAGGCATAAATGGTACATCTGTAGAGCCATAAGGTGAAAGTGATAATGTTGCAGGAAAATAATTTATCACACTGTGGACATGCTGCTTTACTTAAAAAATAAAAAAAGGTGCCAAAGAAATTGTTCAGCCTACAGCATGAATTCCATTTTTTATTTCCTGAGCCTGAGAAACTGCATGCCACCAGCCCTGCAAGCTTGGGTAATAAAAAACAAACCACAGACATGGGAAAAGAAGCCAGCATAGACATAACAGCTACACAAAGAGACAGGTTGCAGAGAAACACTACAGAAACAATTTATGTGCATTTGTGTATGCCTCTATCTGCATGGATCAGCACATTAAAGCCAGACCTACTGGCTTTGCCAATGATTGTGTTCAATGTGTCTGAGGTCTCTAGATGTTACCATTTCTGTCTCCGGTTTAGCATAGAGAGGAGATAACAAGGTCAGGAATATAAAGAGACTGAAGAAGTGATCTGGCCCATAGAATTTGAGAAGGTTAGAGATTTGTATTCAGTTTTTAATTATTTAAAACAATCTAGTCTGGAACACACCCCTTACAGGGGGTAGGGAAAGTGCTATGTTCTAGTAGATGTCCAATAAGAAAGACTTCACAAGAGGTGTGTGCTCGTATTTGTATTTTTCTCCATATAGGTTGAAATCTCCCAGGAAAATCAGATCACAAGAGCAGAGGAGCTGATCCATGATATTGTCCAGGAAACCTTTATTACACATCTTTTTCTCTGCCAGGCCAGTTTAGCCTTAGTGGTTTAGGTGCTGTGTTGATAGTCCCCACAGGGAGGAACTGGAACAAGGAGCAGTTAAGTGAGCTTATCAGTTTGCATTTAAGGCACTTGTTATGGTCAAAGGACCCCAATCAAGTTTTTTCTGCTCTACCGAGGTGGAGGATGCTGTATCCTAGTAGTACGTTAGCGATATGGAAACTGAGGTTTCTCTGAGTGTAGTAGCAAAAATGCCATGGTCTAGGATGGGGCAGATATGGAAGTTGCATTAGAGGGTATTGGTATCAACAGGTGCAGTGGTACGAGTTTCCAGGGGTGTGGGGTCCCTCTGCACCCCAACTGTAGCTTTTCTGTTTGTGGCTAATCATTTCCCTACCTTGCAAAAGGGCCTGTGACCTCCTTGTTACGCCACTGGTAGGATGGTAGTCAGTGGATTCAAGTGTGATGCTTATCATGCTTCTACATGGGCAGACTGACCTTTGTGTTTAGAACATCTAATGCTGTAGATTGTGGTGATAGGATGTGTTGTGGGATCAGTGACCAGAGAGTATCTGTGTGTGGGGTGGATTAGAGTATATTTGAATGCCGTGAAGTGCTGGTGTTTGTGTGGCTCTTTAGGAGTAGCTGTGTCATGCAAAGTGTAACGAGGTGTACAGTGCTGTGGAAGAGAGATGTTGAGTGTGGTTTGCAGACGTTGTATCACATCATGTTTGTGATAGAGCTTTCCTTTGATATGAAGCAGTTCTTTTTGGGTTGTGATAAGAGCTTTATACTCTGGGCTGGAGCAAGTGACTATAATCAAGCATGAGGCAAGTGATTGCATCTAATGAGAATCATGTGTATGGGTAGTTGCTGGAAATGACCATTCTGGCTTGACTCTGTGCACTTTACCCTTGCACACCAGAGGTAAAGTGCCTGTGCTCCTTCTTTCAACATGATGAAATTGGCATATCCTAATTGGTATGTTATAAAAAATAACGCTTTATTTTACATTTAAAGTCTCTAGTATATGGCACAAAGTTACATGTCACTAGTGGACCGCAGCACCCATTGTGCCACCCACTGTAGTGACAGTGCAAACATGACTGCAGGCCTACCACGTTTAGCCTAGCTGGGCAGTTTTAAATTGCAAATTTAATCTGTCAAAATAACCCCCTTTTAACAGGTCTAAACCTTCCTTGTAAATATTAAGAAGGCACTCGAGTAGGCCTTATTGCCCCTAAAGCAGGGTGCTTGGTATTTAAAAGTAGAACATGTAAAGGTTTAATGTTACACACGTTCATTCAGCGAAAAGCTCCTAAAGCTATTTCCACTTTAGCAAGACAGGCTGTTCCCTAGAAAAGCAGGCACCAATCCCAGTGTAAGAGGTGCTGCCCCCTGACCTGGCTTAGAGTGTCCACAAAGAAGGGGTTGCTCATATCTCTTGCCATACCTCTGGGGTAGGCACACAAGCTCTGCATGGGGGAAGGCGGTTTCTATCATCTTGGTTTTAGGTAAAGAAGGGCACTGTGGGTTTGTTTGCAGTAGGCCACCCAGTATATGCTTCAAACGTGGGTAGAATTACCCCTGACAACATTTACCTCATTGGTTAGGGTGGAGCCTGGAGTCACCCCCACCCACAGGCTGGTGCCAGGCATAAAGGTGGCACCCACAGTATCCTCCACACAATACTTTCTGGCCTGTGGAAGAACAGAAGTGGGCTGGATATGCTGTCTGTGTCCTGCTCTCCCTTTTGTACCAAGGACAAAGCCATGGACTCCAAGTCATACGGCTGACCTCATATTCAAGGTACAGGGACACAACAAGCTACAAGATGCCTTTCCTGCAACTGCCCACTGGCACCAGGCTGTGTGTGGGGGGGACTCCTGGTTCCTCCTAACCTATGAGGTGAAAGAACATCTCCACCGAGCAATGGCACCATGAGTATCTGGCCAGCTAGGGACCTTCCTTGGGCATTAAATTCAAATTTCTCTCACTCTGAGCTATCCTGACAAACGTTAACAGTTTCAACATGGACCTCGTATAGCAGGTATTCAACATCGTAAGCTCTCTTCGGCCACAGCCTGCTGGCTTGCTCCACTGAGGATTTGTGGCTACCATTTCAGAGACAAAGTCTAAAGGTCAAACGTCCGACAGAGTCAAGCCTGGTTCCTGTATCCATCCTACACTCCATCACAGTCAGCCTTTGTACCAGTCAAGCAGAACCAGAGGGCCATGGTTGACGCTTAAAGCTTTTGGCGCTATTTTAATATTTCAACTTTAAAAAAATTAAGAATTCCAGTTTCCCATACTGGATGTTTGTTGTTTTGATGTCATTTTGTTTACAAAATTTACTTCCGTTTACTCACTTTTTTTTAAATAGCTTTGGGATTTTCCTTGTTTTGACTTTATTACTGTTTCGGTCCAATATACATACTTTGCCCATTATCTCTCAGTTAGGCCTGTCTTCTCTCAGGGGTGTGGAATTCCTATAGCACAACGCCCAGGAAATATTGTTTAGTGACAAGGACAACACGTTTTCATGTTTATCTTGTCCTTGGATCATGTAGGCCCACCCCCACGAAGCAAAAATCCTTTGGCTGCCAGTTTACACTACCATATTATGCATTGGAGAAGGGCATTGTCTACAGTAAGGTAATATTTGTGTCCATATGTTAATGCTGTTCAAACTTGTATTTATGGTTTATTAATGCAAAGCTTTTTTTTATTAGTGTGAGCGCTCTAAGGAAATGTTGTAAGCTCGGACTGCACAACTGACAGAGGTTCTAGAATAAAAATGTGTACACATGTTTGCAAACTTTAAACAATATAAGGCTACGTGTAATGCTCCCAGAATGCCCTCTGGTTTAATGTAAATATTTGCAGAAGCTTGAAAGCAAGATTGATGCTTTCAAAATAAAATGTTCACAAAAATGCACCTAGGAAAAAAAATGTTTTGCTAAACTACTGTGAAACTTTAGGTACTATTTTGTGAAGCATCATTTAGTAAAATGTGTTGATGCATGTCAGCATTTCCCAAAAATATTCATATTGACAAAGCTGGTAACCAGTCTCAACAAGATTATAGGAAGCATGAAAATAAACAAGCATTGGCAAAGCAAATATGTCTGACATTGGTGTTTAACCTTTTGGTTTTGTCAATGCATGTCTTTTTTTACATGGTTTTGGTACAACTTTATTGTTGTAGGAGCTGCCGAACCCTCGCCATTATAACAAATATTGGCAAAAAGTTAAAATATTTTTGGGTCACAAAAAGCACACACTTTGTGTGCCAATATGCTCCTTGTGAAAGAGCAGAATGCTGTCACTCAGTGAAGCCAGTCGATAGAGAGATAGAATGTTAATAAAAACAAAAGATCTTGGTTAACACCAGACCTAATTAGGGGCCTAATTATTCAAGAAAGTCATAAAAGTGCATCCATTGTATATGTCCTTGCGTTTGTGCATATTTATGGCTTTCCTGATTCCACAAGAATTTACAGAACTAGGCCAGTAAATCATACTCCTTGAAAATATTTGTGAACTGCATTTTAGCACAAGCAAATGTGCATGTATAGATTTGCCCATGGGAAAATCTGTTGAGTGTTTACAAGTTCACTTTCCCTCCAACCACTTTTTCCCCAACCCTGGAAGAAGTTTCAATTCTCCCCTTGTCCGGAGTAAATTTCCAACCTTTCTCACTTTGGGAAAAGATTAGAGAAGAGCTGGAGAAAACCCCTAAAACATAAAAGTAGTGGGTTTGCACACCTCGAAAGATCATTCTAACCCTGGAAATATTGTTTATCCCTACATCAAGCCCCAGTATGTGGATCTATAGAAAGATGGCAAAATAAGGGAACTGCTAGTATTCAAACCCTACCATACTATGAGTCCTGGCATAATCAGAGAGGTTATTATCAGAGCTCTAATATAATTATATTTCTGCCATATTTTGTCTGTGCACTACGTGGCACCAAAGAGACAAGTGGATTTTTTTACAGGACAAGTAGATTTATGAAGTAACCTGTCCCATGGACAAGTAGATATTTTATTACATTCCACACCCATGTCTCTCTCCCAAAGCTACCAAGGGGTTGAGCTCAGGTTTAATTAGTGACTTTACTGCTTTATCCTGAAAAGGATTGTGGTTATTACTTGAAGTGGGTACTCAACGCACTTAACTAATATCCCAATTTCTTACAGTGGTGCAGTCCTTCTGTGGAGAGTCAAGGCTGGTTTTGGCAAGATGTATGCAACACAACAGTGGGCAAAAACACCCATTTTGCATTAATGTTCAAAATTTGTGCAGCATCATATTTCAATGTGACGAATGTCAAAGATGCCATCAGCCATGCACATGAAAGTGCCAATGATGGCGTCAGCCATAGAAATTCAAATAATACTCTGTTTGCATGATGCTGGCCATGATTTACTGCTTTAAGTGAGTGCTGTACTCGAGGCACACCCTTGTCCAATTCTCTTCACACTGACGACCACCCAAGGGTAACTAGCTTAATATGTGTAACTTTTGCAACAATTACATGTACTAAACTTTGTTACATTATTGCAATTTATTCAATTCAATTTATGGCATTTGTATAGTGCACAGCTACCTCCAAGAAGGTGCCCCGTCGCTGGCGGAAAGCACATGAGTGTAAGGGGGAACTAAAGATTACATAGCCATAAGAGGGGTATCGAACAAAAAGGTTTTAAGATTCAGTCTGAAGATAGATTCCGAAGGGCTGCAGCACAGACTGAGTGGCAAAGGGTTCCTTTAGAAGCCAGATATGTGGAGAAGCGTCCGCCTCGTCTGGCTTTAAGTATTAGGGGGAACATACAGAAGAATTAACTTTTACCCACTGTTTTCAATTGTTTTTATTTGGCACTACTCTTTCACACAAAGCTATGCCATGCTATTTTGCATGTCTTTAGTTGATATGGTTTTGTGTGGAATTCTAGGGGTGTTTGCACTGTTCCCACCCCATCATACCCACTTTGAATGAATTCTCAGGATATCATAGTAGGTGACGGAATGCGGTTTAGCACTGAACTCTTGCAGCATTTACTCCAAAAATCTTTTTGTGCGCCAAAGTTAGTTGATGTTATCACTTGTGTTGCTTAGTGTAGTAGAAGTGCAAAACAATGATAAATCTGAGCCCAAGTTTGTTGGACAGAACCAGGAGGTTGCTTGACAAAGGAAGGCTGTGGTGGCTACTGACAGGTCTGTTTTTTTGGTCCTTGAGAGTATTTCTATCTGTGTCAATGTAGTTGGACCTATGTTCCAGGTTATGATGCTGACTACCTTGATTTGTGCTAGGAATATGCTGCCTGGTTTCATTACTTGTTTACTTTTTTAATATTTTGAAAAGGCGATAGGTAGAATAGAGCAAGTAATAGATGTAAAATTCATAATTCAAAAAGCGCAATAGATAATAAGAATAAAAAAAACTTTACAATAACATGTAACCCACATCAGGAAATCTTAGATCGAGTACTATCTAATTAATTAACTGGAACACCAAGTCGAATAAACCAAGCACCTCTCTGAGGCCTTTGCTAAAGTAGCTAGTTCAAAACCACAATAGTCCATAAAATAGTTTGAGCTATTGGCATTGTAAATGACAATGCCTTTTATTTGTGTTTTGAAAACCTGCAAGCGGTGCGTAAACACGCTCTTTGTACTTATAGCCCTTACTTATGAGAAGCAAGGCTGGCAGTACCTGCGCCTCTTTTAGTGCCAGCCATGCTTCTCGTAACTACAAAGTGTGTTTACGCACCGCTTGTAGGTTTTCAAAACACAAATAAAAGGCATTGTCATTTATAATGCCTATAGCTCAAACTCTCGCAAATGTGAGACCTATTGCATTGCAAATGCTTGTTTTTATTACTACAAAACCTGGGCACTGAAGCTGAATTTTCATGCTTGCATTAGGGCCCATGGCTCCCATGCTAAACCACAAGGCTTCAGCAGTAGTAATTCATTTTTCTCACACACATAGCAAGTGCAGACCAGCAGAAATATATAGACAAATACACACACCATGTGCTCCAGTGGACACAACATAGTGCAAGCTGATCCCACACAGGGAACAAGTAAAGCATGAAGAGCAGAAGTGACGACTTCACTCACAAACAGAATAAGAAAAGCAGTGCATGCTTTTCCCCACACACACAATGGGTAGTTTAACAGTGCAAGTTTCTGCAATGCATAGAACAAGTGTAGCATAGAGAACAACTTGCTAATTTCTCATAACGCACTCAAGATGGGCTGCAGAAGGGCAGACTTTTCACATACACGCAAAATATCCTCTGCCTGGGCAGTAGAACGGAACATTTTCCTCGTAGAAAGGGTAGGTGCAGGCCAAGCATCATAGGTGCAAGCTTCACTCACACAGAACAGGCACGGCATGCTTGAGAGGAGTGCAACACACACACCCCCACCCCCCCCACCCTGCCCCCCCCACCCTTCCCCCCAGCTATTCTACATTGCATGCTTCCATCACACACAAACATACACACTGGCTCCACACTGACTACCAAGTAGGCGCAGAACAGGTGGTAGCAATGCAAGTGCCCCGCAAACATACAAGACACACTGCAACACATTCAAGCACCCCTAGAGAACATACACAGCATGTGAAGCATTAGTGCTGGCTTCTACCACACACTGAAATGTATAGGTTGTATACCAGCAGCGGAAGCTTCCCATACACACACAGAACAGGTAAAACAGTAACAAACAGGCATTCATCCTTTCACCTAGAGAAAGACCTGGTGTGGCGCGGGGCAATTCAAGCAGCAGAACTGCAAGACTCACTCACATATTCTGGGTTTAGTACAGGCAGCAGTAGTGCAAGTGGCCTTCACACACATATCCACACATCTCACAGATGCAGTACAGATTGTAGCGCAGCAACCTTCTGTCGCACACAACGAGTAGCACAGGGATCACTAGTGCACATCCGGCCTTCTCACGCATGATGCACGAGTCTTATGCACAAAGTGCTGATGCAGTCACAAGTAGCAGCAGTGCGTGCTTCTCACTTTTCACACTGTTACAGCAGAAGTAGGAGCAGCTGAATCACACTGCTTACACTAACTGTACATGTCATGGCATGTTCCTGCAAACTTTCCTCACACACAAAAGACACAGCTCCACTCGGCAGACGTGCACACTTCCAGCATGCACATGGAACACATACAGCACCACCCAGCAGGTGTGCACACTTACAACATGGACATGGAGCACATACAGCGCCACTCAGCAGACGTGCACACTTCCAACATACACACGGATAAAGAATGTGCAGCCACACTGTCTCCTTCCCTCACACACAGCAGATGCAGCGAAGCAGAAGTTCAAGCTTCCCTCACACAATAATCAGGTTTAACACAAGCTGAAGCAGTGCAAGTGACACACATACACAGGTACACAGAAACCCACGGTACTCAACAAACAGCAGCATTGCAAACTTCCACAGAACAGATCTAGAGCAGACAACGGCAGAGCGAGCTACCTTAACACAGAAAAAATTTACCACACATGCAAGCAAGTCACTAAAATCACCAAGAAGGTGAGAAAATGTCACTCACAACAACCTGAAGAAAACATTTAAAAGGATCATCAAAACGCAATGGAGAGCGTGCGTTGCACAGGGTGAAAAGTAATAAAAATAATCAAGAACAGCATTAGCTGCTCATCGCTGTAACACGTTTCCTTTAATTTGAGAGTGAAACTTGAGCACTCGCCATCTTCTCCTCACTGGTTGCCATATCGTTAACAGCTAAGTGGTCTGCTGCACACTGGAGGGAAACAAATCCCCGGGCTGCCAAATAAATCTGCACTCGACTCGTGCATTACGAATACTAATACCATACTCCTTGCTCTGCTGTGCGTGCTGGAATCAGCCGCCAGCCGCATCTTTGTGCAAGTGCAATCACATTAACACCACATGCACACAGGGATAGGGCAGACCCAGAGAGCCTAGGAGGGTTGGTGGGGGCAGTACAAGCAGTGTTGGGGGAGGTGGTTGCAGAGACGGGTGGAAGGAAGCAACAATAAAGACAAGCTTCCAAAAACAGTACCCGTAACCCCAAAAGAAAATAGTGCAGAAAACGAACAGATAAAAAGCAAAGCGCAAGGTTAGTGGTAATTGGCCGGTGCTCCAGGCATAAAGAAAAAAAGAAAAGGGCGGGACAAAGCCAACGGATTACCCAACAGCAAAGAAGCTTTTTTGACCGACAAAAACGGGACCAATCACAAGGCAATGGGCTGGCTGGAAGCACACAGACTGATTACAGCAGGTCTCGAAGAGACATCACATGTACTGCCTAGGCTCGACCTAAAAAATAATGGGAGTTTAGCAGTACATAGTCTGTCAACTAATGCTCCAGTGAAAAACCACCCCTTTATTTTCTATACCCTTGTGGGCGTGGATGATAAAGGGAGGACAAGGTAATGGAGGAAGTTGAGCTAGTCGTTTTGTCATCAGCTGTTGTAGGCATGGTATCAGTGTCAAAGTCATAGGCCTTCAAGGTGTTCAGCAATGTATAGAAGCTATGGAGGTTACTATCCGAGGATCTCATCGTGCCTTCTCATTTTTAAAAAAGGGTAAGGTGCACTTCACAGTTTCATCTTCATGGTAACCTGAGATAATTGTTTTTTCTCTTTGTTCTTTGAGACTAAGAAGAACAATCATAGTGTATCAGTCAAAGAGGGCATGTCTTAAGTTAAAGAAAAAAGAATAGGTCCATTTTAATGGTGCCAAGACTGAGGCTGTGCCATCCATAACTAACCAAGGTTTGCAGGTTGTCTGTCACCGCTCAGTGTTTGCGGTATTTGAGGGTGTTTCCAGTGATACCACGGCAAATAGGATGTCTGGGCTGTTGTTAAATGCATCCTAGAATTGATTTGATACAAAGCACTCTTTTATGTTTGGTGGCCATATTAGGATGACAAGGGAAACGTGTAGAATATCGATATTGAGAAGCCGATTCAATGTGGAACAGCCACAATATGTAGCCATGGGGGGTCACTCAGTACACATGTAGGAAGTCTCATCAGATGTAAAAGATGTGCATCATTATGATGTCACATTTGGTTGACATCACACTGAGGTGAAAAATCAGCACAGGTGTGGAAATCAAATGGGGACACATCACATTTCTGTCCAAAATCAAATTCAGTTGCAAAATCACAAGTGTGGAGATGCCTTTAGGTGCAAAACACATTTAGGAATACAGGGCACATTTAGGTGCAAAATCACACGGTGCAAAGTGAGTAGGAGTGTGGTATCACACGAAGGAGTATAACAACTCAGTACAGGGCCAGTAAGATGTCACAGCATGCATAAAGGATCGCCATCAATATGCCACATATTTGTTCGCATTTAAGTTCAAAATCGCAGTCGGTGCAGCACCAATAGGAGTGTGGAAACACTTTTAGAAGCACAAATGTGCCTCCATTGCAATGCATCAGTGCTTTACTTCACAATCAAGATGAACTAACACACCTAAGAGCCTGTAGCTAGTAGTGAGACCTGAAATACTCTTCTGGCCTCATCCAAATGTGAATTACACTTTTTCATGCAATGTCTTAAGGAGACTGATGGAAATGAACCAATGGGTGAAGAAAGCTGACCAAAAGCACCCTTTGTCTCTGTTTTAAGTGCTGATGACATGAACTAGCTAAAACTGTTTGTAGTCAGACTGAAAATCGGAGCAAAATATTACAAGCATGTAGATTGCTGAAATTATTCATAAGAAAAATACACTATTTTTATAAAGTTTGGCCATACAGTCCAGAGGCATTAAAGTATTTAAAATTATCATGAATTATCACTAAGGAGACTTTTGAGCATTTACCAAAAATGCACATTAATTATGAAGAGAGCAGAGGTCATGGATAAATTATAATATACGTTGTGTCCTATCACAGTTCTTGTCCTAGTCCTAACTATCCTTCTCAATGTCTTTTTAAGCCACAACTTCGCCCCATGTGGCCAATAATATGGTTCTGCATCTAGGTACAACGTTCTAAATAAACACAAGCACAAACTAATAAACTTGGAGAGAACAAAGGAGACAGAGATGATGTGCAAGCATGGTATTTCTATGTGGCACTTAACGGCACAAAAAAAGACCTTTATAGACAATTTATATAAAAGCAATGCCGTAGAAACAGCATTAATGTGTGTGCAGCATTCTATAAAACACAATATTAGGTTTACAGTCCAAATATGATTACATTTCATACGGTGTGGAGAACACAATAATGGCTAAAAGGCACTTCCAGTGACACCAGCTCTGGTAAATCGCCCAGACACACAGAGGTAAATGGCATTCAAACACATTGTGTGAGTGCTGTATAAAGCGCTGCCTGCAACTTGCACAGGGCTGAAAGGATTAGAAACAAGGCTAGCATTCCCATAAGGCAGGGTACAGCATCAGTCTTAGGGTGCTTTCTAGGTGGCACAAAATCATAAGTTTAGATACATTTTTATTAACTTTTTGTTTCCATGTTCAACGATCGATCAGTATAAATGGGTACGTCAAGCCCTGTGGTGAGCAGTTTCTACAGTTTCTCCAATCTTAGACTCCACCGTAGTCTTTTAGTCCATTTATGATAGAAAAGTAAAACTTCCTGTCCACAAAGACCTATTGTAAGAAAGTGGGTTGTTGGTTGACTGGGGTGTAAGCCCTGGTCAAGCAGCAACCCCCAGTCCTTGTCAGGGTAAGGCACAAGCAAACCCCAAATTAACCTGTGCTCACCTCCTTGGTAGCTTGGTACAGAGCAGTCAGGCTTAACTCAGAGGCGCTGTGCAAAGTATTTGTTCAACACTTCAAACAGTAAAACAGTAAATACACCATAAAAGGAGCCCATAACAGATTTAGAAAAATAGTATTTTTTTAAATAAATAAAACAAGACCAAAAAAGATAAAAATACAATTAGTAGAACCGAAGATATGGAATTTTAGTTTCTAGTGAAAATAGCGCCAAAAAACAGCTTGTGCTACTGGGGACATTTGGTCACGCTGGACCAGGACCAAGTCACAAGTTCACGCCGACCGCAATCGAGCGTGGGCCAGCTACAGGTACCCAGTTAGGCCCACTTAATAGAGTACCTTAAATCCTGGTTGCGGTGCGTGGATCTGAATCAAAGATGTATCATGCAACTGAAGCAATGCGTCGGTTCCGAGATGCAGCAAGGCTGTGGAGCAAGGTCCTGTTAAGTTGTCTTCGAGGATCCCGGCAATGGGGATTGCAATGCGGAGTCCGCCGTCAGGTATGCAGCGAGCAGCGAGCGATGTGTTGGTTCTGAGGAGCTGCGAGGCTGTGATGCAGAGTCTGGCGTCGTCGTCTAGGCTGCCGTTGACAAGAGATGCGAGGAGTTGAGTTGTGGAGGTTCCGTGCCAGCGGGGCGATGCATCTGTTCTGAGGGCTGCAGAGGCGATGCGGTCTTTGCTACAGGTCTAATCCACGCAACAGTGGTGATATTTCGATTCTACTTGGGGATGTGGCGCTCAGCCCACGAGATGTGTTGGTTCTCCTCAAGGATGTGTTGCTCAGCAGAGAAGATGAGTTGGTTCCGCTGGCTAAGACCTTAGCCCACTTCCAAGGGTCTAGGACTGGGGTGGCACCGCTTGGCAGGGTAGACTTACAGATGGCAGAGTCCAAATGCAGGTGCAAAGGTTGGAAGCCAGTTATGTCCCTGAGGCTTCAGATCAGGAGACCAGCCAACTAGCCCTTTGAATCATTCAGGTTTCTGGGTTCAAGAGATGCAAGTCCACTCTTTTTCACCCAGGCAATAGGGCAGCAGGTGAACACACAGGACAGCAGCTCTTTCAGAGCAGCAGTCCAGCAGCATAGCACTCCTTCTTCCTGGCAGAGTATCCACAGGTCCAGAAGTGTACTGGAGTGGTGGTGTCTAAGGTCCTTCCTTTTTACACAGTTGTGCCATTGAAGTTGGGAGAAGCTTCTAGAGGGATGTTTTTGAAGTGCACTGCCTTCCCTGCTGGGGCTCCAAACTAACTCCAGGGGGTATGCAGCCTTTGTGTGGGGACAGGGCACAGCCTATTCAGGTGTGAGGCTGGGACCAGCTCCTCCCTCCCGTCCTGCCAGTGATGGCCCACTCAGTCACACCCAAGCTCCCGTTATGTGTGTATGTCTAGGAGGAATACACAGAGTCCAAGTGCCAACTGCAACCACTCATGTGACCAGAGACAGGCTGCAGGCACCAAATGGCTAAGATAAGAAAATGCCAACTTTCTAAATCGAAAGGCACACAATGGATGGACGGAATGCAGAACAAATCAAAACATTCACCCCCAGTCAAGAGATCTGGGTTAAATCCATCATTCTTTTGCTCACCATGCCACCCCAGTTTAGACCTGGCCATATGCAAATCAGTCTTGACCCTGTGCCTCATGTAAACAGTCCAGCCCGAACTGCCAAGCCAGGTCCTCCCTGGACCGGAAACAAGCATCCTAGGACCGGTTTTGGGGTTTCACCACTCATCAGCCAGGATAGCATCAATCAATCAATCAAGGGTTTGTTAAAGCGCGACTACTCACCCGTAAGTGTCTCAAGGCGCTAGGGGTGGGGGGGGGGTGCAGGTTCCATTCCATCAAGGAGGGGGTCTGTTGAAGAGCCAGGTTTTGAGGTTTCTTGAGAAGATGGGGAGCGATGTTGTCTGTCTGAGGTGGAGCGGAAGGGCGTTCCATGCTTTGGCCACGAGGAAGGAGAAGGAGCGGCCTCCCGATCTGGTCTTTCTGGTGCGGGGGACCACGGCGTAGGAGAGCTGGGCTGATCGTAGGGTCCTTTGGGGTGAGTGGAATTTGAGTCGGCTGTTCAGGTATGCTGGTCCGGTGCCGTGGGGGGCCTTGTGTGCGTGGGTGAGCATCTTGAAGGTGATTCTCGCCTCGACGGGGAGCCAGTGGAGTGTGCGCAGGTGCTGGGAGATGTGGCAGTGTTTTGGCAGGTTGAGGACCAGTCTTGCGGCGGCGTTCTGGATGTTCTGTAGCTTGCGGGTGAGGTTTTTGTTTATTCAGGCGTAGAGTGCGTTGCCGTAGTCGAGTCTGCTGGTGACCAGGGCGTGAGTGACGGTCTTTCGGTGTTCGAGGGGGATCCATTTGAAGGTCTTACGAAGGAGGCGGAGGGTGTGGAAGCAGGAAGACGAGACAGAGTTGATCTGGTGGTCCATTTTGAGCTCAGAGTCCAGGATGATTCCCAGGTTGCGTGCGTGGTCTGTGGGGGTTGGCGGGTTTCCAAGGGCGGGGGGCCACCAGGTGTCGCTCCAGGCGTCGGGGTTTGGGCCCATGATGAGTACTTCTGTTTTGTTGGTGTTTTGTTGTAGGCAGCTGTTTTTCATCCATTTGGCGACGGCTTCCATGCCTTCTCGAAAGTTCCGTCTGGCGGTGTTGGGCTCGTTGGATAGGGAGAGGATGAGCTGGGTGTCGTCTGCGTATGACACGATGTTGAGTCCGTAGGTTCTGACGATGGGGGCAAGTGGAGCCATGTAGACGTTGAAGAGCATCGGGCTGAGAGAGGAGCCCTGGGGGACTCCGCAGGTGGTAGGTGTGGGGTCCGAGAGGAAAGGGGGGAGTCTAACCCGCTGCGTCCTGCCGGAGAGGAAGGAGCGGATCCAGTCGAGGGCCTTGTCCTGGATTCCTGCGTCGTAGAGTCTGCGTATTAGGGTGCAGTGGGAGACTGTGTCGAACGCCGCTGATAGGTCGAGGAGGATGAGGGCTACTGTTTCTCCTTTGTCCAGTAGGGTGCGGATGTCGTCTGTTGCGGCGAGGAGGGCGGTTTCCGTACTGTAGTTTTTTCTGAAGCCGGATTGGGAGGAGTCGAGGATGTTGTGTTCTTCAATGAATGTGGCGAGTTGGCTGTTGATGGCTTACTCGATGACTTTCGCTGGGAACGGGAGCAGGGAGTTGGGTCTGTAGTTTTTGAGGTCGGTGGGGTCCGCTGAGGGTTTCTTTAGGAGGAGGTTGACCTCGGCGTGTTTCCAGTCGTCGGGGAACGAGGCGGTCACCAGGGAGCGGTTGATGGTGTGGCGGAGCATGGGTGCGATGGTGTCGGCGGCTCTGTTGAAGATGTGGTGGGGGCAGGGGTCCGTGGGGGCCCCTGAGTGGATTGACTTCATTGTCTTCAGTGTGTCTTCTGTGGTGAGGGCTGTCCAGTCGTCAATCGCTGGTTTCCGGGTGTCGGGGGTGGTTGGTGAGGGTTCAGTGTGTTGGTTGTCTTTGTCAAAGGTGTCGTAGATGCTCTTGATTTTGTGGTGAACCAAGTGGCACAGTGAGCCCGGGACCGACGTCTGGGCATACCCGGCGCACAAAGGGTGAGAAAGCAAAAGACACACAATGGATGGACGGAATGCAGATCAAATCAAAACATTCACCCCCAGTCAAGAGATCTGGGTTAAATCCATCATTCTTTTGCTCACCATGCCACCCTAGTTTAGACCTGGCCATATGCAAATCAGTATTGACCCTGTGCCTCATGGGCGCCAGTACTGACTCTGTTTTAACAACACAATGATTTCAATTTGGGATCACACAATTTAATTATTGTGATCACCCTTTAATTTTCACATTGTACATCAGAAATTATCCATTCAACATATAACTGTTAGTAACAGAGGAGAAACATCTTCATGTAACAAAAGACAAAATCATACATTACATCTCCTACATCAAAGAGACATCAACGCATTGAAACTACTATGAATTAATAAACACAACATGAAAACATGTGACAGAAAACCAGTAACATTCAATATACCGGTTCTGAAATTGAAAGAAACCAAAGGGGTGCAAAGTTTAAGTCCTTACTCAGCCCCTGCTGAATTGGCTAATAACCTAGGAAATTGGGATTCTGGAGACATCAAACTTGACCCAGTCATATCTCCCTCTTTGGAAATCACACTTATAAAATATAATAAGGTAATCCCAGTGTTGTCCTATGGGAGAGATAGGCCTTGCAGGAGTGAAAAACGAATGTAAGTGTTTTTTACTACTATGACATGTAAAACTTAAATGTACATGTCCAGCATCTAAAATACATTGCACCCTGTCCTCTGGGCTGTCCATGGCCTACCCTAGAGGTGACATATGTATAAAAATGGAAGGTTTGGGCCGGGCAAAAGGCTTATTTTGCCACGTTGAAATGGCAGTTTAAACTACACACACAGGCTTTGCACTGGCAGGCCTGAGACATTTAAAGGGTTACTTAAGAGGATGGCACAATTAGTGCTGCAGGCCCACTACTAGTATTTCATTTACAGGCCCTAGGCACATATAGTACCACTTTACTAGGGACTTACAAGTAAATTAAATATGCTAATTGGGTATGAGCCAATATTATCATGTTCAGAGAACAGAGCCCATGGACTTTAGCACTAGTTAGCAGTGGTAAAGTGCTCGGAGTCCGAAGGCCAGCATAAAATGAGGTCAGAAACAATGGAAGAGGAAGGCAAAAAGTTGGGCGGAAGGTCACTCTAAGGCTAACAGGTCTAACACTTATGATGGCTTGTTTGGTCGCCACAAGGAGGTGGGATATTAGTTTGCCTAACATGCCATAGAGTGGATAGAGATCTGGCATGGAGCGTCCCATAGAATCAGCTCGGGACACCTGGCCAAGTCTGACTCAGTGATTTGTCCTACCGTGGTCAATATCGAGGTCCAGAAAGGCTATATTTTGGGACATGACAAGAGTATGTGGGTGAGGGACCCTTCCTAAATGCACCCCCTCTGGTAAAAAATAATAAGCACAGGCTCATAAAACTGCCTTATTCTTAGAGTATGGGTGCATTTTAGTAGCAAAATATCCTTGTTCCATTCCTGATCGGAAGCTCTTTTCCTCGCCAATGTACCAGCTCTGAATGCTTGAATTTAAAGATTACATTTGCCCGGGTTGTGTCCTGACAGGGAGCATTTGCGAGAAGTCAAAGTTAGCTGGACATTTCCATCCATGCCTTGCCTGCGATTCAGAGAAAAACTGAGATTTGATAACTTTTTGCTTCAAATGGGACTCATATCAACCTTACAAAAAAAGATCAAGTTAAAATCTGCGACGATTCCAACACATGCCTTTGAGGTTACATGCAAGTGTACCCAAAAAGTTATTTTACTTGGATTGATGCTTGAGACATTCAGGTTACACAAAGCAACACACTGGTTAAACTTTTGAGTTAGCTTGCCAGGATGTGAACCTTCGACCTACAGTTTACTTATAGTGCCCCGCAGCAGGTACAGTAACCATCTAAATTATTTAATCATGATTCAATAATACACAGAGTCTTGCTGGATATACATAGAGCTCTCCATTTCAGGTGCCTTCACCATCTAAGCCTTACAGAGGTCTTCAAACTTATTTAAGCCAAGCCCCCCTCAACAATATTTTTTAGGAGTCGGGCCTCCCATCACTAAAATTTTTGGGAGTTGGAATTTAGCATCTTTGACAACCATTTTAACCCCGAGGTGCTATCTGACAACCCATTTTTGCAACAGTGAAACAACATTAACAAAGTTTTGTAAATTTAAGATTGGAGTGCTAAATTTGGCCCGAAACCACAGAACTCATTCAACACCCTTTGATGGGAAACTTGAATGAAAACCACACACGGTCAGTGCATGCACACCCACATTTCAGAACCCTGTCTAGTACCGTTCAGCCCGATCCAGCGAGCAAGCAGAATGTTGGCAGACCTGGCATCCACTTCATTCTCTGGGCAAGGCCTTTGCCCTGAAGATACAACTCAATCAAATGGAATTCCCACTGCCATATATGTTTATTGCGAAAGCAGTATAGATACCATGGGCCCTGGTGCAAGCAATAAAAATGGCCTCCTTGACTGGAGCTGGGATTTGAATACACAGCAACTATTAGGGTTTAATGGGCTGGATCTACATTAAGGCAGTCGCAAGCAGCTACTTGACAGCATTATCACAAATGAACAAGAGGGATGCAAAACTGCAACAAATGGCCTAAAAATACATTGTTATTATGGGAAATACCATGACAAATGGTAAAATGTAATTTTGCTAATGTTCTGAAAGTGTGTTTGTGTGTAAGAATGTCTGCTAGTCTGAGAGCTACTTGACTGCATTATCACAAATGAACAGGAGGGGTGCAAAACTGCAACAAATGGCTTAAAGACATCTTGTTATTATGGGAAACACTATGACAAATGGTAAAATGTAATTTTCCTAAGGTTCTGAAAAAGTGTGTGTGTGTCATGTATAGCCCACGCTGTGGAGACTGACTTGGTCCTCACAGCGTGGGTTAACCTTGTCAGAACTTGATAAACACTATCTTTGTGAGGACCGGTGCGCTGTGAGGACCAGTCACAGTAGTGTGTTTAGGTACTTTCGAGCAAGTGTATCAAAAAAGTAAAAGTGCAGTTAGATTTGCCTTAGTCCGCTTTATAACCTTCCCTACTATCAAAGCGCGCATAGAATAGTAATTACACACTTCATTACGTCAATGGCCGGTCCTCATAATAATAGGTAGTTAGGGGGGGGGGGGGGATGAGGGGAGGCTGCTCCCTGTCAGTAGCTTCAAGGTCTAGTCAGCAGGGCGATGAATCGATGTAAAAGGCACCAGCAAGGACGCCAAAAGGCACCAGCAAAGAAGGTGAAAGGTAGGGAAGAAGCAACCTCAGGCTTTCTTCAAAGCAGTATATGGTTTCAAGCTTCAATTTCATGGAAGTATAGTTGCAGGCAATTCCTATTTCCTGCCTCTATGCTACTGTGTCTCTGATTGGAGGATCGTCAGAGTTAACTTCCACACAGTGATTGGCTACTCTGACTGCTGCCTCCATTCAGAGAGAGTCCTGTTTGCGATGGACACGATTTAGGAGAAGAAACGTAAGTAAACATACTTCAGATGTCGGAATGAACAATGTCAAGGGAAAATCTTTCTGGGGAGCTCGAGTCCTCCAAAGGTGTTTCCACGCCTCCCCTAGTGGGAGCGCCCCACAGTTTGAAGATCTCTGATTAGCTATCTCAAATTGCATTCTGTTTATGATCAATAAAGAAAGACTGAACAGCTTTGCTATTGGTGGTTATGTACAAAATCGTGCTTCGCACCTTTCCTGTGGTATACTGACACCTTGTGGACATTCTGCAGAACTGTGCCTTTAGGAGGTTTTGCCTAGCCAAGATTAAAACGAGCATTGGCCAAGCTAAACGGGCTTAATGTTCGCTGGTGCAATGTTTTTTTAAGGCAAGCTTATGCCACAATATATATATATTTTTTTTAAAGCAAGCAGCCAACTAAATATGACTGCCAAATGTTTGCATAAAAATGTAAAAATAAGAAAAAAAACATTCATTGAGGTTGCTGCTTTGCTACTGATGTTTTTAAAAACCTTTAAATTGTGCCATGCATTTATTATTATTATTATTAGTATTATTATTATTGAAACAAATACATTATCACCAAATCAAGCACTCGAATTGAAGGCAACTACAATGGTAGTAATGAGTAATGAGTAAGTTATTTATTGTATAAGTTTTTAAAAACCTTTACAAAAAGGAATTGCTCAAGGCGAAAGTTCATAAAAAAAAGTACACTACAATTTCATCATTTATACAAACAATAGAAAAAAAAGAGCTATGGAACAGTTTGGCCTAGCCCTGCGTTTCCTTTTCAGCTGGCTTGTGCCTTGCTCTGACAGAATGTCTCTTCATCTGATGAGCTTTGGATCGGTCCTTAGTACCAAACATGTAATATAAAAACATGAGTTAATAAAATTTATGGGTTACATTTATATTTAAAAGTAGCAAAATTAATAATATCGTTTATCAGGCTTGTGGTCTATTTTTATAATAGAGATGCAACAGGACCGTGGTCTCTCAAGTGCCCAATAGTTCTCAATGTGGTGAGAGAAGAGTTTTTTTGTATCAGGCGTTTCCCCAGTGAAAGAATGCCAATTCCAGGGAGTGGTGAACCCTTGATTGGAGCTGTTTATGGTGCACCGGATCTCTTCATTTTCTCCTCTACTGCCCCCATGAATTGTACGAACCGGCATGCCAGCTGTGTGTCTCCTCCTCCAAAACAAGCCTTCACTGCTTGTCTGCAGGTTCTTATCCTCTTGATGTTAAAGATTGATTTCAAAAACAAGCGTCGTTCTGAGTCCAGTCCGCGGCAGATGCATAGTAGATGCGTGATACTCTCTTCTGCTTTCCAGCAAAGGCGGCACTTAGTTATTTCTGCGGATCGCTTCCATGGTGGAAGGTGCGGCAGGACAGGAAGAATTCCCAGTCTAAACCGGAGATATTTCTCTTTTAGTCTCCTGCTAAAGCCAGCACACAGATAATTTTGCGGGCCAGGGTTTGTATAACTCTGCAGCACACACCAACCGTGAGACCTTCCCCATAGCGCTTCTTTGTCCTCTAGTGCTGACAGCCTTTTTACTGTCTTATTTACCAAAGACTTGAAGCTGTTCTGCGTTCCCGTAGTTGCCCAAAGCACTTTCAGGCCTAGGCGATTTATGGATGCGGTCAGGTAATCTCTTGGTAGAGCATAACTTAACCTCTTTACAACTTTTAGAAGTAGACAGAAAACCACCATCTAACTGGGCACCCAATGAGCAGGCACTATAAATAGCCAGAATTTAAAGTTTACATGATAAATAAACAAAATAAAGTACTCTTTGAACCAGCTTTGTCAGTGAAGAGAAAGGAACTATTTTTAGGCAGCTGTGAACAATGAGCACTGGCTTTGTGCTGTCACTCAAAGTGAAGGGGCCAGTGGGTAAAGTGGGCTGCCCCATTGCCCAATATTGTAGGCTGCAAGTTGGCAGATTAAACGTGAATGACAATTTAACAGACCATGGGTGAAGCCCAGTGACACAAAGTTCTTCTCTGTATGCATATATTATGTATCAATGTTTTTGAAAAACAATAGTCTGGTGGGACATCGAAAGCTGTCTCAAAGGCCAGACCTAAAAAATTACTACTTTCCTGACTAGGACATCGGAAATCTTTAGGCATGCTTAAAAACAAAGAGGACAATTACATGTGTGAAGGGTGAACTGATGGTGTTCGTTTTCTCATTGAGCATTTATTGCATCATCTTTTTGTGTTACTAAAGGCATGAGAGAAACAGATGGCCATCTAGTGTCTGAATTACACAACTTAAAACTAAGATACATAGGATCAATCCCAGCTTCCCAGCTTGACCAATTTGTGTGATACTAGACAAATATTTTATTTCAACGACCCTCCTTTTTCTGTATTACAACATAGGAGAGTGCCTTCAAAAATGTGCGTTCAGGATGTGCACTGTACAAAAGCTTCTTGTGTCTGGTTAATAGACTATATAATGTTACTCCATCTGTAATGCAAATCTACGGCCATATAGTGTACGTATGACAGCGGACTTGCCTCTTAATTCACTAATGGCATTGTCAAGAAGGTAGGGAGAGGGGACAGAAATGTTTTTAAGTTAATGTTTAAAAATGAACACTTCTAACAAATACTTCTTAATGTGGTAATGAAAGCTGATGTACCATGGTGAAACGCGTACGTATGCTAAAGAAATTTAAAAAAAAAATAATTGTGGAGACTTCATTGTATTTTTACATGATGTGTGTACCATAATTTAAATGTCAAACCCTTTCAGGCCTTGGCTTGTGCACTGACTCTTAGAGCCAAGCCAGACAACGTTTCTTATTGAAAAGGAGCATTTAAGGCTCTCCTCCAAGTAATCGAAACAAAAAAGGCAAAAATGGAACAGGTTATAAGTTAAGTATGCCCCAGTTATCACATTGGGCTGTGCTGTGCATATTTTACATGTCGAAATAGAAGTTATATTAGGTGAAGGTGTGTAATTGAAAGCAAGAAATCTTCGGTATACACATGCTCAAGGCCTCGACATGGCACAGTAACCAGTTGTTCTTTAGGAGAATGGCTTCTCTATATGGGAACCCAAGGAATTCCGATCCCCCTTTGGTCCCTTAGATGCATGGCTGGTGATAAACAGTTGCAAATTTCATCCACTCTTCATCGGCCGGGCCTAAGAACATATTCCACTCTATCAACTATATGCATAGTTTTCTGTTATATACTGCATGACACTTATTAAATCCCAGATTGGCAGGAATTAGGTGATAACTGCAAACAAGATATGGACTTCACAAGATGAGAAGACTTCAGCAGCGATGTCATCTTCCTCACCGAGACTTGGATTAACTCCTCATCGGCGCCTGGCATTGCTGCTGCCATGCCAGACAGGTACAAGATAACACACCGAGGCCGCGTCAGCAAACACTGAGGTGTAATTGCCATCATCCACAAGGAAACCATATACTGAATCACCACCACCACAGACGAAGCCACCCTGCACATAGAGCATCTCAACTTCCAACTCCACACTGACAGCAAAACCCTCATCAAAGGCAAGCTCGCCTACAGAGCTCCAGGGCCTCACCCCAGTTTCTGCGATGCCATCTTTGATTTAATCGCACCGCTCATCATCGACTGCAAGCACTACATCCTCCTCAGGGACCTCAATTTCCACCTCGATTACCATGATGACACCAACACTGCCAACCCCCTCGAAAGCATGAACACCCTCGGCCTCACTCAACTGTCACCAACCCCGCGCACATCGCAGGACAATCACTCAACCCCATTTTCACGGCCAGTGACAGAGTCAAGTACAGCCACATCACCAAACTCACCTGGACAGACCACGCCGTCATCCACTTCATCATCACAGTCACCCCCAGTAATCACCACCATACTAGCTCAGCACCTCTCACCGAAGCTAGAACAAAATATCAGAGAGCCAATGGACCAATGCCCTCAACTCCTGCCACCCAGACACCTCATTCAACCTAGAACAGGCTGTTGTGTTGTAGACTACTACGAGCTGTGTTATGGCTCGGGGGCATTTTCTAACAGTTTTTACCTGTTTTATCCACTTACTTGGCACTTTATTGTTGAATTTCAACTGTCAGGAGCTGTGTTAAAGCTCCGGGGGCATTCTTCTTGCGATTTACACATCGGAATATCTCCGCCATTTTTGTTAGCGGTCCAGTAGTTGAAGCTGATGCTATAAAAGGGGCTTCATGACGCGACCACGCAGCGTTGTGTTGTAGACTACTACGAGCTGTGTTAAGGCTCGGGGGGCATTTTTTAACTGTTTTTACCTGTTTTATCCACTTACTTGGCACTTTATTGTTGAATTTTCTACTGTCAGGAGCTGTGTTAAAGCTCCGGGGGCATTCTTCTTGCAATTTGCACATCGGAATATCTCCACCATTTTTGTTAGCGGTCCAGTAGTTGAAAAAGACGCTATAAAAAGGGGTTCATGACGCGACCGCGCAGCGTTGTGTTGTAGACTACTATGAGCTGTGTTAAGGCTCGGGGGGCATTTTTTAACTGTTTTTACCTGTTTTATCCACTTACTTGGCACTTTATTGTTGAATTTTCTACTGTCAGGAGCTGTGTTAAAGCTCCGGGGGCATTCTTCTTGCGATATGCACATCGGAATATCTCTGCCATTTTTGTTAGCGGTCCAGTAGTTGAAGCTGACGCTATAAAAGGGGCTTCATGACGCGTCCCCACCCGTCCGCGTCCAACCGGGGCCAGGGGCCACTCCCCCTGCCCGTTCTTCTACAGATAAACGCGTCTTTCCATCGGATCAGCTTCTTCACTTAAGAGGGGTAACGGACGACAAATGTTTACATTCTATTTCTTATTTTAACAACGATTCTCGCTTCTCCCACTGTGCTTTTAAATGTTGTCTATCCTCCAAACCCCATGCTGTATCACCTAAACAGGTACCTTTCAAAATGTTCCTGTTAAACTGGAGGTCAATTTCTAAACATTTTGCAGAAATCTCTATCTTATTAGAGGATGAACTCCCAGAAGCCCTGTTTTTAACGGAAACATGGCTCAACAATGAGTCAGATCCTGACCTTGTTCAAGCCCTCCCCCCGGATACTCTATTCAGAGGCAAGATCGGGAATCAGGCAAAGGCGGCGGCATTGCTATTATATATAAAACTCAGCTTAAATGCCGCTCGTCAGCAGGACCTATACCTGATTGCGAGAACCTTTCCTTCGCGATAGGATTTTCACCCACTCTTACCTTTTCAGGTATCTTAATTTATCGCCCCCTGGTGCCTACGGACAATTTTGTAAAGTTCTCCCTGAAATAGCAGCTAATTTAGCCAGCCCCCCCTCCAATTTTACGCTATTAGGGGATCTTAATCTTCATTTTGATGATCCCTCTCATGTAGTTGCCTCCAAGCTGGTTAATGACTTGGCAGCTTTTCAGCTCAAACAAAAAGTTATCGGATCTACCCACTCGAAAGGCCACCTACTCGACCCCATTTTTTCCAATATTGATGAGCTATCAGTAAGGGATCCTATCCCAGTGCCTTGGTCTGACCATTTCTTAATTCCCTTCACCTGGATCTCTACATGCCCTATTCTCCCTGTCAGCCCGGTCAGGAGCCAGACACGTTTATGGTCCAAACTCCCGTTAGATCATTGGATTTCAGTTCTTGAAGATACCAGGCCGACCCTTGACTCTAATCCCATCGTCGCTAATGATAATTTTAACAAATGGATTTTGTCTTCATTAGACCATGTTCTACCCAAGAAGTGTATTCAGAACAAAGCTAGAACTAACAGAACGCCGTGGTATTCCCCTAAGCTCCGCGAGCTTAAACAAATTTGTAAAAAATCTGAAAGATTATGGAGAAAGGACTATTCCTCATTAAATAAACTGAAATACAGGAAGGCCATCAAAATATATAAATCGGAAATTAAATCTGCACAAGCCACGTATTATGAAGAAAAAATTAGCCTGGCATCTAACTCTCCACGCGAACTTTTTCGCATTGCAAAAAACCTTCTTAAACCATCCTCGCCTCCGGTTATCTCTGATGATGCCTGCTCCCGCTGCAATAATTTGGCAGACTTTTTTCGTAATAAAATCCGAGATATTTACACTGCCTTTCCTCAAGCGGATCGCCACAGCAATGCGTTACTCTTGGATTCCGCTCCTGAGATTAGCGAGCACCGTCTGGAGGAAATTCCTCCGATGGACCTCAAGTCGTTAGGAATTACCTCGGCCCTGGTAAAATCTGGCTCGCCTAGAGACCCTGCACCCCCTACTATTCTGAACCGAGTAGATGAAATAGTCTCTCCAGTGATACTCGCCCTGATCAACGCCTCTATTACCACCGGAGTAGTCCCCCCTCCGTGGAAATGTGCTATGGTGAGGTCGTTGCTAAAAAAGCAGAGTCTCAACCCTGATCTCCTGGGGAACTATCGCCCCATTTCCCTCCTTCCAGGGATTAGTAAGATTGTTGAGAAACATGACAATCTTGTCCTCTCCACATTTTTGGAGTCTCGCAATCTCCTTCACCACTCACAGACTGGCTACCGACCCCAACAGGTTACAGAAACTGCTCTCTTAGCAGTAGTCGAAGAGTCCAGGAAAATCTTGGATCAAGGAGGCACTGCAGCTATTATCCTTTTGGATCTCAGTGCAGCCTTCAACACTGTTAACCACCAAACCTTAGTCTGTAGACTCAGGAATTTGGGGGTGGCTGGGGGGGCCATTGCGTGGCTGCAATCTTTCCTGGAAGACAGGTCTTTTCAGGTTTTTGAGGGAGATACCAGCTCGAAACGGATGCCTCTCAGCTGCGGTGTTCTGCAGGGATCCTCTTTGAGCCCTACTCTTTTTAATGTATATATAAGCCCGCTAGCTGAGATAGTTCTCCCATTTGGTGTTAAGATTGTCACCTACGCCGACGATACACAACTCGTTGTGGCCCTAAACCACTCCAATAACTTCTCTCCCGGCCTTGCCCCATGCTTGGAGAAGGTGGCCAAGTGGATGGAGCTCTCATGTTTAAAATTAAATGGAGACAAGAAGGAGTTGATGCTCCTAGGCAATTCCCCTATTTGTAAGACAGGATTGTTGTGGCCAGTTTGTCTCGGCCCCGCTCCCGCCCTCAAAGACCAGATTAAAAGTCTGGGTTTTTGGCTTGATCGCAAGTTGAACTTCAAGCATCAGGCTTTGAAATTGCCGGCCACCTGTTATGAAATCCTTAAGATGGTTCGAAAAGTTCTTCCTCTTCTACCTTTCCTTGCAAGGAGACTTATGGTCCAAGCTCTAATTCTTTCTCGCCTGGAGTACGGGAACGCTCTTTACCTAGGAGCCCCTCTTGCTACCATCGCGAAGTTACAGACTGTGCAAAACTGCGCAGCGCGTATGCTTCTCCGGATTCCTAGCCGCCAATCCGCTAAACCAGCACTTAATACCCTTCACTGGCTTCCCATACAGGAGAGAATTAAATTTAAGGCTCTCTGCATTGTTCACAAGTCATTAGCAGGGAAGGGTCCGCATATTAATTGGTCCATTATCTCTCCCTATCGTCCGAACAGGTGCCTGCGCTCGGGCAATCTCCGCCTCGCCTTAGTTCCCAGAATAAAAAAGGCGAGAAGCGGTGGCTGTCTGTTCTCCTATAATGCTGCCAGGTTGTGGAACACCCTCCCTCTCCACATTCGTCTCAAGTCTAATCATTTGGCTTTTCGTAAACTCCTCAAAACATGGTTTTTCCTTAATCTTGCTTAGTAGTTTTGTTATCGTCTGTGCATAACTGCTGTTAGCGCTGGGATGCCCTCGGGTAGCTACGCGCTCAATAAATGTTTTTTCATTCATTCACTCATTCATTCATTCAAGAAGTTCTCCAAATGGATCACTGACTGCACCTGCAGAGTTGCGCCCATCAAACCCACAAAACCTAAGAGACCCTCCAAAGAGAGCAAGCTTGTACACCACGAAACTAAGAGCTACAAAGCACAACTGCAAGCGAATCGAACAAAGACACCTCAGACTGAACATCCTACACAACAATGCTCAACCAATACCACCATCTCCTGAAAAAGATGAAAAGGATCACCCTTGCCAACCGCATCGAGTCTAGTGTCAACCACAGCAAAGAGCTATTCAACATTGTCAGAGGGTTTTCCAGCCCCTCAGCCTCCAAAAACATCATCACCCCCTCCCAATAACTCTGCGACACCCTGGCGGACTTCTTCCTTGACAAGATCTCCGACATCTACAAAAACTTTGAACCCCAACCCACTGCCACCGACATCCTCAGTCTCATCGCCCCCACAGAGGTAAACCCTGACCCCTATTAACCACGTGGGACCAGTTCACTACTCAAAACACCACCACCATAATGAACTCTGTCCATTCAGGAGCTCCGACTGACCCCTGCCCCCACCACATCTTCAACCTTGGGTGCAAGACAATCAACAACAAACTCACAGCCATCTTCAACGCATACATCGCCACGGCCTTCTTCCCTGATGAATGGAAACATGCTGAAGTCAAACCCCTACTTAAGAAACTGTCTGCCAACCCCAACTGACTCAAAAACGTCTGTCCCATCTCTGTGATCCCTTTCCCACTAAGGTCCTTGAAAAAGCCATCAACCGTCAACTCATGTAACACCTGGAGAACAACAACCTCCTGGACATCTGCCAGTCTGGATTCTACGCCAACCACAGCAATGAAACCCCCTCATCACCATCAGGGATGACATCAGAGCCCTCCTTGACCAACCTGATCCTCCTCGACCTTTCAACAGCATTCGACACCGAATCCTACAAATCTCTTATCAAGAGACTCCACCACATCAGAATCCAAAGAGACGCCCTCAGATGGATTGCATTCTTTCTCACTAGAAGAACCCAGAGAATCCGCCTGCCTCCCCAAACTCAAAAATGCACAAAAGCATCATCTGCGCCATTGCTCAAGGCTGATCCCTCAGCCTCACCCTGTTCAACACATACATGACCCCCCTGGCCAACATTGTCAGAACCCATGGCCTAAACATCATATCCTACGTGCACAACACCCAGCTCATCCTCTCGTTATCAAAAGAACCCTCCGCCACGAGGGCCAACTTGCACAGCTGTATGATGAGCTTCGCAGATTGGATGTGAGACAACTAAAATTCAACACAGCACAGAAAACACAGAAAACTCAACACAGAAAAAAACAGAAGTCCTGATCTTTGGGAACAACACCTCCCTGTGGAACGACTCCTAGTGGCCTTCTGAACTAGGTTACTCACCCACATCAACAAACCATACTCGCAACCTCAGTATCATCCTGGACAGCAAACTCATCATGAAAAATCCAGATCAACGCAGTTTCCTCCCCCTTCTTCCTCACTCTTTGCATGCTCTGCAAGAACTTCAAATGGCTCCCAGTCAACTTTAGACGAACCATCACCCAAGCCCTAATCACCAGCCAGCTGCACTACGGCAACGCACTCTATGCAGAAATGAACCTTGATTTGAATTTGATTTGAATTTGTAAAGCGCAGCAGTTACCCGAGGGCATCAAGGCGCTGTAGACTACCGTCCAAGAAGAGATTCCCTAAGAGAAGATGATACAGGAGATGGCTACATGCAAAATAGCCACGTCTTTAGAGCCTTTCTAAAGGGCAGGTGCTGGGAGATGGCCTTCATGTTTTTTTGAACGGTTTTCCAGAGCTTACTAACGGCAGTCGAGAATGCTCTGTCGCCCCATCTCTTCCTTGTTGTTCTGGGTACGTGGAGATGTAGATTAGAAGATGAGGGAAGGAATCTGCCAGGGGAGTACCAACTAAACATGGATTTTAGCCTCGTTTGGTGTAGGGAGATAGAGAGCCTTATGGACCATACAAAGAGATTTGAAACTGATGCGTTTGTTGATTGTAAGCCAGTGTAGGTTTCCAGACCCTTGGCAGCTGAGTGTCTTTTGGGAATGTCCAGAACCAGTCTCGCAAGGGCATTCTGCACCAGTTGGAGTTTATATTGCGCATTCTTGTTCGAGTCTAGGTAGAGTGAGTTGCAGTAATCCAACCTGGACATTACCAGGGCGAGGGCAAGCTGCTTGCGTGCGGGGGAAGGATAAGAGGGAAGATTTTCTTCAACATCCTCAAGATCCAGGTGCAAGTGGAGACAGTGCAGTTTGTTTGGGCGTTAAAATTGAGGTCCGGGTCCATCAGAACTCCAAGGTTCTTAGCCTTGTTTCCTGGAGTAGGACACGTTCCTAGTGAATGAGGCCAACAGCTGCTGTTCCAGCGTGTTGCCCCTGGGCCAAAGACCATCACCTCCATCTTATCCCCATTCAGTTGTAAGGAATTACCAGCCATCCATTCTGCCACCTTAGTCATACAGCATCGGACGTTCTCAGCTAACGAGCCTGTGTTCTTAGGAATTGATATCATGATCTGTGTGTCGTCAGCATATGACACTACCTCCATTCCGCAGGAGTGAATGATGTTCGCTAGGGGTGCCACCGAATCCCACAAAACCCTTATCAAGAGACTCCACCACATCGGAATCCAAAGAGACGCCCTCAGATGGATTGCATTCTTTCTCACTAGAAGAATCCAGAGAATCCGCCTGCCTCCCTAAACCCAAAAATGCACAAAAGCATCATCTGCCCATTGCTCAAGGCTCATACCTCGGCCCCACCCTATCAGCCTTAGGGTGGTCTTCCCCCAATTGTTTTGACTCTCCTCCTCCATTTTGCTGAACCTATTTTTGTTGGCCTTAGGACTCTGGGCACTTTACTACTGCTAACCAGGGGTAATGTGCTTGTGCTCACTCTCCTAAAACACTGTAACATTGGCTTATACACAATTGGCATATTTAATTCACTTATCAGTCCCTAGTAAAGTACACTACATGTGTCCAGGGCCCGTAAATTAAATGGTACAAGTGGGTATAGTGTTTTAGCCCTTCTGCATTAGGCTGTAACAGTTGATAAGGGCCCTCTCCCAAGATATAGGCACTCACCGGCACTCAGAGTGCACCTTGAACACTGATTATCGCCTTCGAAAGTGGGCTATAATGTTGCAGAATTATTGCTGGGTAGCAGTCAATAACGAGGTTGCTTTCTACGAAAGGGCTAAAGTGACGTGAAAGAGATAATGTAAGCAAAGCGTGAAATGCATATGTCTCTTGGAACCCTGAGTGACAGCTATTCATCTACAGTTTTATGTTAAGTGTGGTCCTTTGCTCTGATCTGCTACACAGCGTTGGAGGAGAAATGGGAGAGTGATGCACAACATTGCCTCAATTCCCTCAGATCCTCTCCTCCATGCATCAAAAATACTTAAACATAGTGTCTTGCAGCCTACTCTATCACCCTCTGGCCAATCTTGCCTCTCCACTATCCAAATAAAAGAATACCTTGAATCGTGCCACCATTCAACTTTAAGTACAGAACTGCAGTCCTTTACCCATGCCAAATATAAACAAATGTTGGCAAAGTGACTAGGTCAATAAAGACCTTTTTGGCTTGCCAATGTTTTTGCTGATGTTGTTCAGCATCAGCCCTAAAAGAAATGTATAGATGATGTGTACATAGGCATGCATCATCACACATGGGCACATATGTATCATGACGTTCCGGTGCTGCAGCAGGATGATGTATAGGTGCACAAGTACAATATACACACATACATCATAACACAGCCATTCTTTTTAGGTTTCGCCTAGGCAGCGCATGCGCTGTCTCGGCGAGAGATGCTGTATACAGTATAGTGGGGGGAAGCTCCGCCCACTTTCCGGCCGTAATTTGATTGGCTACATTGAAAAATCCTGCATTTTGATTGGTTTTTGGCGTCTTAGTCCCGCCTCCTGACTGCCATGGCGTCATTTTTCCTCTTCCGAGGCTATCAGCCCCTTTACTAGTAAAACCGTTTTGTTTCCCTGTCTCTCCCGTTCCCTCCCGCTGTCTGTAACTTTTTGTACCACAACCCCCCGCCCCCTCCCGTTCGTGCCTTCTTTCATGCCGGCACTTCCATTCAAAATGCAATAGGTCTCGGGTAAATCCGAGGTCCTATTGCATTTTCAATGCTTGTTTGTCCCGTGATTGGTTGGTGACTTTGCACTATATTTTGCCTGGCCTGTCCTAATGACATGCGCAATACAAACAGCTCTCTTACGCTGCCTTATATTCTATGCATGCTGCATTTTCTTAATTCTTACTCAAAGCCACGAAGCTTTGGTGGCGATGAAATACTGCTGGCAGATTTATTATACCGGGAAGGGAAACGGCTCACGCATCCATTTATCTACCTTTGATTATTTACGCCACATGGTGCCGCTTCAAAAATGCACACAATGCTAACATGTCTCAAGCGTAACTATAATTTGACATACTGTCCATGCGAGAATGCTTCTTATAGCTATATAACGCAAACACCAGCTACATTAGGCAAGGACGTGTTTTATTTTTTAATCACAGGATGTTGAGCGGATGCCAGGCTCGAACCTGCTTTCTGAGGCTTGAAGATCGGTAGCACACAATGAAGCACCCCGCCCCCGCTGGGAGATCCAGCAAACCACACGTGAGGCAGGGCGGGCGGGGCTGACAGAGAGAGCCGTTTCCCTCCTGTTAATTAGTACTATTATCATGAATAAAGACCTGAGCGTTCTAATTGCAATTTAGACCCATTGTTGGCCGACACTTGCAGGCAGCAGCTTACAAAATCTCTGACTTATGCAGAGAAAATGGGGTTTTAACAAGCCAGGTGTACGTTTTTTTTGTCTTCGATTTCTACATAATTAAAAAATTATCTTCTTTTTACAACAATCAAATCGCAAAGTCCAGTATTTTAATTAATATTTTGAGTTAGCATTTCACTGTTACTAAATACTTCATTTCATGATAACTGGACCAAAATAAACTTGTATTGTAAAAAAATATTTAACCCGTAATGTAGTCCTGTATTGCTGTTTCTGGGTTGTAGCGACTTTTACTAGCCACTCTGCTTTTGAGTTTGTCGTTTATGATATCCTCTGAACCCCTCAATGGCAGTGAAGATTCCTACACATGGTTACTCACTTTACCCTCTAGGCACAGGCTAAATGTTTTTGCAGACTTGCATTTAAAACCAAGCAACCAAAATTACAGATTAGTATGTGTCCGATTGATGACCCCCAACATCCTGTCAATGCTCTGCATTCATCAACATTCACTGTTTTATTAAAGTATTATAAACAATATGTGTGTTTAACCAAATGCGGTGGAACATATTGCTGGTGCATGTTTTGAGGAAGCTGTTAAGAACTGGCTGCCTCTTGTGTTCCTGCTAAAGTGATTGGTAGTCTTCGGACAAGTGGAATGCCGAGAATGCTCTGATATCTGCTCTGATGAGAATAAATCTCGTGCAATGTCAAACCCCGAGCAACCTCTGATGTTCAATTTACAGTGGACTGGTAGGAGCTGCTAGTCAGTGAGAATGTTGAGGGCGATGGGCTTAACCTTAAAATAAGCTGGTAGTCTCAAACATTCTTTTAATTTCTGCATAATTTAACCATGTGCACCCTGTTGTACAGTTTATTATATATATATATATATATTTTTTTTTCTTTTTAAAAAAAAAAGTAAAAGTCATAGCTAACGGGTATAAGCATGATCCTTGTGTATTGCAACATGTCTGCCTTGCTTTTCTTTTCTCCTGGAAGCTACCTGTAGACGTTCCACAAAACAAGGTCTCCCTCTCACTCTCCACAGGGAGGGAAAGGGCTTCAGGAGCATGGAGTCTGTACTTGCCTGTTGCACGTCTGAGCGAGTTTGAGGTTTACCTGTATTCAGTGCACAGAAAGTTGAGCATCGGTTGAGGGCTTCAGTTCTCTATGCTCTCCATCAGAACCTAGGGCTTAGAAGTTGTTCCCCAGTGTGCTCTCTGCTACCACCCTGCCTCACCTCTGCACGAGCTTAATCCCTACACCGGTGTGCTCCAGAATCTATTCGTTACTGCTGTTATGCAGATGAGTCGCCTGCACTGCTGCAGAACATGAAGTGTTAAATTACTTGTAAGCCGGCCTGCATTTCATTCCTAAGGCACAGTTTACTCTGTCAAAGACACTAAAAAATCCCGTAATTAGAGGGAATCCTCTACATACTGTCCATGCGAGAATGCTTCTTATAGCTATATAACGCAAACACCGGCTACATTAGGCAAGGACGTGTTTTTTTTTTAATCACAGGATGTTGAGCGGATGCCAGGCTCGAACCTGCTTTCTCAGGCTTGAAGATCGGTAGCACACAATGAAGCACCCCACACGCGCTAGGAGATCCAGCAACCACACGTGAGGCAGGGCGGGCGGGGCTGACAGAGAGAGCGAAAAACAATGTATCCCTGTGCTCACTGAAGCAACTTCTTTTATTCCATTTCAAGCACTGTTTTACACACTCCATGAGAGAGTGCATGTTTTAGTTGCTCTCTCCCACATGCAATGCCCCCCCCCCTCCAGAAATACTTGTTTATCTCTCCTCCCCCTGCATATTGTGTGTTTATTCGGCAGCAGGAATGCGGTGCTTGCTTAGTGCTCGGGTCCCAAGGGGGCTGTACTTTTAAAGTCACATTCCCAAACAGCAACAGGACTCATTTGGTTTGGTGTAGCACGGTGAAAGTATGCCAAAAACTTGAAATGGGTTCTACAGGTTTAAGGTTGGCAGTTCAAAATAGTATGCAACATATTTTACCAAAAACAATCAGAAGAATTATATTTAAAACGCGGATACATTAAATGCTTTAAATTTCTGAGCAATTGAATGATTCAATACCAGCCCCACTGGCTCCGTACAACATAAAAGTCATTAAAAATTCAAATTTTGGCATGTCTTCTCTTGTTTAATCGTTAGCCAGGAGGTTTTTATTCATAAAACAAATACGGACGGGATAACTTTGTGAAGTCCTAAAAAACTTGGGGGCAGTGCTTAGTGGCAACTTGAACAGGCGTACAATCATGTTTCTGCCTGTCTGTGCCCCGGATGTCTGCCCCTCCGTCTAACGCTCCCCTAAAACAATATTTCAAACTGACAGTTTGCCCCTCAAACTCACTTTCTCTGTCTCATGCACAGACCGTTTAAACCCAGCGTTCTTCCCTCCACCCCAAAACTCTGCCTGTCTCTCTCTTCTAAAGTTTCTCATCTTCCTCAAACCCAAACTCTGCTTGTCTCTGTTCTCTCAAATGCACGCTCCCCCGCCTATCCTCCTACCCAAAACTCGGTCGCTCTCTTTCTTCTAGTTTCTCCTCTCCCTCACTCCTAACTCTGAGTTTATCTCTTTTAAACTAACTTCTATCCTCCAAACTCTCTGTAGATCTCTATCTATGCTATCCCATTACCTCCCACTTCTGTCCTTCTGCAGAACTCTCTCCTCTCCCTCTCTCACACTGCCCCAAACACTGTTCGAAAAGTCTACCCAAACTGTGTTAGCTTTTTATTCAACACAGCTGGTCTCCCCATTTCATGCCTCTACCCTAAATGTGCTAAATGTGCTAAATACGTATAAGGTCCCAAACGCGAAACCGATTGCATTGCAAATGCTTGTTTATTTACTGTTCTAAGTTGGCAGATGCCAATCTTGGAGTGGTAAACTAATGCAAACACAAGGAGATGATGGACGGAGCGCTGAAACTTTTCAGACACTCACCCCCAGTCACAGATCTGGGTTGAATCCATCATCGTTCTTTATCTCACTTCGCCACTCCAGTTTAGACACAGCTATATGCAAATCAGTCTTGACCCTGTGCCTCATGGGAACAGTCCAGCCCGAACTGCCAAGCCAGGACTTCCCTGGACCGGAAACAAGCATCTTGGGACTGGTTTTTGGGTAACACCCTCATCAGCCAGGTTAGCTTGAATCCAGTGAGCAAGGGACCCAAGTCCGGGCATACCCTGCCAACATAGGGCGAACAAAGCAAACACAAGGAGATGATGGACGCAGCATTGAAACTTTTCAGACACTCACCCCCAGTCACAGATCTGGGTTGAATCCATCATCGTTCTTTAGCTCACTTCGCCACCCCAGTTCAGACTCAGCTATATGCAAATCAGTGTTGACCCTGTGCCTCATGGGAACAGTCCAGCCAGAACTGCCAAGCCAGGTCTTCCCTGAACCGGAAACAAGCATCCTGGGACCGGTTTCAGGGTAACACCCCTCATCAGCAAGGCTAGCTTGAATCCAGTGGCAAAGTGAGCAAGGGACCCACATAATGAAATGCAATGAAAAATCGTCTCTTATGGTAAAGTCAGATTTTAAATTACAATTTTGAAAATGCCACTTTTAGAAAGTTGGCATTTGTCTGCCTTAGCCATTTTGTGCCTGTAGTCTGCCTCTGAGTCACATGACTGGGTGTAGCTGACAGTTGGGCTTTGTGTATTTCTCCTAGACAGTCACACACAATAGAGATCTTAAGTGTGCCTGGATGAGTCATCACTGGCAGGATGGGACGACTTACACATGAATAGGCTGTGTCCTGCCTTTACACAAACGGCTGCATGTTCCCTGTAGTTAGCCTGAAGCCAGGGATGGGAAGGCAGGATGCCTGTGGACTTTAAAGGGAAACCTCTAGAAGCTTCTCCCCTCTTCAGGAGCAGGCCCTGGTATAAATATTGGACCTCAGACACCAACTCTTCAGTACACTTCTGGACCTGTGTATACTGCCAAGAAGAAGGACTGCTGTGCTGCTGAAAGATCTGCCACTTTGCTGGACTGCTGCCCTACTGGACTACTGCCTTGCTGGAGTGCTGCCTTGCTCTGCTGATTTGCTGCCTGCTGCCCTTTTGCTTGGGTGAGATGGACTGGACCTGCATCTGTTGAACCCAGGGCTAGTTGGCTCGCCTCCTGACTAGAGCCTCAGGGACAGACAGCCCCAACAACCTTGAACCCAGCACCTGGGCTCTGCCATCTGTGAGTCTTACCCTGGCAAGTGGTACCACCCCAGTCCTGGACCTTTGGAAGTGGGCCTGAAGGTGCTCTGCCAACTCATCTGTGGATCCAGCAGAACCAATGCATCTTTTCTGCTGAGCGGCGCAACCCTGGGCAGAACCTATGCTGCAAGGTTTCTCTCAGTGCAAGGACTCCGCATCAACTTCGCTGCCGACTCGGAACTGCTGCTGTGCGAAGCTTCACTGATGCAAGCCCCCGCATCACAAATCTCTCGTTGGTGACCGTTTCGACGATGCAGGTTCTCGCAACGCAGCCTCGCAGTTCTTTGGAACAGACGCATCGCCTTGACTGTACAATGCATCTTCAACGCCGGAAATTGTATCACAAGCCCTTGTCGACTGGATCCTCGATGATGATGCAGGACCTCGCATCACAGCCTCGTAGCTCATCGGAACAGAAGCATCACCTCAGCTGCTCAACGTGTTGTAATTTGGCAGCACTTAAGTTAAGCATTAGCTGAAGACAGCCTGTATTCAGAGGCTAAATTGTCCGCTTTGTGGAATCCATTTTGTATTCCTGGCAGCCATTTTGGTTGCCATGTGCTGCCATGTGCTCGCCATGTGCTCTGTCCTACCTTCCTGTTAACTGCTCTTGAAATCTGCCTAGAGACGAGTTATATTTAGTTTCTTTTGCTTTGCACATGCTCAGTTGAGCTCGTAGCTGTCCATGCAGCTGTTCCGAGTTTATAAATGTCAGGATGTGTCTACTAGAAGTAGAAACTGTTAGCTCCACCCACTTGTCGACTGTGCATTTCTTGTATGACCTTATATGTATCTAAAACCAGCATTTGTGTTTGTACCGCCTTCATTTGAGCCCCTGTGTGGGTATAAAAGGACCAAGGTCCTTCCATTCAGTGTGCTACTTCATGCATTACCGAAGGGTGGTGTGTAAATGTAGCTCCACCTCATGAGGTTTAATAAACTCTGTTTTTCCTATTCCAGTTTCTGTGCCAACTTCTTCCTAAGTGTCTGAGGACTCTGTGCAGAGAAGGGAGAACCCCTAAGCACTGGTAGGCCTTGCTGAGGCTCACTACTACAAATTGGCGCTTCCAACGCGGGGCTCATCGGCGACTCGGATGCCCGAAGGACTGGTCGAGATAAAGGATTGGAATCTCGCTTTTGGACGCGATCGCTGCCTGAGGAGACCCGAGTCTTGGCACCCACGGCGTTTTTCCTTTCTTTCTGATCTGACCATCCCGGCGGCGCCGGTCCTCGACTGAGATCTCTTCTGTTGATTCGCCGTGCAGTGACCATTTGGTCAATTTGAGAACTTGGCAGTTGGAACCTGGACACCATTTGATTGGTAAGAGCCGTTTTGCGGCACTTGCTGTTGGTTTGATGCCTTTGATTGATAAGGTAGTTTTAGTAACACTTACTGTGGCTTTGTTTGTATGATTGGCCAATTTTGGAATCTGTTTTGTAATTATATATGTATTGCAATACATATAGGCAGGTAATGAGGAGTTTTTCTCTAACTTTGAAAATTTGAACGGCACACATTGTGTTAAGTGTCACTTGGAGTATAATATTATATATGCTATAATATTTTTGGCATGCCTGCTTCTAGCACACTTCGTAGAAAGTGTTGCTGTTTTGGAGGTACCAATATGGATTTAGTAAGTACTCAGTTGACTCCCCTCAGAGGGGATACCTAAATAGGTTTAGATATAGTAAAAAGATATTTCTTTCTTGGTGACTAAGTACCCCATGGAACTAAATATGTACATAAAAGGGATCCTGATCTGTGCACTTAGTAACATTCATAAGTGGTGATATGCAGAGCGCTTTTTGAGTGTTCTACCAGCCAAAACTATCGAATTTGGTGTATTTTGGCTTTTTTAACATGGAGCACTCTTTTGGGCTGTTTTGATGCAGATTTTTGGACTACTTTTTAGAGCTCTTCTTGTAAATATGACTTACAATTAGTATTTACAAATAGTTTGGTTTTGCGTACAGTCTGTAGGCTTGTTTCAGTAAAATAGACTATGTTTTTGTGTAAGAATGGCTAGCATTAAGCGCGCTGTGTTGTGTGTTATGAGTGTATGACCCCCTTCTGAAAATGTCTGGAATGAGCTAAAATTGGTTTTTGTTGTCATTCTGTTATGCAAATGTCATTTAAAAAAACTACATTTTTTTAAATTCAGGGAATGAATAATGTAACATATGCTAAATAGCTGCACGCTACCATTAAAATTGATAAAGTAAGAAACTATAGATATGTGCAAATTGCCACACTGGTACAGATAAATCAGAATTTACATTCAATAGGAATAAAATAGGCCTCATAGAAAGGTAGGAAAAAACGAATTTGTGTGCTTTCACACAATTAGGACTAAAATGAAAAATGTTACAGTATTATCCTTATATATTAATATTGAAAGGCATTTCATATCATCTGAGTGAATTGGTTGTTGCTGAAATAAACACCACATTACAGAACGATAGATTTGTGCTGGCTTGAAAAGCGTGAGATGTTGACGCCTGCTGGTCAGAACACAGCTGTGTCAACAACACATGGCTATTTTTGGTCCCAAGCCATGAGGCCGAGTCGACTAGATTTTCAGTTAGTGCAAACACGGTATAAAGGTGTGCATTAAAAACTGCTGATTTTATAAGTCAGAAAAGACAGTTTCATTATTTTGGATACCAGAGAAAAGATTAAAAGGGATTTCCTTTCTTAATGCCTTTTTAACAAGCACATCTGTGGTTCTGATGTTAAATGATTACTGTCCTTTAAAAGTGACGCAGACTTTTCATGTTTCAAGTAAGGCTTCTGTGCTTAGAGTTATAAATGAATGCATTTAAAGGTGATAGGAAAGGAATGAGGCTTGCTTTTCATATGTGGAATCATCAAAAGGGTTTGTGATCATTATTTTAAAAAAAAAAAGGAGAATTTTGATTATATGAAGAAGAAAAAATGTTTATTAAAAATAATTGCCCTAAATTTGTTTTTGATCTTTTGTAATGTCTGATAATCATATTGTGAATAATATATAGCTCCTAGCATCAAAGTTGGATTTAAGTAGCACTTTACCATGATGTGGGGAGTGCAATGTGAAATTTCACTTTATCCAGGCATATAAAAACGGGTTTTTTTTAAGGGTGTGTCTTATACATTTCTGATCCCCCATCTCTGGGATATCTAGAGGACACCCTGGGGATCCCTAATGTGCCAAAATATTGTAGGTTATTCATTTTTAAGTGCCCCTACCACCAAAGTCGAAATTGGGACAAATTCACTATTTAATGGAAGTTTTGCCAAGCAGAGCAGCTTTCACACTGCTCTTAGGCTTTAGTAAATGCACACATTTAAATATAACACAATTAACTGACCTTTAACCTGCTAGAATGCACACCATACATTGTACACAGATAGAGACAAGTATTGAAACAAAAAAAACACAGCAGAAGTTAGATCCTATTTTTAAAATTATTAGACGGACAGGACTGCTTTTCAGCTGTGATTCTCCAGAGTTGCTTTGAATTGCAAAGACCGCATGGAAAGCCTTGCACAAAAATGGACAGCTGATGAAAGGGTTAAAGGTCGGAGTTCTACATTTAGCTACTTAGCAAGGCAAAGGGGAAGGTTTGCTTGGACACTTCGACTTTCGAACAGTTTTTGTAAGAAGAGATGTCAGTGCAGAGAGAGGAAGAGAAGCTTTGATTCCTATTTTTGGCAAACGCAAGTTTTGCGCAGTCATCTGAAAAGAAGGAAAAGCCTTGAGTAGAGCATAGCTCTGCCATGTATATAAAAATAATGGTTTTAGCTTAAAGATTACTGTGCAAGGGCTGAGATAAGGAGGCAATGGATTTTAGTTTGCATTCATGCGCCCTCGTGTTAATCTAGTACAATTGCTCAAGGAATTGGTAATTGGTTATTAACGCTTTCTAAAGTACTCAATGTGCTTGTGTTAGGCTGAATCAGAAAATAGCCACTTTCTAAGATATCTCCTACAAGTTTGTTTGTGCCCAGTTGCCACAAATAGGGGTAAATAGTGTTGACAGAAGGTAAACCTGTTTTCAGGTTTTCCTACTGTCAAAATGGAGGAAGGAGGTTAGCTCCTGGGCAAATTAAGGGTAGGCAAATTTATGTTTTCTCTCTCTTTTTCTCACTCTCTCTTGAGTCTGTCTAAGCTGTCTAGGAAATGGCCATGAGATATTTAATTGGCTATTCAGTAATACTGTTTTAAAATTGTTAGAATTAATAAAATGATTAAAATATATGCTATGTTACTGCCCATCCTGTATGAAAGAATGAGTAGAACAGATTGATGTTCCCTTATTTGACCTTTAAAGGGAACTGTATAGTGGGGTTTCTGTTCAAAAATCTCAGGTGGCAATACCATTATTGTTTATGTTATTCTCATGTTCTATACAGTTTTGCAAGGGCATTGCTAGTCTTTTATTAGCTAGTCTGTGTAATTGAGCTGACAGCCCTTATTAGAGCTAGAGAATAGGGTTTTTTCCTTTTGAAAATGATGTTGCATAGTCCGGATCGTGAAAAGTAGAATGCAGGAAAGACGCCCATGTGATCCTTAGCAAACATTTTGAAGGAAAATATTGTTTTATAGGAGTTTGTTTGTCACAACATGTTCTGCTGGAGAAAATGTACCCACTATGTTGAAGTTTAGTTCTTTTTGCAATAGGAATCCCTGTTAAATTAGCAGTTTTAGATTTTTCCTGCTGCGCCTATAACATGAAAGCATTGTCCTAAGCATAAAATGTAGGTGCTTTTATTAAGAGAAATTATTTTAGAAGTGTCTGCAGTCCTGTAAAGGGATGCAAGGTTCATAAGTAGAAATGTAGGAAAAGTTCCTTTTTCTTGAGGTTCTTCAGATGAATAATATAGGAATGCACAAATGTAAGGATTTGGAGTATGTCTGTATTGTTTTTCTTTTTTCCTCAGAATTTAGTAAATGAACACAGACTTCCTTGGTTGCTTGGGATTGGGTGACGTATTACTCTTGTCAGTTCACCAAAAAGTTCCTTTTATACTTGCCAATAGGTCTAGGGTGTTTTTTTATTCTCAGATAAGATGAAGTGGTTCTTGGGTGCCTTGCTAATGAATGGGGCATCCCAAGACTAAGGAAGTATTCTGAGACTATCCTCTCTGTTGATAGATTATTTCTGTTCCTTGTCTAAAGACCTTTTGTTCTGCCCACCAATAGATATTTGCTGCCCTACAACCATTGCCAGAGGGGCCCGGACATCAGATCCAGCCTGGGAGTCCAGCTTGGAGTCAAGATAAAGGGAACCAGCACAGGCGTTGCTGGCAACTAGGACCTCAGTGAAGGCCGGAAGCACTGGGACGTGAAGTGTGTACCCCTGCCACTGTCTTGGGCGAAAGACGGGGTCACAAATCAGGATGAAGAAATCTTTCTGTGGATCCAGTTTTGATGCCCAGCTGAGAGAGTCACAGACCGATAAGGACGACAAGGAGGCTTTTGCTTGAGGTGACCCCCTTTGAAACAAGGGTTGCATCACATATCCCAGCATCAGGCCTTTTGAGTCCTGGTCCCCAAGTGAATGCAAGTCTGCGCCTTTGTTTGTTGATCAAGGGATGCCTGAGCATATTGGCTACAATCAGTGGCCCCAACAAAAGAGCAGTGCGCCAGTGGAGCAATACAGGAGTTAGGGAAGGACTTGAGTTTAGGGTACAGGTGCTGTGCCCTTGGTGCCTGTTAGATTAAAGTGAAGAAAACTGGTGCACTGCCTGAGACACTGGACAGGATCGTTGAGGGTATTTGCCCTGGGGGGTGATTGCCCTATTCTGAAAGAAAGGCTTTTTCTTCTCAAACTGGGCCGTGATTCTTGAGTTGCGAGTTGTGCAGCTCCACCGTGGGAACAACAGGAGCCTGCCTGTGAGGCTCAAACGGACACAGGGAGAAGTCTCCCCTCTGGATGGTTGTACAGCGGCTTCGATTTCCCAAGGACTCTTTTTTTTGTTGATAATGTACCCCTTTGGTCGTCCCATTTTTGAGGAGGAGCAGCCCTTTGCGGCTCCTTGTCCTAATTCCTATGGCCCTGTGTGGTCCTCCTGGTCCCCCGGAGCCAGGATTGTTTTTGTAATAATCTGTCTGACTTCCCTGATATTTGTATTACTTATCATGCTTATTCTACACGAAAAACATTTTCCTGAGCAGTTACCAAATGTTACTTTACTCTTTCCTTAAGTATATTAATTGATACTCTAGCCCTCATAAAACAAATACTGGAAAAGTCTATTGAAAATGTTTTTATTAGGTATGTGCTGTTGGCTATTCTGAAATTGAAATAGATAGTCACTGAAATACATCAGAGCCCTGAAACTTAGAATTAGACTAGATGGTTTTGGACTCTTGTTTCTGCTTGGGGCTGGAAGCTACTGACTATCCTGTGTGTAATGATTATAATACTTTTTACATGCTGTGTATGTATCCAATGTGGTCCAATGCTTTGCTCCATTTGCATCTCTGCTTGTATACCTGCCAAAGGGAACGTTGCTGAAACAAAGGCCCAACAAATGTTGAATAAAGAGGTGGCCGAAATAATGTTAATAGATGTACAGGATGAATATCTAGATTACCCCAGATAAACGAATGTCTTCAGCCAATGCTGAAAGGGTCGTCTGTTGTAATTTGGCAGCACTTAAGTTAAGCATTAGCTGAAGACAGCCTGTACTCAGAGGCTAAATTGTCCGCTTTGTTGAATCCATTTTGTATTCCTGGCAGCCATTTTGGTTGCCATGTGCTGCCATGTGCTCGCCATGTGCTCTGTCCTACCTTCCTGTTAACTGCTCTTGAAATCTGCCTAGAGACGAGTTATATTTAGTTTCTTTTGCTTTGCACATGCTCAGTTGAGCTCGTAGCTGTCCATGCAGCTGTTCCGAGTTTATAAATGTCAGGATGTGTCTACTAGAAGTAGAAACTGTTAGCTCCACCCACTTGTCGACTGTGCATTTCTTGTATGACCTTATATGTATCTAAAACCAGCATTTGTGTTTGTACCGCCTTCATTTGAGCCCCTGTGTGGGTATAAAAGGACCAAGGTCCTTCCATTCAGTGTGCTACTTCATGCATTACCGAAGGGTGGTGTGTAAATGTAGCTCCACCTCATGAGGTTTAATAAACTCTGTTTTTCCTATTCCAGTTTCTGTGCCAACTTCTTCCTAAGTGTCTGAGGACTCTGTGCAGAGAAGGGAGAACCCCTAAGCACTGGTAGGCCTTGCTGAGGCTCACTACTACAAATGCATCCTCGGCACGGGACCTCGCAACGGTCTGCAACCAGGATTTAAGGTACTCTTGTTCAGCGGGCCTAACTGGTTCTGTATAACTGGCCTGTACTTCATCACAGTCGGCCTGAACTTGTGACTCATGTCATGGTGCGGCACGACCAGATATCCACAGTTCGCTCTTTGTGGTTTTTGGCGCTATTTTCACAGAAATCTTTAAACTTGCATATCTCCGTGTCTACTAATTGGATTTTTGTTGTTTTAGTCTTGCTTTATTTATTTAAAATACTCTATTTTTCTGAACTGGTGTGGCATCCTTTTGTGATGTGTTTCCACTGTGTTATTGTTTGAAGTATTGCACAAATACTTAACACATTGCCTCTAAGTTAAGCCTGACTGCTCTGTGCCAAGCTACCTGAGGGTCGAGCACAGGTTAATTTTGGGTTTGCTTTGTGACTTCCCCTGACAAGGATTGTGGTTCGTACTTGTGTAGTGTTTCACCTCCCTCAACCAGTAACCCAATTTCTTACAGGAATCCCTCTCCAACTAGGTGATTGGCTGTGCTTGTACAAGAAATGACATTGTGCTAGTGGTTCTGGAATTCACACATTGATTTGATGAGTTTCACAAACGTGTGAATTGACTCACATGGCTGGCTGAAAAATATACATTACCAGAACTCCTAGAAACTCAGCCCTCAATCCAGCTACTCCTGAAAAATCTGAGGTAAACAAAATCTTTGCCAAATGCCACACTGTCAAAATCACCAACCAAGCCACCTCCTTAAAGTGGAGATGGGAGATATGAGCCTGTTTGGGATCATCTTGACCAAGAGAGTTTCTCGATCGTCCTGACTCAGCTGTTCTGGCCAAACACATTTCCACTGCACAATGTACTACAATGGCAAAGTACCTCTTTGGGATAACTAAGGTCTGGGAATGAGGTGGACAAGACTTTTAGCAGAAGGGAATGGTCCATCTTCATAATAAATGTACCAGGAGCACCAACCTCAGACATGACTCTATCCACAATAAGGACCCTTAAATTCCTAAATGTCTGACTGAAGTGGCTGCCACAAACAAGAGGGTTTTACAGGCCAGCATATAAAACATGATCTTTGTGAATGGCCAAACGTTTGCTTTTGCAAAGCATGCAAAACATATGGTAGATGATAAGGAGGAACTAGAACTTTATTTTGAGGGTGAATGTGTAGGATGTCCTGCAATAGCTGAGAAAACGATGGTTCACTCGCTTGTGAATTCCATGAATGGCATTCCACTGTACTTTAAGGATAATAATCATCCTTATAAACTTCTGCAACCGTAGAATGAAGAGAGAGAGACACAAACTTAAGCTTTCAACCCTTTCGCCGAATAGCAAACTTAAAATTATATCTCATTTTGAACGTAGGGCATATGTGTATGGGGACGTCTGGACTGATTCACATATAACCGACCACCCCGATTATCCTATGTCTGTAACCTGCTTTTCCCTTTTGGCAAGAACCACGCCTGTAATGGCATCTCATAGTGACTGTAGGCCTTCAGTGTGGAAGGAATAGTGGATGCCTGCATTGTGAAAGAGCCTATTCAAGAATTATCCAAACTCCTGTAGTCCTGGATTGTCACCATTCCAACCAATAGGCAAAGTAGGGAGATGAAAGGAGACTTGGGAAAACTTAAGGACGGATGTACAAAACGGTTTTATGATCCCAAGCCTGGCAATTCACAAAATCACTGGGCTTGCAACCACAAAATATTTTTTTCTAATGTATAAAACCTATTTTATGAGTCAGAAAAGTTTTCTGACTCATAAAATGGGGTTTGTGACCCATAGAAATCACAATTTGGAAGGGGCATAAATGGGGCTTTCCTTACAAATTACGATTTGGTATGCAATGTATCAATGGCTTGCTACCACAATCCCGGTCACAACCATTGAACAGCTACTGACACCGCAAAGGAAGTAGTAATTGATTTGCAAAGGGTAAGGGCTAAGCTTGAGACCCATTCCCCTTTGGGAATTATGTTGACAGCCTCGGAGGGAACAGGTGGTGGTTTTACCTTATGTTTTCTCAAATGGAAAGCTTTTATGATTTTAAAACAACAGCAGTTCCTTTAAGGAACAGGGGCCCTTTAAAATGCAATGACATGGATGGTAGTCGATCTGAGCGCAGCATTTGATACGGTAAACCACCGTATTCTCATTCACCGCCTCAAAAAAATAGGAATAGCTGCCACGGCCTTGAAATGGCTGCGCTCCTTCCGAGAAGGTCGTCTCTTCCAGGTCTTTGAAGGAGATGTGAGCTCACTACCCCTGCCTCTGATATGTGGTGTCCCCCAGGGCTCATCATTAAGCCCGACTCTTTTTAATGTATATATGGCCCCTTTGGCGGCAATTGTTGCCCCTTTTGGTATCCACATGGTAACCTACGCCGACGACACTCAATTGGTCGTGGCTCTCAACCAGGCAACACATCAGTCTATGGCCCTTCATTCATGCCTAACGGAGGTCTCTAAGTGGATGGGCGCTTCCCATCTGAAGCTCAACGGGGATAAGACTGAGGTCATGATCCTGGGCAACCCCACCCAAGCGACACTGGAGTCCTTGTGGCCAGCATGCATGGGCCCAGTCCCAGCTCCCAAAACTGAAATAAAGAGTCTGGGCATTTGGCTAGATCAGAACCTGACATTCAAGGTGCAGGCTAGAAAGACAGTTGCCACCTGTTTTGGCCTGCTCAGAATGGCTAGGAAAGTGCTTCTCCTCCTCCCTCCACAAGCCAAGAAAGTCATAGTTCAATCATTAATTCTCTCAAGGATTGACTATGGAAATGCACTTTACCTGGGAGCCCCGATGGCAGTCACGACCAAACTCCAAACGGTCCAAAACTGCGCAGCCAGACTATTGCTGGGTGTACCCAATCGCACCTCAGCCAAACCTGCCATCCGCTCCCTTCACTGGTTGCCGGTGAAGGAAAGAGTGAATTTTAAAGCCCTCTGCATCGTGCATAAGTCCCTGCAGGGGAAAGGGCCCCCATTAATCTCGTCCATGATTCACCCATACAAAGCTAATAGGAAACTCCGTTCGGACGACCTCCACCTTGTAGCAGTCCCCAGAGTCAAGAGGGCCAGAAGCGGTGGTCGTCTCTTCTCTCTTAATGCTACCAAATTGTGGAACGCACTGCCGCTCCATCTCCGGATGGAACACAACCACCTGGTCTTTCGAAAACAATTGAAAACTATTCTGTTTCCCTAATCTCCTCATCACCATCTGATTAGGCATGCCCAGCGCTGGGAGGCCTCCGGGTAGCCATGCGCTATACAAATGCCCTTTCAATTCAATTCAATTCAGTCTGCTGTCCCTTGCAACCCGCCATCGAAGTAAGTTTGCAAAATCAGAGTCCGTTCGCAAAATTCAGTGCATAATATCCAATCACTTTTTTGCGAGTGGACACTTGGGGCCAGATGTACAAACATTCACATTTGCGAGTCGCAAATTGCATCAAATTGCGACTTGCAATTTACGACTCGCAAATGTGAATGTACAACAGTGTCTCAGACATTGTTTGCGATTCCCAATGGGTTCGCAAATTGCATGCCTCATGAATATTAATGAGGTAGTCGCAATTTGCGACCCCATTAGGAATGGCTAGCACTCACAGGGATGGTGGCCTGCTGGGGTCAGCAGACCACCATGTCTGTGACTGCTTTTTTAATAAAGCAGTTTTTCTTTTTTTAAATGCAGCCCGTTTTCCATAAAGGAAAACAAGATGCCTTTAAAACAGAAAAATGAAACTTTTCAGTTTAAATTTTTAAGGGCAGGCAGTGGTCCCAGGCAGTGGTCCCTGGGACTACTGCCTGCTCTTAAAAAATATTTTCTCACATACTCACAAAGGGGAAGGGGTCCCCTGGGGACCCCTTCCCATTTGCGAGTGGTTTACCACCTACTTGAAGTAGGTGGTAAACTGCGAATGACTCGCTATTAGGAAGGGACGCCCCTTCCTAATAGCGAGAGTCGCAAATGCTATTTTGCGAGTCAGTGACTCGCAAAATAGCATTTGTACATGCCATGACCCGTTTGTGTGGTCGCAAACGGGAGGATCTCCAATTTGCGGCCGCAAAAAAGGGTCGTACATCTGGCCCATAGTGATTCTGTCTATAAAATAAGCTAAGAAATCTACCATATTTTACAGCATATGAAAGTGAACTATGATGGTAGGTCACATCCTCAGTCCCTGAAGCAGGTAAGTGTGCAGAGACATAACAATCTTTATCATCCAAAGTGTGTGTGTACTCTTGAACTAATCTAGAATAAACGTTTAATGTGAAACCCCCTTCTGAAGCATCTATAAATGTAGCCTTTCTTTTTTTTTCACATCGACTGTATTTTAAGTTGATGTAGGTGCAGGTGTAGATCTAAGTATTTTTGTTTCTAGTGTGATGCTAATACCAACTTTGAGGACTATAAATACTAACATAATAACTATTAGGGTAACAGCATCACTATTCTACATCAGACCTTCAGTAGAATATAGCAGCAGGCAGACTTAATATTCTGCATTGGTTTCTACTTGTTAAAAATGAGCAAAACTTGTAGCTTTTATTCTGTCGTTATTTCATTCAGCTGATATACAGCAGTCTTTGTGAGGCTTCCCCCGCCCTACTCTGTCTTCTTCTAAGAATGTCAACCCCAGTCTTCTACTAAAACCTTGGCCCCAGGGAATTCTTCCTATTTGTTTTATTTTCTTAAGCAATGATGGTTATGTTCATTTATCAGTTGTCACAGTCTTATTAATTATTTCAGTTCAGACAATGTTCATAGTTCAAAGGATCAATTATTGTTGAATTAAATCAATCAGATATCAAATGTCAAACTTAATTAAGAATTTGTTTCTAAAGTTTGAAACATATGCTGAGATAATGTGGCATCTCATGGATGTACAAATGATTCTGCCCTCAGTTTATTTAGATCATAGACTGTCGGATCAGGCACACTGTCTGCGTAATATGTCTATTCAGGTGCTAAATATCTGCAACAATGTACTCTTGCTCTCTTAGATCTCCTAGGTGTCTCTTGACCTTCTTCTGTATCACTTATACCACTAGATTCTGTTTCTTCAAGGATGGTTTGTATCCAGGTCCACAGGCCAGCTCCCATGCTGCCACTACCTAGCTTGTGCTCCCTGCCAGAGCTCCGCCGCACTACACGTTTCATCCACTGTGTTGTCTGTGCTCCCTCGCTACTTTAACCTTTGTTTTTTCCTCATTAATCTCACTGTGTTATCTCCCTTCTCTTTCTCCTTTAACCATCGCCTTTCCTCCCTTTAACCACAGTTTTTCCTTCCTTTAAACCTTCATTTTTTCCCATTAATAATGGTTCTTTCCCACCCTGCTGCCGCTTTTCCTGCCTGCTTCCTACCTCTGACTAACTCCGCCCAGCGCCCCTCCCAGGACCTACTTAATGGAGGCTGCATCGCAGCCGGGCCACCTGTGCGCCAAGGCCAAGCCTGTTGGTGCCCACCCGTGCCTGGACCGTGCCCAGTGCCAGGAACCCGGTTCTTCCACCCCACCTAGCTACACCGCACAGAAATCCAAGCCCTGGATCCCAGGCACATTGACAACAACAACAATATTTCCACGCACCACCAGAGGACCATTCTTCTGCCAGTACTGCCACTTCACCTGCAACACCGAAGCAACCAACAATGCAGGAGACATTACAAAAACGATTGCATCCACCACCCTGACCGAGACCGGCACAACTCCAGTGCATTCTACTCAATGCACAATTATTCGGCAAACATGCCATGGAGATCTGGGACATGATCTCATCCCTCACCCGGACATCATTTTCATCACAGAGACCTGGCTGAACTCCACCTCGATACTGGACATCGCCATTGCCACCCTCGAAGGCTACAAGATAACACACTGGGACGGAACCAACGAACACGGAGGTGGAATTGCTATCATCTACAAGGACACCATTCGCTGCACAACCTCCCCAGATGACTCGAGCCCGATAATGAAACATCTTAACTTTCAACTTCACACAGACGGAAAAAGCACCATCATAGACACCCTTGCCTGCAGACCACCAGGACTACGTTCCAGCTTCTGCAACACCATCCCTGACCTCAAAGCCCTGACCGGCACTGACTCTGAGCAGTACATCATCCTAGAGGATTTTAACTTCCACCTCGACGACCCCAGCAACACCAACTCAACCGACCTCCTGGAAAGCATGAGCAAGATTGGCCCCAAACAACTTGTCACCAACCCTGCCCACATCGCAGGGCACACACTCCAGCGACAGAGCCAAGTACAACCACATGTCACAGCTCACCTGGATCAATCACTACAGAGTCCACTTCAGCATCTCAGGATCTACCAACACTGGCACCATGCCCCCAGCTCCACGCGCAGAAACTGGAAAAAGATACCAGAAGACCAGTGGAACAATGCTCTCAACTCCCACCTTCCAGACACAACATCCAACCCAGAACAGGCTGGGAAGAACTTCTCCCGGTGGATCACAGAATGCAAAATCCAAAGTACATGCCAGAAGAGCCAGCTGGTTCACCACGGAGCTGACATCCACCAAATGCACCTGCCGGCAACTAGAAAGGAAGTGGCACATTAGCAAAGAGACAGGAGACCATGCCACCTTCAAGATGGCACCACCTCCTGAAAGAAACAAAGAAGAACGTCTTAGCAGACCGCTTAGAAGCCAGCACAAACCTCAGCAAGGAGCTCTTTGCCATTGTGAAGGAGTTCTCCATGCCACAGCTGCTGAGAATGGTATCACCCCCTCCCAAGAACTGTGTGACACCCTGGAGGACTTCTTCCATGACAAGTTCTCAGTCATCTATGAAAAATTCAAACTTCAAACCCCAACCCCCTGCCACTGACAGCATCAGCCTGCTCACATCCACATCACAAACCCCAAACATCTGCTCACCCATTGGGACCCTCTCACAACTCAAGTCACAATCTCCATCATGAATTCTGTCCACTCAGGAGCACCCACGGAACCCTGTTCCCACCACATCTTCAACCTCAAGAGCAAGACTATTGGCGACAAGCTCAAGAAGGTCCTAAACACCTCCATCACCTCGGCCTCCTTCCCTGAGGACTGGAAACACGCTGAAGTGAGGCCCCTCCTGAACAAGCCATCCGTCGACCCAGCAGAACAGAGGAACTACCGGCCCATCTCCCTGCTCTCCTTTCCTGTGAAGGTTCTTGAGAAGGCAATAAACCAACAACTCACCAAACACCTGGAACACAACAACCCCCTGGACCCCTCTCAATCCAGATTCCGAGTCAACCACAGCACCGAGACCGCCCTAATTGCAGCCACCGACGACATCAGGACCCTCCTGGACCATGGCAAAATGGCAGTCCTCATCCTCTTGGACCTGTTAGCTGCATTCAACATCGTCTCCCATCACATCTTGTTCAACATACTCCACCACATTGGAATCCAGGGAGACACCCTCAAATGGATTGCCTAATACCTCACTGGAAGAACCCAGAGAATCCATCTCTCACCATTTACCTCGGAACCCAAGAAAGTCATCTGCAGCATCCCCCAAGGATTGTCCCTCAGCCCACCCTCTTCAACACAGACATGACCCACCCGGCCAACAACGTCAGATTGCATGGACTTAACATCATCTCCCACGCCAACAATACCCAGCTCATCCTCTCGCTGTCAAAATACCCCTCCACCATCAGAGCCAACTTCCACAGATGTATGATGAACATCGCCGACTGGATGATGGACAACTGTCTCAAGCTCAACTCGGACAAGACAGAAGTTCTCATGTTTGGGAACAACACCTCACCATGGAACGACACGTTGTGGCCTGCTATCCTCGGCCCTCCCCCTCCGTGACAGGCCACGCCTGCAACCTCGGCATCATCTTGGACAGCAAGCTATCTATGAAGAAACAGGTAAACGCAGTCTCATCTGCCTGCTTCCACACCCTACGCAGGGTCCACAAGATCTTCAGGTGGTTTCCAGTCAACACCAGAAGGACCGTCACACAGGCCCTCGTCAACAGCAGGCTGGACGACAGGAAACACACTCTACATAGGAATCACCACACACCTCCTGAAGAGACTACAGACAATACAAAACTCAGCAGCAAGACTCATCCTCGACCTCCCCAGACAGGCCCACATCTCATCGCGCCTCAAGAAGCTACACTGGCTCCTGATGCAGAAGACATGCTAGTTCAAGATGTTGACCCACGCATACAAAGCCCTGCACAATGAAGGATCAGAATACATTAACAAATGCATGACCTTCCACCAACCAGCCAGACACCTCCGATCCTCCTCCCTCTTCCTCGTACCCCCATACGCCTTGAGACTGTCACAGGTGATTTGCAGCGCTTTATAAATCCTGATTAATTGATTGAACGATATACGTTCAACTGCCAGACTAGATTTAAATTGTCTTCTACTCCTTGGACAGTTCTCTTCATTTGAATTCTCTCACTAACCAGGGTCATTCAGTTGCACCAGTGGTGATTCTGCAGCGATCCCTCCTTCAGGCCTCAGATTTTTGTCTTCGGTGGATACTTCCACACCCCTTTGCAAGATTTTGGGAACCTGAATAGGTGAGATATTTTGATAGATTTCAACCCTCTCTGGCCCTTCAGGGTTTACGGACACAGCAGGTTGCATACCTGACTCAAATGTGACACCTCATCAAGTGGACACTTCAGCCTCTGGGTGTGTGAGGCATGAATCTAGTTGTGTATCTCATCACATTTCATGGTGATGTTGGTAATCAGAATCACTTGACAGGGCCACTTCCACCTTGATTCCAAACAGGATTTTCAAACATGCCTTTTTATTAGGACCCAATCGTCGGGGCCAAGGTCGAGCCACTGCTCCTAACTTGGGATGACAGTACCAGCTCCAACCTGGTGGGAGACAGAATGCCCAACATCAGCCAATCCCTTGCAGTAGTTGAGAATCATTTCATCAGTGATATGTACAAGTGCATTGCAGTCTCAGCAACTAGTCTCATGACACGTCCCATGAGTATTTTGTGTGGTGACAATGCTGTTCTGTCAGGAGTGCTTCGGAAACTCATCAATACTAAGACAAAATACTTTGGCAAGTAGATGTGCATATTTGGCTAAATAAGATTTCAGTGTACCATTAAGTTGCTGACTATTCCTTAGGCATCTGGTCAGTAACTATAGTGCAGTCTCTGTTCCACTTGTAGTGCCACACACAGCATTCTAAAGATCCCATTATTAAAATGAGTCCCTCTGTCTGACTTCAGAGAAACCGGGAATCCGAACTTCTTCATGAGTTCTTGCAACTGTAGTTTGGCTACAGTGAGACTGTAATTTCTTTGTGGTGGGTAGGCTTCCACCCATCTGGAGAAAAGCACACTATGACCAGGATATATCTCAGCCTGTTACAAACAGTTATTTAAATAAAATCCAACTGCATTCTTTTCAAAGGTCCTCCTGATCTACCTATTTGACTCATGGTTACAGGGGTTTTTCTCCCTACATTAATTTTCTGGCAAGTCACCCATCTGTGGCACATTTCTTCAGCTAGAGCTCTAAATCGGGGATTGAAACAATTCTGCCTAAATAATCTCGCTATGGCATCCCTTCCAATGTGTGCAGGTCCATGAAAATGTCTCATCTTGGGAAATAACAAGCAACAGTGGTCCTCCATCAGCTAGAACCCAAATCTCATTTGCATTTTTAACACAACCTGCTCTGATCTCTCGCTGTTACTCTACCTCTGACACCTTTTCCTGCAATCTCTTGATTTCTTCCCAAGTATCAGCTTCTGACAACAAAATGAAAAGGTGGTGTCCTCATCAGATTAATTTACATATTCTCAGTTAAATGTGCATGCCACAATTGCACAATCTCAAGCAACTTCATCAGCCTATCTGTTTCCAACAGTCATGTGATCATTTCCGCTTCTGTGGGCTACGCATTAACAACTGCAATTTCTTGTGGCAATTGTAATGCTTGCAACAGTCTCATTACATGTTCTCCAGTATGGATAGGTGATCCAGACAAAGTCATGAATCCCCTCTGTAGCCATAACTGTCCAAAATCATGGACCACACCAAAGCCATACTGACTATCAATAAATATTGTCACCCATAATTGCTCTGAAAGATAAAATGCTCTGCTAAGGGTGACCATTTCTGCCACTTGAGCAGAGGTAACACCTCAAAGAAGCCAGGAGCCTTCTACCACTTCCTGAATTGTACAGAAAGCATAAGCTGCTCTCAAATTCTTCTCATCTCTTAGACTTGAGCCTTCAACAAATGTTATGTAGTCAGGCTCATCCAGGTGTTCATCCTTAATGTCAGGTCTTGGCTTGGTGCATAAATCCGTGACATCAAGACAGTCATGATCAACCTCTTCCCCATCAATATCATTGTCAGGGATGGTAGGAATGTAGCTGAATTAAGAGTCTTATATCTCTTCAGAGTGACATTCTGCGCAGCAATAATCAATTGATCATATTTTGTGAGTCTGCTGTTTGTCATATGTTGAGTCTTAGTTCGAGTGAGCAAAATTTCCACCGAATGAGGGACCATCACTTTAAGAGGATGTCCAATGATTATACTCTCGCTTCTTTCAATACAGACACCAACCGCTGCAACCGCTTTAAGGCAGCCGGGCAGTCCTGTGGCAACAGGGTCAAGGGTAGTTGAAAAATATGCCACATGTCTTCAAGAGAATTCATGCAATGGATTAAGTACTTAGAGATCGCAGCCCTCCCTCACATTGCAAAACAAAGGGATTGTTTTACTTTAATCAGGCATTCCCAGTGCTGGGGCATGACTTTCTCTCAGCTCTAGGAACGCTTTTAAGCAATCTTTGTCTGATGGAAGTGGATCAGGCACATCTTTGTGCATCGACTTCAGTAAAGGCTTAGCCACTAGGGACAAGTTAGGTATCTACTGTCTACTGTAGCCCACTACTCCCAAAAACATTCTGATTTCCCTCTGCTTTTAAGGTGAATTCATTTTCAAAATTGCAATAATTCTGTCTTGTGACACCTTCCTTGTTCCTTTCTCAATGAGATGCCCTAAATGTATGACCTCTTTTTGGCAGTATTGAAATTTACTCTGGGACACTTTATGTACGTTCTCAGCCAAATGATTTAGTAATTTTTATTTTTTTATTGGCATTTCACAAAAGATGGCAATACAAAAGTACATCAGCAGTATTATACTTAGATGCAATATATTTGTTCCAAACATTCTGTAACTGCTTATCCATGCTTATCAGCGTTATCACATACAAAGCGTCCTGTATTAGTGCACATAGTGATACCACGTTTTGTAACCAGATTCTTGAACATGCCTTTTAGTTCAACGTAACTCCCTCAATACCACCCCCACACGGACGTCCCTTGGATTCTTATTGCATAACATGTTGTCCTAGATGTAATTCCTATTTTTGTGTGTTATAGGAAGGCTGTGAGTCAGTTGTCTCGGTCTGTGAGTTCGTGTTCGGCTTCAAATGATTTAGTAATGTCATAATATTTTGTGTGCAGGCTTCTTGTGTATTTGACGCCACAAGTAGGTCGTCAGTGTACTATACAAGAACTAAGTTGCAGGGCATTTGTAAAGTCTTGAGATTCTTTTTCAAGGTACGATTAGAGATCAATGGCCTTTCTCAATATACTTGTGGGATGTGGCACCATGCCAAAACTCTGTTTCCAAATCTAATAGAGAACAGAAATTGACTGTCCTCATGCAATGGGATGGAGAAAAAGGCTTGGCAGAGGTCCACTTCAGTGAGCCACTCTGCATCACAGGGCATCTGAAACAATATTATTGCTGGATTCAATACCATGGGACCACAAATCCCTCCACGATCAAGGACCATCCTACATCAACCATCGATTGAACTTCCATCAACCTTCTAGACACCTGAACTCCTCCTCTCTAGCCCTCGCACACACACCCTTCTACATCCCCTGCGGTGGCCGCTCCTTCTCCTACATTGCCACCAAGACCCGGAACGACCTGCCCCTTCACCCCCAAACAGCACCCTCGTTGGCGGACTTCAGAAAGAGACTCAAGACCTGGCTTTTCAACTGAGACACGGCACCCTCAGCACCCAGATACCCCTAAGGGTGACAGTGTTGCACTGTACAAATACTGATTGTTAGACCTGGCTTTTACAGCGGGTTTATCCCCAGATTTTTTGCTTTGTGGCCTTCTGTTTCTGACCTGTTTTTGTTGTTTTTATGACTCTGGGCACTTTACCACTGCTGATCAGTGCTAAAGTGCATATGCTCTCCCTGTAAATTGTATGTATGGTTTGGTGTTTCCATAATTGGCTGATTTGATTTACTAGTCAGTTCATAGTACAGTGCACTGTGTGTGCCCAGGGCCTGTAAATCAAATGCTGCCACTGGGCCTGCAGCACTGATTGTGCCACCCACATAAGCAGCCTGTAAATATAACTCAGGCCTGCCATTGCAGTGCCTGTGTGCAGTCTAATACTGCCATGTTGTCTTGGCAAGTGCACCCACTTGCCAGGCCCTAACATTCCCTTTTCTTACATGCGAGTCACCCCTAAGGTACGCCCAAGGTACCCCTGTGGGCAGGGTGCAGTGTATGTGAAAGTTACGACATGCCCTGGTGTGTGTGGCATGTCCTGATAGTGAAATACTGCCAATTTCGTTTTTCACTATTGCAAGGCTATCTGTTCCCTTAGGATAGAATGGGGAGTTTGCTTATAACATCTTATAAGCCTAACTACCCCTGGGAACAAGGTAGGAAAATAAAGTTTAGTATGCCTGAACTCAGAATGTTAAAATGCATCTTTTAGTGAGGGTGTTTTTTACATTCTGTGTTTGAAAATACCACTTTTAGAAAGTAGGTATTTTCTTGCTTAGCCATCCAGTGTGCCTCTGCTAGGATGTGTATTGACTGTCTGGCTTTGGAGAGACAGGGGCTGGGGATATGCAGTGGCTCAAGAGAGTCTGGATGAGTCAGTGCTAGGCTGAATAGGCTGGTCTGCATTTGGAGTGGTGGGAGGAGTAGCACCTGCACCTGAATAGGGCTGTGCCTGCCTTCCACAATGATTGCTCCGCCCCCCTCTGGTGTGTCTGGAGCCAGGGCTCAGACTGACAATGGAGGTTGTTGTGCAGTTGCAAAGTGCCCCCCAGAACTGGTTTGGACTAGGCTCAGAGCCCTGGGCCAGGACAGAACAAAGAGATTTACTGTATGAAAAGAGGGGCCCAGACCCCAGACTCTTAGATCACTTCTGGGAAATCAAGAGGTACTTTGGCCAAGGAGAAGAGCTGGAGAAACTGATGAGGAATACTGCCCCTATGCTGTTTGCTGTCTGGGGTTGGCCTGCAGTGGCTACTTTCTGCCAAGGAAAGGGAAAAGGACTTTGCAGTTTGCTGTGTCCCCTGCTTGAGGAAGATCTCTAACGGCTTGAAGAAGAGCTTGCCTCCTGTTCTGAAGTCTCAGGGACACAAAGACTTCACCCCCAGCTCCCCTGAACTTCCTTGCTGGGAGTTCGGACTTGCCAAGAGGTGCCTGCAGCTGTTCTGGGCCTCTGGAGGTTGTTCTGGTTGTTGGGAGCTGGAAAATCAACACAACAACAAGAAGCGTGATGCATCTGCACCTGTTTCCGACGCATCGTCGAAGAAACCGTCGCAGCGCCTGCCCGCAGCTTGAGTAATCGCTGCACACCGCATCGAGTGCACCGGTCTCCCAAGTCTGAGATCACTGCACCAATTCCGACGAAAGCCTTGCTGTGCGGCTGCAAGAACCCACGCATTGTCCCAGATCGTCGCATCGCATTGAGGCGCCAGGTCTGTCACATCGTTGGGGGATGCAGTAAGAAACCGGTGCATCACCTCCCCACGCAGTAAGAAACCGACGCATCACCTCCTCTCCGGTAAGGAACCGACGCATCACCTCCCCTGCGCAGCAGTAAGGAACCAATGCATCACCTCCCCCGGAGCAAGGAACCGACGCATCACCTTCCCAGAGTGTAAGGAACCAACGCATCACCTTCCTTGTGGCCCTTTTTGTTTGCGTGCGCAACGTATCCAAGGTACCTTGTGTGAAAAGTGTTGCATCTGCAATTCGCTTTGAACTGAACTATTTCTACCATTTGAAAGTCTTATTTTTATTACTGTATTGTGGATTTTTGTCGTTTTGGTCTTGTTTGGTTTAGATAAAAAATATTTATTTTTCTAAACTGGTGTGGTGTCCATTTGTAGTGTTTTCACTGTGTGTGTTCACAAATGCTTTACACACTGCTTGTGAGATAAGCCTGTCTGCTCATGCCAAGCTACCAAGGCGTTGAGCATGGGTTATTTTAGAAGTGTATCCCCCTTACCCTGACTAGAAGCAAGGGTCCCTATTTGGACAAAGGTACCTACCGCTGCAAATTAGAGACCCCCATTTGCTGTTAATCTTCTGTAAGCACATAATCGGATAATTGTAAGGACTCCCAACTTTTCTCTCAAAATTCCTTGTTTTAACATTGATTCAATCACTGAAGTGATTCTAGTCACTGCCTCTGGTGTAAGATTGTGTGGTGGCATTCTTGGAAATTCAGCATTTGGTTTAATCGTTATTTGAACAGGTTCTACACCTTTAATAAGTCTGACATCCTTCCCAAAAAATGCCATACTTCAAGTTTTACAGTATTTTGCAAATTGGTAGGTAAACCCTCTACCATTCTTACAGGGATCAATCCAATAGTTGTTCCTTGTCTACCCATTTTAAATTCAACATCTTCATCATGCATTTGAAACTCAAAACCTTCCGGTGTACAGTAGATTGTGCAATTTAATTTGCACAAAAGATCCCTTCATAATAGATTTATGGGACTTAAATCGCACACAGAAAACTAATGATCTTCTTCAAAAGCGCCTATTTTTACAGGGACCTTCTTTGAGACAGGGTTAGTTATTAATTATTTGTGACACCTATAACTTGGATCTTCTTTCCAGAGGGGTAGGTCAGGGACTTCTGCTGTTCTAACAGTGAAATGGGTAGCTCCACTGTCAAACAGAAATGATACTTTGTGTCCAATTACCTCACCTTCTACAAATGGACCACTCTGGTCCACCTCTAGGCATGCGGCCAGTATGCAATCTTCCTCCGCCTCAAGCACCATCAATGTGAATTGTCTGAGTCAAATCTGTTGTTCTCAAACATAGGGAATCGTTGAAATGAATTCTGATTTTTGAAAGGATTCAGGTTGGACGTTGGTGCTTGATTCATATTAAATCTGGGGGTACCCATATTATTTTGGGCCATCGTAGCTTGTGGGACCTGCATCATTGGAATTTGTGACTGGTTCCGATTTGTTGAATTGGGATCTGAACTAGGACGTTCTGCATTTGAGTTGGATTCACACTTTGCATTTGCCCATCACCTCTTATTCTGTTCGGGTTCTGTCGACATTCCCTCTGCCAATGCCCGAGCTTGTTACAGTAATGACAAGAAGTCAATCTCTTCAACGTCACAATATCTACCCCTGAATTTAGATCAACCAGACACCTTGACCTTACTTGTGAAATACCAACTCTAGCTTGCACCATTTGACCTCCACTTTGGTAACCGGCAAACTGCATTCCACCAACATTTTCTTAATATGGCCGATTTTTAAATGTTTCTCAGCCAGCTTCGTCTGCGCTAACATACATTTTTATTTCCTCCTTTTCTGTTTCACCTCCAGTTCGTTGCAACAGTACTTACCTCAGGATCTCATCCTAAGTTTTTTTCTGCCAGTAAATCACATTCTGTTGTATGTGCATAATGATCTCTGGGCACAACCCAAGAACGAAGTGTGACACAAAACGTCCCATATCTCCCTATTCAGGATTTGCTTGTCCACTGTTCTGTTTGGACAACGACCGTTCATAATAGGCATGAACTGATTCCTTGGCTTCTTTAGGCGATCCCCTTGGGGGCTCTGTACACGGGCATTAGACAGCTATCTTACATTCATCCCAAAGAATACTCAGTACCATAATCTCAAAAAGTTAACTCATGGCACAGGAACATTCCCTGCAGCTGGTATCTCCCTCAGAGGGAATGCTAAAGCCTCATCCTCATTTGCGAGTACTGGAGGCAATTTACCAATGACCTCTATAGTGTCTGGTTGCTTCTTTTTCTGTCAAAATTGCTCCACTTCCAAATGCATTTAACCAGATTGGCAATGTGTAATTTCCTTCTTAGAAGATCACCCAGTGGCAATTACCTCATCATCTAACTGTGCCCTGAAACTCTTCTGTAAGGGAATACCCTCACAGAGATTTTGATCTACTTTGTATTTCTCTACCAAATCTATTATTTTCTCATCTGTAGTAGCCGCCAGTCTTGTAATTATCTTATTTGGGTATATCAGTTCATTTTCCTGGTATTGATTCATATGCGAAATGTCTAAACATGCCCTAATGACTTCGTCCAGTTCCACTTTAAGTTTTGGTGCATCTAGAGGTCTCACCCTTCCTTGACTTGTGAATGGTGTTTCTGTGTTTCCTGTTCCCCTATTCTCAGGACTTTCCTCAAACCATGAGGGCAAAATCTCATTATCGAATGGTTCCATTTCCCACTGAACAATAGGAGTCAGAAAAACAATCTTTCTCCCTTCTCTTAAAGTCTGAACCTTTTGAGATGGAGCCCAGGAAACAATCTGTGAGTTTTGGACGTCTGGATAAACCCTGTCATGGCTACTCATCCTACAGCTTCTGGAACTGCAGGATTCAGAGCAATGTTTACTGGTGCAGGTGCAACAGGAGTTCCTAATGTACCAGCTGATATAACTTGTGACATTGGTGCAGAAACCATCACAATAGAAGCTGAAACACCTGAAGTAATTACAGTAGCTCTTTCAGCAGGTGCAGTTGCATTCAAATGAGTTGGGAGTGGTCGCCCAATGTGAACTACCTTCGGGTCAACGGGCTGTGGCAACTGTACCACTAGATGTTGTAGTGCTATCTGAATCTGATGATGGAGCAACATAAGGCGGTGGACATGAGAATAACAGAGTATCCCGAAAATCATCCACAGAATCACTATTGGTATCACTGTTCCTGGCAGTATCATCAACTTAATTTTCCTGCTTTTGGTTCTTTTTAGACTTTTCTATTGTCAATGCTCGATACATTCTAGCTCCCTCAAATACACTTTTTATCCATCTATGCTGTTCCTCATCCCATTTAGCATCAGCGTAATTACGCACTGCTCTTTTTGCACTATTCTGAAACATTTCTTTCTCTTTGGTATGAGCTGCATGGTCTCAGGCATTTAATGCTTCATATTATGCAGGTCTAGGGGGTGGTTTCATCTCATATAATATTACCCTTACATTTTCAATAACCTTTAAATCAAAAGTACCATATTGTGGAAATATTAATGATCCCTCCTTTTCACTGATCTTATGCCATTGACGAAGCCACAAACATGTATAAAGCCCTAAGCTTGTTGCCATATAATGACCTGTAGTACTTTCCAGTGGAGCTTCCTCACCCTCACGGATAGGGACTCGCACATCAGCCCTCATTAAATCTCTATGGGCTCTAAAACACTTCATGATTACAACAGTTCAACAATGAAATTAGCAAAGTCGGTTTAATTATTTTCAATGTTTTTGTTCAAAATACAGTTCAATACAGATCAATATGCATTCCCAATCTAAGCACAATATTTTCCTTCGTGGACCTGTCACAGCACAGCTTCTGATGACTCACCAATCAATCCCAGCACGGCACTTCGCACCATTTGACCTATCCCAGAGCAGTACTCTCTGACGCAATCCTCACTCCTAGCAGTGATTCACCCTCTTTTACAATTTTCTTGTACACTAAATTCCACAACTTTAAGTAAGCACAATAAACAAATAATCTTTGTCTGCTCCACTAAAGAATTTAAAGTAGTTCATTCACACAAATATTAACCAAAAACTACACCTTTCAACTTACACACACACTGATGAAATCTCAACCAGTGGAAATCACTATGATTGATGTAGTTTCCCCTTTTGCACAATAGGTTCTACTAACACCAATCACTATTAGTACAATCTGTTATTTTCCCTATCTTAATTGTGAGGTCGATGGTACTTCACAAATCGACACCATAAAATCTCTTATTTATCTTGGGCTGCTACGAGTTTGATAACTAATTTCAACCTTCTCAGCATCAAATGCATATGCACATTTAAACAATGAAATGTTAGACATCACTAAAATGTAAGACATACAGCTTCAACACAGTAAGATAGGCTCACCATAGACAATTGTGATGCTCACCCCTATTGACAATGACACCACTACCACTGCAAACGCTTTTGGAACCACCAAACTCCTTCAGTCTTCTAGGTTGGACTATGGAATATTGGAACATGGGCAATTCTAAACTTGGGCAATGAAATTCATTTTTGTCTCCTTTTCTACTGTGACACTAACCGTTACTGCTACCACTTATCGGAGTGGGGATTCTGGTATCTCAGTCATCGAGTATAATCATTAAACAATCCCTGTCATTGCTCTACATACCTCTATAGCATGGAATTCCTTTTCCTAGTCGCTATCTCATAATGGCAGCTAGATACTGTATAATACCATTAATCCAGGGTGCAGAGGTAACTCCTTGCATCTTCTATACCACTCGCAATCGGCCCCTCGGTGTAGATTTAGATAAGGAAATATATCCTAATCCGCCATGTTAACTGTCTCAGAAGACCTACCAAAGTCTGTTGGAAATGGACAGGTGTTCGTTTTCTATCTGCTTACCTTTTCTCAATATTTCATGCAGCACACATACCCTCTGTAAATTACTAAATGTATATTAGACATGTCCATTCTAGACAGTAGACTGCCCACATGCGCAATTCTTCCATGGATCATGTTTATGCAGCTGCAGATAACTTCTATTCACCCAGCTGGAATTTAATTGTTGACAGTGTGCGTTCCTATTCTGTTGAAAGGCAAATCTCTATTAAGGTTTCAGCAAGGCAGGTCCCACCTTAGTTACTGGTAGGCCACCACAAGGTGTGCACTGGTAGTACAGTTTGGCCATTGTTCTGCACTTCTGAAGTCCTCACACAGTGATGTCAATTATGTATTTAGTTTCAGCGTTATGATGCCATACAGTCAAAAAGGGAAACTATTGCATGGGCTGAACAAGAGTCGGGTATGGGGAAGGAAACCACTCTTCACAGCCACATGCATGATACAGCTACACTATGTATAACATACACCATACACTTAACTGCTTACACTCTTCATGACATTCTACACCCTTCACCACCAACTACAGTGTACAACCTACACTACCACCTAAACCCCAACTACATTGGACACCCCAACCAAGCACCAATACCCTATTCAACAATGTACACTACCTTCTGCGCCACCGTCTACACTACCAAATACACCACATCAGAATCACCCCTACACAACCTGCACCTCTACCCCAAAACACCACTACCTGCACTCTGTTCCACCTCATACACCATCCATCATATACTAAAACCACTTATGTCCAACACCATCACCACCTACTTCTTACACATACAAACCCTGCAGAACCTATATCAGCAGTTAAACTCTGCACCACCAACTACGCTTAACCACTGCTTCACGACCTATGCTGCATACTCTCTACACCAAGAACACCCCTACACCAAGGCCTATAACCTATACAGCTTGTACCGCTCACCACAAACTACAGCCCTCACCAACTCTGCCACAAATACAACATCCCTTACATCACACACCGCATCACATATCAGCATCTACACCACTAATTACATTCTGCAGCACCACCACCATCACCCACTTTAACAACAATACCTACGCCCTTAACACGTACATTGGACCACATACATCCTGCACAACCGACTCCTTCATCAACACCATATGTCTTCATCCCTCATAACATACTATACCCCATACTCTAATCATTGAGACGCTTCACCACCTCTTACACCCTACATCACAACATACAGCACACACTCTGCAGCATATCCTACATTGAACACAACCACATTGTCCAATACTCAACTTGCATCCTGCAAATCCAATATACTATGCATGTTACACATAATTTGTTTGCACGTACACCCACAGCACCACATACACCCTTTTACAGCTTCATAACCAAGGATGCCACCTCACACACCAACAGCTAAACAGCCACTTTCACCTCTACCTTTAAAACGTGTAATGCAAGCAAGTCTTCCAATGGTTACATTTTATTAGCTGTAATTCAAACGAAAACCGTGCTTCACAAAAGTGTGCTTACGGTTCTCCTTGCTTTCATATATGAACTGTCAAAAGATCACTTTCCCCAAAGATAATGTTAATAAACTACAGCTGCCATTCAAACTCATTTTCACTCCCTGCTTTACAAAGGTTATTTGCTCTGGGTTTGTGAATGAAGAATGTTCATAACCAGCTTCTGACCCATTAAGGTCAATTAGAAATGACTACATTCAAGTGCAATGTGAATATAGACGAAGAATGAGATGTGTTTACTAAACCTAGCGTTTATCGGAAAAATATTTCAAAGTAAAAATAAATAAATGAAGTGCCTTCTGAAGTACTAGAGCAGGGGAAGTAAGTGCTCTTTGTATAGTTGTTTTTCTACCAACAATTGATTGCTCACAAGAGAGAGATAACCACTCGCGTCACTCATGTTTCCAAGACCCATGCTCCTGTAGCAAACGCAGTCCCTTTTTGTCTTTGAAGTTCTTTACTTGTAGTCCTGAATTTACAGTGGAATAAAGAGGACTAACAAAAGCAGAATACAAAGAAAAACGCTCAGTTGGACTAGCTACTCACACATGGACTTGGGATGTGGATAGATGAAAATCGTTATTACCCAACTTTAGAGTCTTCTGGGTTGATTTGAGCTTCCCCTAAGTCATCCAGTTCTGTATCTTGATAAAGCAACCACTGAAGTGAGTGACAAATGTGTTCTGGGTTATCATCCATTTGGTGATGATAAAATACTTCGAATTTCTTAACTAGTGGCCCATGGAGCTAAAAGAACAGGCTAAAATGATAAGTTCCAGAACAGATCTTTTATAGACTCCAAATGGTGTGGTGACAGGCAGTGAGTCATTGATTTTACGCATCTGATGTTGGTTAGAAATTAAAGGGGCATATTATCAAGCCGAATTCCGCCGCTTCAGCGGCCGTTTTCGGCCGAAAAGCGGCGATTTCTTTTCCGCTCAATTATCAAGGACACGCTAATGCGTGTTTCCTTGAGTTAGCAGCCCTTTCCACTCCACTTTGCATGTCAGCGATGAATATCGCTAATTACATGCAAAGTGGGCGTACCTTACCATTTCTCCATGGAAAGCGGCGCTGACACGGCAGCGCAATATTAGCAACCTTCCAGCAAACCCGCAATGCGATAAAATAAACCGCACTAACCGCGGTTATCGCGGGTTTGTAACGCCTAGTTAAAAACCGACTAAGCCATACTTATAATGGCAGGTGGATTGTACGGCTGAGGCAACGGGGCATATTATCAAGGAAACGCGATAAGAATCGCATTTCCCGCTTTGCGCGATTCTGTTTCACGCCGCTATCGCAGGATTTAATCGCTGTGGAGATATGCGTTGATAATAACGCGATATCTCGGCGATTAAATCCTGCGATACGCGGCGTTAACAAGAATCGCGCAAAGCGGGAAATGCGATTCTTATCGCGTTTCCTTGATAATATGCCCCAAAGAGTTGAACCAGAGTATACATTGCCTAAGAAAAAGGTTGCTGAAACAGAGCCCAATAAGATTTAGTGAGCAACAGTGTCAAACGCTGCTGAAGGGTTCATAAGGATCCGAGGGCATGCCTCCCATTTGTCGAGTATATGGTATGTATGTCAATCACAATGTTGAGCATGGCATTTTTGGAACTGTATCTTTTATGGAAGCTTGAATTGCATCTTTGCATACTCTAACCATATTTTCGACAGTTTCCGAGCTGGGTTCAGTCCCTTATATGGTACTGAATTTGAGCTTCTTTAAATTTCTGAGGACTTGCAAGCTATTATGGATCAAGGTGGGAGAGCAGCACTCATCCCTTTGGATTCGGGTGCCACTTTTGATACAGCCTGCCACTCTGTTCTGATTAACTGTCTTCTTAATGTTGGTATTCTCTCAACCCTCCCTTTGCTCTCGACTGGTTTGTGTCCGATAGAACTCGAACTCAAGCTGTCCATCTCCACCTTACCAGTCTTACCATAAAACTCTTAGATGTGGGGTTCCTTAAGGTTCTTCTTCGAGCCACATCCTTCTTAATTTATATTGCAACCATTATATTGAACTTATCTGGTCATTCGGCTTCTCGATGGTGTTCTATGCCAATGATACCCAAATAGTTGCTTCTTTTAGCAAAGACTTGGGCCATCTGGCAGACAATTTTCACTCTTGTATGGCTATAGTTGCTCATTTGTTGCAAGATAGTTCCTCAAACCTAAATGGTAATAAAACAAAAGTAAAATTTTTGGAAGGCCCTTCTTATTTGTGTACCTCAAATTGATGACCTACAGAAGATGGGGCTATTCTCATCCCTGTCAGCTTTCAGAACAGATGTCTGGTAGCGTCTGATGACAATTCAACCCACTCCCCAGAATGTGGTTTTGCTATACTAGGCAAATACTAAAAGCAGAGCGAAATTATGGAGTAACGGTAGAATGGAAACTACATAGAGATATACAGTCAGAACTTCTCAACTTTGTCACTGAAGAATCTCTACCTCTTTGAAAAGGCAATATCGCAGTTAAGCACAAATATGTATTACCCAATGAATATACATATATACAAAATATTTTGAAAAATAGTAATAGTATTTCCTTACCGGCTTCAAAATGGGAGGCCACTTGGAAACTAAGCCAAAGATTTTAGAAGGCTAAGTAATTAGAGATCACACAGACTGATAAGGGAAAAACAAAAACTGTGAGGGACGAGAAAACAGTGACCAAACTAGAATGACAAGTGGCAACATCATTATGATGCAGAAAGTTCCCAGGCATCTTCACATTGACATTGTATGTAGCACTGCTGCCTACAATGCCCTGGATCTAGTCGCCATTGGAAAGGTAAGCTGAACTATAGCTACCACCACTGTAGCACAGGACTCAATAATGTGGCTATAAAAATTACAAAGCTCAAGAATCTTTGAATGTATTTTACATTGCAAAGACAGGGCCAACCCACCACTATACAAACCTTCTGAGGTTTATTTACTAGTGCCGTTGTCAGACAAAACAAATCCTAAAAGGGAAACTAAGGGAACTTAAAACATGCACTTATCTATTTTAGTATACAATGAATGTACATTAGTAGATGTAGTACTTCCTCTGTGTTCGTCAAGCTTTTTGGAAATAATTAAAATATCATCAGGGTAGATAGATGATAACAAAAGTGTCCAAAATATCCCGGAAAATATTATTTGCCAAATGTTGAAAAGAATCTGGAGCATTACATAGACCAAATGGCATAATTAGATAATCAAAATGCCCATATCTAGTATTAAAAGCTTTTTCCATTTGTCATCTGCTTTAATACGAGCTAAATGATATGCTCCTCTAAGATCCAGATTTGTAAACACATTAGCTGTATAAACTTGATTTAAAAAGTGCAGAAAGCAGTAGCAAAGAATATCAATTATTTACACTAATGGCATTTAGCTCTCAATAATCCACACAAATCCTCAGATCACCATTCAAATAAGGTACAGAAATATAGGTACCCCTTTTGGAAATTAAGAGTGTTGTATAAAACCTTTGCCCAGGTTCCCCTCAAGGTATTTTGTAAGATATTCATCTTTCTTCCGGCTTCAGGAGTATATTCGGCCATGTGGAATCTTAACTTCTGAATTTGATCTATAATGTAATTATATTTCCTAGGAGGTGGCAAGGAAACTTCTCCCTTTTCACTAAGGGCGAAATACTGATATCAGATCCTGAAAGCCTGGACAGGATCTTTAAAGGGGGTACTTAAAGCAATATTTGAATAGGGACCCCATCCTTGAAAAAATTACGTTCTAGAAACAGAGGCGAATCTGAATCTAACCATAGCAAATTGGTCGCTGGAGGAAGTAAACTATGCAGCAATAAAGAATGCCCTAAATAAGCAAATCTTTCAGCTATCGAGGGAAGAAGACATGGCTAGATATAAGGACAACGGAGGGCTGTTAGGCCTAAGTAAATCATATGAGGCAAATATCATTCAGCCAGATTTGAACAATGCCCTGGGAAATAAATGCCTGCAAGATATTCAATGGGCCTGGATAGTGCAACTTCCAATTAAGGAATTAAATCCAAGATGGAAATCCTTAGTGAAGATTGTTAAATGCAGGCTGTGTAACTGCAGAGTGGAGTTCTTGGTACATCTGATATGCTGCTGCCCCGTCCTGCTCCAACAGCGCCGGACGCTGTTAAAACCAATGTTCTTAAGGTATGGGTTCAGGACATGCACAGAGGCAGTCTTATGGATCCTGACCTGCACAGTGCCCTCGGAGCTGGCCAAATTTGGAAAATGCATGAGAACGACCCAAATGGAGCTGAACAACGCTTTAGGCTCCGACAGGCAACAGTGCAGATCAAATAAGTGAAATTGGATTAAGCTACCTGGTAGAGACAGATATAAATTGCCACGATTGAGCAGGACAGTTTTAGGGCCCGATAAATGGGATGGAAGATAGAACATTGGAATAAAGCTAGGAAGCTTATGAGAGCGGTCTGAACTGAGTGGTTCAATGTCGCATGGCGTATTTGGCAACAGAAAATCCTAAGTAACTAACACCAGTGACATGTCAGCCCCAGAACAAATTACAGGCCTATTTTGCAGTGTTCGTCCTATTTTATCACGGTGGAACGGGGCAGCCACAGCTAAGCAGATATATTGAACAGTACTAAATAGATTGTTGGTATATTTTGCACAGAGACACTGTTCGTAAAGGGGGGATGAAGTGTTTACTGTCTATTCGATTTATATAGCACTTGCACTTTTTACGCTAGGTCCATCCGTAAGAGCAGGGGCGTAACACAGGCCCCCGCAGCCCCCCCGGTGCGAGGGGCCCCCATGCTCCGGGGGGGGACCCCTAAGCACAGTACTCCGGCCGGAGAGCTCCTGATTGAGCCCGGTGGGGGCCCCTCCACGTACCTTGCTGGGGGGCCCCCTCAAGTTTTGTTATGCCACTGCGTAAGAGGGAAGTAATGTGCTGGATCTAAACACTGGGATTTTATTTAAAGGCGCTGGGGGAGCTCCCACACTTAAGCTAAAATATAAATGAGAGTAAACAAGGCAGAGTTACACAGTATTCAAATTGATATACATTGAAATACATATAAACAAAAATGAGGGAACTGACACGAATTATTGGTTGGATAACATTACAAAATAACAAACAATTTATGTTAGTTATATACAAAAGGTCTGCCCCCGATCTCCAGAGAGAAAAACATTTTCCCTTGAGACCCTTGAGACTGCAATAACCAGGCATAATACGTATAAAAACCCTGATATTTCACTGTATCATAAAATAACACTTGTACCACCAACCGGATTACAATATAATAAAGATGATGATTGTGCAGCACTGCAGAAGATTAATATATTTTTGAGGCACCAACACGAGTTTTTAAACAAGTATAGATATTGAGAGACAAAATTTCCCACAATCCCGAGGAGTGAGGAGAAGCCTAACGTTGAGCGTTACTTCCCAGTTATACGGCTAGAGCTGCCGACTTTGGAGCTGGGGAACCAGGTTCGAGCCTCAGCGTCAGCTCAACATCCTGTGATTCTGGGCAAATCACTTAATCTCCCCGTGCCTACCAAGAAATGAGTGTGTCCTTGTGTAACGTAACTGGTACTCATGTAAAGCGCTCTAATACCTTTGGGTCGAGTTCGTGCTATATAAATCTGCAACAACAAAAAAAGAAATTGAAAAAACGGGTGCTCTGAACAGTAGAGTGTTCGGCGGCGATCTGAACAGCAGAGACCTGTAGGTGACCAGGCGATGCCAGTACCTTGACGCAGTGTGTAAATGACCCACAATTCCGGTGCTTGAAGCAATTGAGTACCAAACTTCTTTAATGAAATGGGGAGATCTATTGCTCGATTAAACGACACAGAGCCCCAACAAACATATATGTGAGTGGGGAACTGGCCAGCCATAACGATCGTATACTTTTGATGCCTGGCGGGAGCTGTCAATTTACCACGCCGACGACCAGTCAGGTGAAACCTAATTCAAACTGAGCGTTTTTCAAAATGTAACAATACATAGGCTTGGCGGGAGTTGTCATTCTACCGCACCAAATAAACCAACATTAAGTAAAAATGATATGTGTGTTTATTTTACAGGAATTCTCCCCGACAGCATAAATGCAAACTGGGAAAGCGTTCATAGATAAAAGAGCGGAAAACCACAGCGCCCTACTTTCTTCAATAAGCACCTGGGCCAGAGGCGCCTTGGAAACACAAAATAGCCTCTCTATCGTGTAATGATTTGCAACACTGAAACACTTATAATTTCACAGTCACAAACAATAAAATTCGTATGCCGCGCAATTTATGGTAAAATGCTAACCGTACCGGTAGATGGAAAACATAAATCCATCTCCCTTGCAATGCGAAGAAATATGGTAGGTCACTCTAACAGGGGGGATATACAAGAGCTGTCAATGAATCTGGAAACCATAAAAAAAAACTACAAACAATGACATGACTGCGACCAGATAGTCACCGTAACGGAACATATGTATTTAAACTACGAGTATTGAGAGGAAAGTGTTTCTAACCCTTGTCTACCTGTAGAGAGGATAGGTTGTCTGTATCAATTTGGTTATTGAACTTTTTAGATTTATAGGTTTCATATTCCCTTACTTTGGAGTTATTCTGCTGTAGCGGTGATATACTTGGACTTATTCCTGTTTGAATATCCAAATGGACCTGCCTTAGACTATGTTCTGGACCATATATTGAGTTACATTTTGAATCAATTTGAATTTGTGATGAGGAGTGACTTGGTATTTCTATAATTGAAAAGATGTCCTGATTTTTTGCAACGTCGATTGGTTTAATTGCAAAAGCTTGATTCTGTTTGTATGATTGGTCTGTAATTTCTGCTTGTAATATTGACTGCCTGATTGCCCGGTTTGTCTGGTTTGTTGTTTTTGTCTCCAGGGCTTTTATAAGTTCTGTGTTATCCGTTATTAATGTAGAATGCAACCATGAAGCTTGCAAATCATCTTCCTCCAGACCCTTGGTAATGTATGGGGTTGTGGGAAGATCGTACAGTTGATTCTGCTCAACCAATTTATCTCTGTTGGGAGTTGAGTGTGGGTGATCCAGTGTTTTGGTTGTTAGTGCCAACTCTGACTCACCATGTGGTTGATTTTGTTCCTTAAATTCAATAATCCGTTCTGTAGCTATTTGATTGGCGAATTCCGAGTCATTTTTATGGTTGTTCGAGGAATGCATTATTGCCTGAACAGTAATTTTATTGTTTTTTGGCAGATAGATTTTTGCTTGTTTTTCCCCATCTGTTGGGTCTGTTATTATTTGGTCTATTTTTACTTGGATTTCACTATCTGTCGGGTCTGTGGTTGTTTCAATTACATACGATGTTGATTGTTGCACCTCTTGCATTTTTGATGCCATTGTTTTTTGTGGCGCAAGAGCAGTGAGCAGACCCTTTATGTTTCCTGTTTCAGAAAAAATTGCTGCCGCCGGGTCCTTCAGGAAAAAAAAATTGTTTTCTTCTTCCGATCTTACTAATTTCCCAAAATACGTTTCCAGTGGTGAAATTATTGGGCTGGAGTGACCTCCTATCCCTTTTACTCCCGTTAATGCTGCCCGCCCTGTTATAGTTAATTTGTTTTGAGACTTTTTTTGTTGGTGTGATTTTTGAAGTGGGTGTACTTGCCTGACCCGTCCTGATCTCATTACGCCTTTCCACTTTTTTTAGTGTAGCACCAGTTGGCAATTACCGTCACAGTTGCCTTCCAATTGCCTTCCGGTCAAGTAATAGAATCTCATGTTCCAAGGAATTGTTCCTGATGTATGAGTTTTGACCTTGCAAGGATCCAGTCTCTACTAAGATGGGAGAAATCATAGGAATGATAGGAGTGAGCTAAACATCAGTTTCAAGACCAGATGTGAGTACTGTACGGTGGAGTACTGTTAAGGGGTTCTGTAATCCCTCCTGTAGCTCTCTAGCCTGGCTGCCTTTAAACCTGGTCAAAACTTCCTCTGGGGGGATCAGCAGGCATCAATAAAGGTCAATAGGATGAACAAGGCTATGGTTGATATGGGCCCCCTCCGGCCTTCTCCCAGGACAACAATACGGGAGCTGAAGGCAAGAAAGGGGGCAACACAGTACAGGCGAAACGTCTCCAACTCAGTCAATCAGCCAGCCAGCCAAGCAGCCACGTACCGACCGGCCTGCCAGCCACCGGATTCTTAGAATTTCCAGCTATCACCATAAGTCAGATGCCACGATAGCCTGAAGCCAGAAGCCTTGGTAGGCACCCCGTCCCCCCACCCCTATCTCTTCACCAGAGTCAACCACTTTCTATTTCGTTTTTGTGCTCTGTTTATACTCTCCTTTGGTCACCGTTTTTGTTTTCCTTTACTTTCCCTTTACTAAAGCTCCAAAGCCCAAGGGAGGAAGAAGGAGCGTCAACGAGGTGCTGCGGAATGCAAGCGAGTGCCGGTGGGTGAATCAGCGGGTGAGCAGATAGGGCGTATGCTGGGACTCTTTCCTTTCCGCCTCAGCTCACCTCGCTTCGCCTGCTCTGCTGCTTGGCCCAAAAGAGGAAGGAGGAGCGTCAGCGGGGTGCTGCAGGGTGCAAGCGGGTGCCGGTGGGTGAAGAAGCGAGCGAACAGACAGGGCCTATCCTGTGGCTCTCTCCTTTCCGCCTCAGCTCACCTCGCTTTGCCTGCTCTGCTGCCCAGTCCACGCGGTCCCAGTCACGGGCCAGCCGCGACCGTTCACCTCGCTTCACCCGCTAAGCTGCTCAACTGCCGCAATTATAGTCACAAAACAACCGCGACCGGAGCCGTTATTCCGGTACTCGCTACCAGTCGCTGCCGTACGCCTCAGCCACCTTACCCTTGTCTTGCCTTGCCTTGGACGTTACGGTCGCTGTCGCAGAGGCAGGAGGCAGGAGACTTCCACAGCCACGCTCAGTGCAATCACCACAAATTACTGCAAACCGGAACCGCAAACATACAATCGGATAAACTAGACATTCAGATCGATATTATGAACATTATGGCAACACACGTTTCCAGTATCAACACCAAAATAGATATGCTTACCAAACAGCTTGTGAAAGCCCAAACACTTAAGAGCATAGATCTACAAGGAAATTGTAAATGCGATCAAATAATAGACAAATTAAGTACTTTGCCGCTTATACTATCAGACATATTGAAAGAAATGAGACATAAGGAAGATCATAAACTTTCTCAAATGCAAATCCCAGAGGAACAGATACAACAGAAGGCACACTTAATAGCCAACACAATGAAAATGGAAATACAGAAACAATTGGGAGAACAACGAAATGGGAGTGAATGTGCCAGCACAAATGGAATCCAAAATGAGCCATCCCCGATAAATCAATCATCAATTGCCCTACAACCTTTGCCCACAGACATAGACGTCTTATTCACCCAAATATTAACAAAAAGACAAAAAAACGCTAGAAAGGGAAGAACGAACACGAATGGTTCCTTGCAAAAAGAGGAAAATGGCAAGAAATTCTATTCAGTGTTCAATACCACCCAAAAAAAGATACTTCTTCCAGAAACAAAGTTCTCAGAGGAAAAACTCACATTATTGGACGGATCATCAGACGGATCATTGCGGGCCTCACTCAACAAGGTAGAAAATAAAGTTAGTGACGACACCGGAAAAAAGTGGAAGTCAAGCCTGAAGGATAAAAATTAACAAATCCTACCCAAACAAGTTGTATCTACAAAGGAAGTAGATGCAAATAATTTAAAAAAAAGTGTGATCTGACAGACAACTCACAAATGGAGACATCGGCTTCTGATGATCAAGACGTTGAACAAGACACATCAGTAAACAACACAAAAGACCAAGACTGACTTAGTTGTCTCAAAAATCTAAAGGTACCATCTAATAATTATTCTGAACCGAATCATCTGGAAAGGGTTATACCCACCAAATGTAGTCCAACAGAGGCTTCTGCAGTTTCAATGATATCCACACACCATAACAAATTAAAAAAACACGAACGTATAATAACATCTAGGGCAGACAGAGCAATCGTGATCACATGCCCCCTATTAGAAAGTAATACAGTGAACGAGCATCACAGTGCAAGAAACATCGTTCCGGCCCCCTCTGACGGCAAAAACATAAGAAATGATAGTGCACATTATGCAGGTCAAACAAAACATAAAAGGGAAATGCAGGACTATCCAAATGAAACACTGTCTGAACACATTTCATTATCTACAGCAAAGGATAGCAGTGACCAGTGGCAAATCACATTAATTCCTCTATACAGTTCAAGAGGCAAGCAAGATATTTTAAATAGAGGAAATATTTTGAGGCTGCTAGCTGAGGTACGACCATTACGTTTTATTAAAACAACAGATTTATTATCTGTGAAGTTTTTGCCGAACACACATAACGATCAGTCTGAGATAACTGTAACATCGTGGAAGACGGAATAAATAGTGAATCAAATTCTTAGTGCCAAAGAGCAATTCGAATCATGGGGCAAATCAATTACGAAACCTACTCTGCAGCGCTACCCAGCACCATTGGCACATTGGGATTACAGGCATAGTGCTTACACTCCTGTATACTCGATTTTGCAGAACGCCCGAGGATCAACGGGCACAGATATAGTAACACCAATAGAAAGAAGACAGAATCACAGGCATTGGTCTCCGCTAGCATCAAAAAACTCAAATATCCAATGACCAATTATTGAAACAACACGTGCCCTGCAAGCTGCTAAACTAAATATACATTCCTGGAATATTGCAGGTGCAACAACTAAACTCATGGATAGTACCCTAACAGAAACTTGGGCTGCATATGATATCATAGCACTGCAAGAGACCTGGCTGTCAGGCCCACTTCAACTGCCAGGTTTTACATTACACCAGGTGTATGCGGTAAAAACGAGTCGCTTTGGAAGGTCGAAAGGCGGATTATCGGTCTATATATCAAACAACCTTAAGGTAGAATCAGAACAGATGTCGGTAACTTCCACAAATATTCAGATAATCAAACTTAATTTTGGCAGTGCCCATTGGATAACTACAATAATCTTTTTCAACATCTATGCTCATCCAAACGCCCAAGATAAATCGGTAACATTCAAAGAGTTAATACACGAAATAGCCAAAGTAAGATACAATACCCCGAACTGGGAAATATTGATTACAGGTGACTTTAATACCCACCTTATTCACACACCAGATGATGACGACCAGTTAGCAGCAGAAAATGAAATCTGGTTGGTAAATCATCAAACGATCCATCCTTGGAGGAAAGCTAATAAAGTAGGCAAAGAACTGGTCACCACCCTAGAATAATTTGGTTTGAGAGTAATCAATGGGAGAACACAGGACGATAATCCTCCAAATTTAACATATTATGGACCGACTTCTGGGTCTATAATCGACTATACTATTCTTTCCTTACCATTAATACTGCAACTAAGCATGTTCAAAATTAAGTGCACTACAGACAGCGACCATTCAATCCAGCAAATAGCTATAGATTTAAATCCAGATAGATATCAGCTTGCTCCAATAATCGACGAGGGAAGCGAAGTAACTACCCAAAAACGACTGAATTGGTCATCTCATCAACTTCCAAAACTCGCAGACAAGGCTAAAACGATCTTGGAGGCTAGTATAGCGTTCTCTCCTATGGTATTGAACACCTGGACCAAATTTGTGACAGAATTGACAAACCAAAAACAAAATTCAATATCGAGGCGGATTAAAAGTTACATTCACCCACTATCTCAGAAAACTAAAGAATTAAAAAAAGAATTGAGAAAAGAAAGGAGGAAGGCAAAAAAACTAGATACTCAAGTAGTCACATGGGAAAAATTAAAACAATTGAAGAAGGAATTTAAGAAACATATCTGGCAAGAAAAAAGAAAAAGGACAGAAGAGTTCTGGGCAAAGCTGCTCCATAATTGCAAACAATCAAATACTAAAGCTTTTTGGAAAACAATAAATGGCTTAAATAAGGTAAACAATGTAACGGTATCATCGAATGTTACGGAACAAGATTGGATAGTTTATCTGACAACATTTTTTTTCAATGAAGAGCAGCTACAACTAAATAATTCCAACAAAGCCAATGAGACCCAGATAACAACCAGGATCGTAACATTGCCTTGCTCTGAGTATGTAACCAGTTCAGATAATACATGTTGTACACTCTCAAGAGTTGAAAAACGTGATCAAAGCTGGCAGAAGTGACAGTGCCCCAGGTCCAAATGGCATTCCACAGGTAATATATAAATAGGACCCAAAATATTGGGCTAACCCGATAACGGCATTGTTTAAAGAGGTGGAAAACACAGGTATGGTTCCAGATAGTTGGAGGGGATCAATAATAAATCCAATTTTTAAGGGAGGTGATAAAACAAAGCCAGCAAATTACAGATTAATAGCTCTCATTGATTCAGAAGCAAAATATTGCGCATCACTACTATTGGAAGATTTATTAGAGTGGTCAAATGCCAAGAATTTGATTCCACCTCAACAAACAGGATTTCGGAAAGGGTATGGTACAGCAATTAACATGGCAACAGTTGCAATAATTGCGGAAAAAGTAAACGCCTAAAGAAAAACTACAACTCTGCTTTATTGATCTGAAAGCAGCTTTCGATCAGGTGGATCGACCACTCCTATGGGCTAAACTAAGACGATGGGGCATTCAAGAAAAAATCTTAAGAGCAATTGAAATGCTATACACAGATACATGGGTTCAAATTAAGGTGGGAGATGGTACGAGAATATCAAGGAAAGTACCAACCACAAAGGGCCTTAAGCAAGGGTGTGTGCTTGGCACACATTTGTTTAACCTCTTTATGGCTGATTTATCTACCCACCTGGACCAAGTAAATTCACACGCTCCAAGGTTAGGCCCATTAATGATATCTCATCTGTCATATGCCGATGATATTGTGCTGCTGAATCACACTGAAGTTGGATTACAAAGATTAATCAATGAAACTGCGGTATTTACAAAACTTAACAAATTGGAAATTAATATTGCTAAGACTAAAATCATGTCTATAAGAAATAAACCCAATGCTTCATTAAAAATCAAGCTCGGTAATGCAACTATAGAAAAAGTCAGTTCTTTCAAATACTTGGGCTTCAATTTTGATAAAAATTTTAATTTTCATATACACCAGCAGTATGTGGTTAGAAAAACAATGCTCTAACACACACATTCTGTGTACTTGCAGAAAAACTTGACGCCCCTCCTATCAACCATTGCTTTCTGTTATCAAAGCAAAATTGCTTCCATCGCTAACTTACGCAAGTATGGTGATGCATGGTAAGGATTCCAAAATGTTGGATAGACTACAAATTTAAACATACAAACGGGTCTTTGGTCTCCCTTGTAATGCTTCTCCTGCTCAAATCCGTTTGGAATTTGGATTGACCCAGCAAAATATAGGAAGAAGATACCATTTTATTAAATCCATGCACAAAATACGAAATAATCAGTCCAGCCCATTAATCAGCGCGTTATGGGAATCTTTGATCAACGATAGGAACTCAAGTTACAACAAATATTTGCTATCATCATTACAAATATCTAATACGGGTGAGCTATGGGACTTGAATCTGATGCATTCCACTTTTTGCCACGCGATGAATAAAGCAGCAAAAATTCATTCGCTAGTTGAGGATAAAAACATATTCTCGCGGCGATCCCATGCCTGGATGACAATTCAAACCTATGTCACCTATGTCACATTGCAGCCTGCAACATACTTACATCTAACCTATCCGGCCTATCTCAAGAAAAAATTATTGGCTATACGCTTAGGAGAACTGCCATCCTTAGCAGATAAACCGTTATGGAGAAATAGAGGCCCAAAAATGTGCAGGTTATGTGGTGCCCTTAAAGAGGACTTTTTGCATTTGGTCTGCATATGTCCACTACTAAATAATCTACGCCGTATACTTTTAAAGGCCCTATTAAACGAGAGAGGGATTCGCACATGCAGAACAGCTATCATGAGAAGCCTGGACCCCACAGACCCTCAGCTAAATTGCAAACTCTTGAGGTTTTTACAACTACATGATAAAGCAGTTAAACAGAATTCCAAGCAGCTTACAACAGTATAAGGACCTTAGCCTACATTGTGAGCAAAAGACACTTATATGATATTGACATAACTGTGGGATGTTGACATTTGGAACTGCGGACATTTTATAAACAAAACTAGTAGTTAATTTTATACTGATGCACACGCCACTTTATAATAATCGAGAAGAGTATTAATGGTTATGAATTGAAGGAATTGTATAATAATACGCTGCAAAGAAGACCAATATATTCTCCTGTATTGTGGCAATATTAATCAATGTTTTAAGAAAACTGATCATTACAAGAAATTATTTTAATTTTAAATATGCACATTTATTTTGTATTAATTGTAAAATATTGTGACAGTTTTTATTAACTTATAACAATAAACTTAAACTTTTCTACCTGACATCCATATCCTCCTTTCCCCAACTAGAGTGTGACTATGGGATGGCACCAGGCACCAGATACTCTAAACAACCCAGAAATAGGGTAAGAAGTATGAATGTAAGCTTGTCTATTTGTTAATGCATGCACAATAGCGAACACCACGTATGTTTACATTTATTCACGAAACTGTGTTATCCTCCATCCTTGTGTAAGATAATGTGTCGGCCTCGCCTTCAAGCGGGTCAACCCATCAGCCCGTACTTACAGAATTTCAATAAGGGTTTTCTGCACACACTGAAAATGTTTGGCAGGCAATGTTTTACTGAATCTTGGGAGGTGCACACAAATTGAAAATTAGACAACTTATAGCACCAAACTTGTTTGGTGTAGGTGTGAGTACCTGATATACCAGCCATTCACTGAGAATGAAGATTTAACAGGCCTCCTTTCAGAGAGAGAGGCCACCTGCTTGACCACAGGTGTTTGAACACATCATGAGTCTGTGTCCTTAGTAATATGTGTTTTTCTGTCCTTAGGTATGTTTCACTGATGGAGTATTGACTCAGGTAAGAGCATTAGGCCTTATTAGGCCTTATATATGCGCATGGAATGCATGTGTTGTTTAAGCAGGGATAAGTACACACATGTCAAGAAGGCCCCAGATCTGATTGGACTCTTTGATGTGCCGAAACTTGTTGGCATTTTAAAACCAAGGTGAAATGAGCAGTAAAATCTCAATTATAACCTTGTAATACTTTTTAATCATATCCCTAGTACCCTACTAATAAAGGATCCTTTTGGGTATACTGCAAGGTATTTTTAATATTTTCTTCTATTTTTCATCTGGATTCCTGCATTATCCGTTAAGATATTTCCTAAGAACTCCCAAAAAAAACGTTTTTTGGTTCAGTCCGCCCTGATGGTATTACCCTACCAGGGTGTGGATAGGTGCCGATGATGAAGCATGTCACGATCGCATATGCCTCCATATAACACGTGCTTTTTTACGCAGGCAATTACAACTCGGTCGTCACATGTGAATGAGGTGTCTACTCCAATATCTTGGGATATCCCCATAGGACAGTGAAGTAGTGGCCCCATTGAACCCTGCCCCCTCGCCCAGTTGCCCTCACGGGACTATTTGGGAGAATGCCACTGGGTAGGTAATTTCCCTCTCTCCTCTTGTGAGAATGGAACTTTTAATCTCATCATGAGGATTTCTGGGCAGCCAGCGCAATAACAGCCACATGTTGCATAAATGCATCTGGATGCAGGGTGGGCATAGCATGCAGTTAATTTTATGGTCGTTCAGTGTCTCTGGAAAGGCAAAGGATTATTGTGGCTGTCAGTTACAAACCTCACTGGTATGTTTGCATTATTACTTTTATTTCTGATTTTGAATATATTTGTCAGTGATCTGCTTTGTGGCTACTCTCCCTGTGTTTTTGATCCCATGCAACACGTTAACGTTCTTTAGAATAGCGCTGTGAGGCCCTGTCGACGTTGTTCACACTACAAAAAATCTTCATAAAATAAAAAGAGGGGACATGGGCTTTTGCTGCTCACATGTTGCATGAATGTGTTAGTGCACAATGAAAATGATTAATTCTGTGATTGATACTTTCATACTTCCCGCAACATGAAATTTATAGATTCCAAAAAGAGCACATATGTACAAAAAGCACTTACCGTTTTGAAAATTCACATGCCAATCAAAAGCAATCAGCCTGACTAAATAAGGAAAATAACACGTGATAGCTGTACCATGACCTTTTAATTGCGTGCGGACCAACACCAAAATAATCTTTTTCAGAAAGTACTCACACAATTTATGTTTGGGTTTCTGCATCTGCAGACTAATTAAAGATTAACCTCTGCTGAGCTGTCCACATCCTGGTAATCTCAGTGCAATCAACATGTAATGAAAAAGCTGAAATCCACCAGCTGCCTTTTTGTTGTGGGATATATTGACCGAGGTGTAAATTGGTGTGGTTGTCCAGATTGTTTTGTATCTAGATAAGTATTAGGTTTCCAGAAGCCTCTTGTACCGTACATTTTGAACCATTTTCTGCTTCGGGTGGTTTAAACAATATTTCGAAAATGGAGGGAGGTAGGCCCGGTCTTATTGAGTGTTGGCCTCTGGCGAAGCTTGCTTTTGTTATCATAAGTTGCTGTTCATTGCACAATACAATAAAACAGAACTGCCATGTTGCAGGAGGTTGATTTAAAGACATTTAGCAGCCTAAAATGTGTTATCAGTGAATCATCATATGAGAATTTGTACACAACCCAAATAGGCAGCCAACAAATAATCACACATTAAATTTACCAACAAGAAACAATGCCAAATATCACATTTATTGACTTAATTTTACCGTTATCTGTTTTTCTTGTACCAAAACTGTCCTTGTCCCGGTCACATCTGATTTTTTGTTGTTCTAGGAACATCTATTCTGTTTCCAGTGCTTTCTTTGTAAAAACAACAAACAACAAAAAAAACGTAAAGTTAACCAAAGTTTTTCCTGGCAGTTCAGAGTTTGCAGAATTTTGTGGATGCCAAATGACAGGGCTGTTTATTCTTGATTCCATCCTGTGCCCCTTTCTTCCTCCCGCCCTACACTTCCTATATTTATATCTCACTCTGTGTGTTTTTGTTCATCCTTGCCTTATTCCTTTGTCTTTGTTTTCCTATCTTTTGCTTCATCGTTCTTTTTCATTTTCCTGCCTTTGTCTCCGCATGTATTGTATCAAAGCCATATGGTTTAACAGTACGTCACCGTCCCCAAAAATGAGTGCTGGTGCCCTCCATCTACAATCCCTGGCACAAACTAAGCACCCCTAAACCAGTCTGTGTGTTTTAAACAATGTCACAATTGAAAATAGACAGGGGCCTCATTAAGGAGTAGTTAGTATGGCAATCTCGTTTAGTGCTGCACCGTTGTTGTAATGCCTTCGCAGGCATTGCTTGCTTCGCCTGTTACCTTTTCTAGAGCACCACAAAACGGCACTTGTAGTCAGATATGTGCTCCAATTTCAAAGAAAAACTATGTTTAGGGATAGCAGTCACAGTTCACGTTTGCTGGACCTGTGTAACGTCACATATTCGTAGCAAGCACATATGATAACATGTGGCTCCATTCCGTCGTAAATGATAAATATTAGCCAGGCCAACTAAAGCAGTGATATAGTACAAAAAGGCAGAAAAGACAAGTAAACGCGAATTTATTTACATTTACACTCAAAAACACAGTCCTGTGCACTTTACTTTTCAATTTCAGTTCATGCGAATGTATTTGGACTTTTTTCCGTGAGATCTTTTTCCTTAATTATTCTTATGCTCCAAAATACTGAATAACACATGAATAATACATAAAGCATACAATTTTAATATGAATATTGCAGAAATCAAATGTAATATTTTCCAAAAACGTCGAGTAAGCCAATTGCACTAATGGCGTCAATTTTTTGGTGTGGAAGATGTATTTTATTAATGCTATTTGCCTAAAGCCATAAAAAGAGCAAAATAAATCTGTTTATATCTAACCGACATATTTGCACATATTAAAGGAATAATAATTTTGAATGAATAGATGATATAGATCGAAATTCCTCTATTAAGTATCCTCAAACGTTTGATGCATTTATCATTCGGTCACTAGTGCTGAGGGTGGATGTACAGGAATGTAGAAACCTAAATTTTGGTCATCAGTTGGAGTAGGAGTCAGGGTGCCTTCAGGATGCTTTGACACTGAGTGCAGAACCTTCTGTGCTGGTAGAGATGACTGAGCATGAGTGGTGGGAAGGTTGGTGGAGGCCCTCCTTTTCCACGAACCACAGGCTTTTGCGTGAATGGGGATAACGGTGATTGACTGTGTGGATATGGAAAAGCAATGTTTTGAATTCAGAATTGTAGCAGTGAACACGGATTTTTAACAAGCATTGGCAAAGCCAATAGGTTTGACCTTTAAGGTCTGGCCACCCATGGAGCTATTGGCTTTGCCAATGTTTGTGGACATGTGGTTGTACATCTTAGAATGGTTTATCCATACATTATTAGTTTACTACTGATGGAGCAGGGTTTTCGCGAAAATAAAACCTGCTCGGATTGAACCCTAAGTAACATTTACTAACCATGTGCAGTGAAAATTATGGGGGAAAAGGCCTAACATGAGGGAAAATGCTACTGTGCAAGCACGTACTAAAGTAATAATAGTAGGCCGCAAATGCTTTTTGACTAACGAAAATAAAAAGGACTAATGCTGCTTTTGTGCACGTTATTAATGTCTGCTAAGGAATAGGTAATAATTAATAGGGGTTGCGCAGGGATAAATGCAGCAATGGGTTGATGCGTAGAGAAAAAGCATTATAAGTGAATAATAAATGCCTGTGTTTGTCTTATAGAAGTATGTTTTTCTATTCTGCATGGCAAATAATGGGTCAAGGAGTCGCCAGAAATTAAAAGCGTTTAAAAGATGAAAATTTGAGAGTGAAGAAGAAGGTGGAATATTATTCTGTCCTCCGAATCCTGAGTGTCTGCCAAGACTTGTTTGAAAGAACAATGCGACAAATAGAGGGAAGCTTCCTCTGCAGAGAGGCGCTCAGCGAAAAAGTTATACAAAGTTTGCAACATTTGCCGGAGTAGAGGAAGAGAAGAATGACAGAGGCTCGAATTTGTATTTCCTGGGGTGGAAGTTTATGTCATTGATTAAATAAAAACAATGGGACATTTAGTAAGATTGACATGCCGAGAGTGGTGTGACTATACACCCCCTTCCTTAACTAATCAAATATGAAGAAAACCTTTAGCTGGATACATGTGTGGGTTGGACATTTGGGTTTTAGGGTATAATTGAGGTGCCTGGTGGGAGGGGTTTAGGAGATTGACTCGTGAGGCTGTTGGGAGATCGTCGTTGTCGTCGGTTTTGCTGTTCTGTTTCCTGTCTACTGATTCCTGACTTAGTCTTTGCCTCTTCAAATCTTCTTGAGGGGTCTTGCTGCTCTCACGGCCAGAGGGTAGATTTCTTATTCCTATTTGGGTTAGTATAGACTGAAATCTGAATTTGCATAATCATTTACAAATGTATTCTGTTTCTGAATCTTTTGTCCCTTCGCCTTTCCACTCCTTTCCACTCCTTTATGCATTGTCATTGATATGAATTTATCATTTTCTCTTCTGATGTTGTTGGCCTTGTGACGATCTATGATTCATGCTGTATGTTGGTACTAAAGAGCATTATTTCACATTATTTAGATAAACATTATACATTTACAAATGAGTCTGTCTTTATTAGAGGTGATTCATTCCCAGAGTATTGATTTGCCAAATGTAATCAACTATATAAAGATTGCATCGCTAATTTTGGTATAATAGGGATGAGAGTACACTATTGGAGATTGATAAGTATAGTTTTTTGAATCACACTAACCCAGCATGAAGGGACTTGTTGGGTAATGGAAATTGGGCCCTGTCTTTGGAAAATTTCTAGTCCTGAAACGCTGGATCACTACCATTAGGTCTAGAAATCAGCGCTATCAAATTGCACATGTGTACTTTTTGTAATCAATGTGCAGAATTTCAAGCTGAAATGAGAATTGCTGAAGCACATATTCAGTGGCCTGACCATGCCTTGCAGCCCAGGACTGGGACTTGCCCGAGGCACTATCCCTTCTAAGTTTGGAGGCTGACCGATTTAAAGAAAAATAGCTCTGTCACTACGAGATTGAGACACATTTTCAAGAGATACAACCTGCCTGGTGCCTCCACATCGAGAGACTGTCCATTTGCAAGAGTTACACACAGACATGTCTCATTCACTGCAAGCCTTGCATTGACTATAAGAGTCTAAGTGAGGGAAAGCAAGATGACATTTATAAAAGCTGACTTGTTTTCTCATTTACTCTACTATATTGAACAGGACACCTGTGTATATGTTGTATTCTTTTTATAATGCCAAGGCGTTGGATAATAAAAACATAAATTGCTCTGAAGTGATGAAGCAAGTTGAAGAACACAGGAATTTCGGGTTTCTTCACAGGAGAGAATGGGATGAAATAAACTCAGGGAGCCATGTAAAATAAAGTTAAGTGCAAGGTAAAGATAAGTGGAGATAGTGAGTAATTTGTAAAACAAACATGAGAGTACGTGCCCACATTTTTCCCAGAAGGCTGCCGCTCACTGTCACCACTGGCGCATTGCTCTGTAGTTGCAGATCACTGTCTTTGGCACTAGCTCCAGACCCATCTCCAAGTAAGAAGGCTGTTAATAATTGCTGGTGCGTCTGGAGCTAGCACCAAAGACAGTGGCCGGCGGCCATGGACAGTGAATAGCGCCCATGGGCAGTGGTAGTGGTGGAAGTGGGCTGCATCAGTGGTGAAAGTGGGCGGTGGTCTTCTAGAAACATTTTGTGCACCTGCACTTATTTATTTATTTAATTATTTATAGGGCACCATAACCCAGACATGACATTATTTGAGCAAAGTACATTTCCTTTTGATATATATATATATATATATATATATATATATATATATATATCAAATTTAGTGTTCGCGTATACCTCTGCCAACAGATGGCGGCGGGCTACCGGCGAGGTCGCGATCCTCCAAATATCAAAAACGCCAATCCTCCTCACAGAGATCAAAGATTGTGCCGAGCCCAAAATCCGTTTTTAACGTGGTTTATTACATCCAAAGCATATGGCAAACAATGCCCGACGCGTTTCGGAACAGCCGTTCCTTTCTCACGGGTTAATTTGACATTTGATTTCACCCATAACATATAGTGCAAAAAAAGTGTAAACAATAACAAAGGACTACTTCGTGACCTCAAATGAGTGAACAAAACGGCATCCATTTTGGAATGGTAAATTTCTACATACTAATATATATTTCCAAGTGGAAACAAAACATACTATGAATTTTCATCAAGCAGAACATACTAAAGTGTTGAAAATATTCACTAATATTTACCTGGGGATTTCATTTGTACTGAAATACCTCCATACACAGAATTATTTTTACACAATTTTAAAGTTCGAAATTGTTGCAATTCTGCCCCAGTGGGCATGTTGATTTTTCAACCTATAATGTTCTATTATTGGCCTCAATTTATCCTCTTTTGTATATACATACAATTTAGCCCAAGTGGGCAAATTCATTTTTGAAAAATTATAAAACTTCAGATTTCACATATAACACCATTCACAATTGATCATTTTGCGTTTTCTTCATAGCAAGGTATTTACTCCGTCTCCTAAAAAAAACAAAAAAACAAATACACTGATCAGTAATGATCTGATTCATTGTTTAAAAACAAACATCATACTTAAGAGGCAATCTACGGGATTTGATATAAAACCAGCATCTTATTCCAAGAAACTCTTTCATCTATCAGCCTAAATGTACCGATAACTCTTCATCCTTATTAATTCCTTCAGGGTACATGGTTTCGTACTTTATAATCATTCTGGATTCTAGCCGACATAGCTCACGAATCCTGTTCCCTCCCCTTTCTGAAGTGGAAATTCTGTCCAGGGCACAATATCTAAGTAAACTGGCATTTTTGTCGTGGCAATCTTTAAAATGACGGGCAATGGGATATTGTCTATCTTCATTAGTAATTGCCCGCATATGTTCTAAAATGCGCTTTTTCACCTGATTGATGGTGCTGCTGATGTATATCAGATGGCATGGACAAATCAGAGCATATACACAAAAATCTGACTTATAGGTCAGATGTTTAGAAATTATAAATGGTTTCTGTGTTTTTGATAACTTAACTTGCTTGCAATTGATACTGTTACGGCATGCCTTGCATGCTTGGCAAGTGTAACAACCTTGTATCTTGAATTGCGAGCTAGTCTCTACGGGCAACATGTCTTTTAATGCTGGGCATCTATGAAATTTGATTTTGGGATTACTATCAACACATTTCGCTAAAGTTTCATCCATGCCCAATACATTCCAAAAAAATTTAAGACATTTACGTACATCTCCTGCTTGATTACTGAACGATGTGATAAATCTAATGGAATCCTCCCCTTCATTGGCATTATTTGATTTTCAACAATTCCTCCCTTTTAACTTCTTTCAATTTGTCACACGCTTTTTTAATCACTTTCTGTGAATAGCCTCTCTCTGCAAATCTTGTCCTCATGCTGTTCATTTCTTCCATAAATGCTAAGTCAGAACTACAGTTGCGGCGTGCCCTCAATAACTCTCCATAAGGTATACTATTTATGAGGTTAATAGGGTGACAACTCTCGGCATGTAATAAACTGTTGCCGGCTGTTTTCTTCCGGAACAGTTTACTTTCCAACCGACTTCCGTTAACTTCAATTGCTACATCTAGGAATTCGATGGTGTTCCTGTCCATTGAGCAAGTGAACTTAAGATTTAAGTTGTTGTCATTCAGGGACTCGACAAATTCACTAGCTTCACTCTCATCCCCTCTCCAGACACAGAAAATATTGTCAATGTATCTTGCCCAGAGGACGACATGGCGGTTAAAGGCTTCGATGTTCTTTGCCACCTGCTCCTCCCACCAGCCTAGGTACAAATCTGCATAGCTGGGGGCGAAGCAGGTTCCCATTGCCGACCCCTGGGCTTGACAGTAGATCATGTGATCAAAAATAAAGAAATTGTTCGTCAGACAGATAAGCATCATATTTAACAGCATCTCAGTATGCATCAAATAACACAATGGACGACTCTTTAGATAATATCGGCAGGCTTCTAAGCCCAAATCATGGGGTATACAAGTATAAAGGCTGTTCACGTCAAGTGTCAGCAATATCATATCTTGTTCCCAATTTACATTTTGAATTTGTCTAAAAAAATCCCCAGTATCTTGTACGTAAGATGGCAATGCTTGTACATATGGTCTAAGAAAGTAATCAATGTACTTAGAAGTATTTTCGTACATACTTCCTATTGAAGAAACAATCGGCCTACCAGGAGGATTACATTTGTCCTTGTGAACCTTAGGCAATAAATACATTGCAGATAATTTCGGAAATTCACAATACAAAAATTTGAACTCATCATTTGATAACAATTTGTCATTTTTCCATTTCACAACATTGCTTCTATACCTCTCATTGCTGGCCTCATAGCATTTTCTATCACTTTTACATAGCTGTTGAGATCACCAAGTTGCCTTTTTCCCTCATCTAGGTACATTTTTAGTGGCCAGACCACTACGTTTCCACCTTTGTCTGACTTCTTAATGACAAAGTCTTTGTTGGTCTGCAGTTCTTTAATAGCTATCTGTTGGCCCTGGGTGAGATTACTATGAAAATGTGTTTTACGTTTTGCCAGTAAAACCTCAATGGCTTCGTTGTGTATTTGAGGTAAAAAACCCGATTTGGGTTTAAACCCACTCAAACTGGCTTGATCAATCATGACATTTTCTTGTGCCAAACTTGTTAATGGGTCATCTACCCAGTTATCTGCCCCCTCAAGCTCTCTAAGTGTGTGCAGGGTCTCTATATCTTCAATCGCAAGATTAGACTCCCTATCTGGAGCTATAGATAGTATTTGTTTCTGTCTATTTTCATGCCATTTCTTAAGTTTCAATTTACGGGTAAAAAAAAGCAAATCAATTCTGCTCTCAGTATAATTAAATCTTTTAGTGGGGCAAAAGGTTAATCCTTGAGATAGCACATCAATTTGATCATCAGTCAATAAGATATTGGATAAATTCAATACCGTAAGTGTGTCCTTCATTTTGTGGCGGTTTTGCCCCTTGTTGTCATTCCCATGAAGCTTTGTATATTGCTTTGTTGTTTTGCGCCTTGCTTGCCGCCTCTGGCGCCTCGACCTCGACCTCTTGTTGCTTGGGGACTCGCCGACTCTTGTCTTCCCCTTACAATTATGTCGAACTCCTTTAAAATGCTGGATTTTGCTCCCACTATTTCTTCCCTTTCCGAGGTCTTATTACCCAGAATTCCAATAGCTGTAGATTCAGCTGGCGGGATTAGCGATGTAGTGGCTGCATCACTTACGGCTTCAATATTTTTGTCCCTTGTGTCCTGTGGTACCGCAATCTGTGTTTTCGTTGCTTCTCTTAGATGGTCAAATTTTTTACCAAATGTCAGAATTTGTCCTTGGTTGTAGTCAATTTCATCTCGATGAAATTTACGCTGTTTTTTTAGCTTAATTTCCTACTCCGCTTTCTCAAGGCGCAATTTAAGTTTGTTCATTTCTGTTTCAAATTCATTATCAGTGCATTTTTCTTTAACCGCATTGGATATCTTTTCCATTTCTAGAGATAGTCGTTCAGTGTCCTTTATTGCATATTTTATCAAAAGTTTTAACATCACTGTAGAGCAGTCATGGTTATTTTGTACCCATTCTTCGGTAAGATCTGGGTCAGGATCAAAGGTGGGGGTAATGAAAATACGTAAGCCCCTTGGGACTCTCCTGTGGTCCACGTACTTTTGAAGGGCTGTTGCCTCCCACCATTTTGCCTGTTCCATCTTGGCTGCTTTCAATAAACTATCCCACAATTGCTGTTTAGTTTGAAAATCTTTAGCCCTGGAATGGCTTGCGTTATCGTCATCAGCGCGGCTGTTTAAAATTGGTATAAACAGCAGTTCCGCTGCTTTCCGCCGTGTTGCCTCTCTGTTTGCCAACATTTTCAAAAGTTACAGGTGCTCGATAACGTGAGTACCCAAATACTGGAAACTCCCAGTGTGTCCACGTTTGATACAGTTGTGACTTATCTCAGTCACACTGCATCCGCCAGCCTTGCCGCTTTCCGTGTATTTAAAGTAATGGGCTTCGGATTCCCTGCACCGGTGCTGCCGTCCTTAGCAACCCGAGGTAAAGTCGGCCGACTTCCTCCATTGTTGCGCGGTCATGCTCCTGCTGCAGTTGTCCCAACGTCCTTCAATGTAGATACGGAGTCAGTCGAAGCGGGCAGAGGAATATTTAGATAACAAATTTAGTGTTCGCGTATACCTCTGCCAACAGATGGCGGCAGGCTACCGGCGAGGTCGCGATCCTCCAAATATCAAAAACGCCAATCCTCCTCACAGAGATCAAAGATTATGCCGAGCCCAAAATCCGTTTTTAACATGGTTTATTACATCCAAAGCATATGGCAAACAATGCCCGACGCGTTTCGGAACAGCCGTTCCTTTCTCACGGTTCAATTTGACATTTGATTTCACCCATAACATATAGTGCAAAAAAAGTGTAAACAATAACAAAGGACTACTCCGTGACCTCAAATGAGTGAACAAAACGGTAAAACGGTTTGCAGAGGTGCACTTAACTGTCAAACGGACCTGTCAATCAGGCTTGTGGTGTTGAAATGGTTATCTTAGCAAAAAGGTACTTGCGGGGCAAGTTGAGCAAAACCCTTTGGAATTTAAGCAAGGAGCTGGCCCAGGACCAGGAGCAGGTGTCTCCAGGCAGATCTGATCTTCCTGGCTCAGGGGACTCGAGTGCAGTAGTGCTCTTGCTATCCAGGGTGCTGAACTGGATCTGCGGCCAGAGGAACTGGCAGGCGTGCAAAGAGAGGGTAAAAACAAATGCAAGATCTTTCCGATGGATCCAGACGGGTGGCTGGTCATCATGCAGGTGAATCTCTTCTCTTGAAGCGTTGAGTAAAGCAGGTTGTAGTCGGACTAACTACCAGGAAATCTTTATCCAGAGTTCCAGGGGAACATTGTAGAAAGCTAACCCTCACTGAGGGTTGGGACTACAGTTCCCAGAAGCTACTTGCTCAAGGACTTTGAGCGGCCATGCCGGACAGCTCGGGGAACAGCACTTTCAGGTCGTGGACTTAGCGGTTTGTGCCTGCCGACTGCAGTGGACTAGTTCCTCTAGCCCAAGGGAGTTCTTGTGAAGTCAGGCGTTTGCAGCGGTTTGCCTTCCTTGTGGAACCAGCCTTTTGCCTTGGTCGAGTCGGAATCCAATGGGTGCAGGGTGGCTGCCATAGGTGCCAACCTTAGAACCTATTGTCATGGAGTTTTGCCTTGTCGTGGACACAGGTTTCTTCTTGATATCACGTCAAATCCATAGTTCTGGTGTCTCGGCTGCCCCTTAAATCCTGTATTCAGGGGGTGTTAGTGGGTGTGAGGACTAGTAGCCGATGGGCATCTAGTCCTGCGGCTAATCTGCCCCAATAGTGACCATATCCGGTGGGAGTATGTCACTAAAACTAGTCAGAACCTGCTTTTTAGTCTAAATTCATGAAGGCTAAAACCATCCACAACTGTACACCTCAGCTGCGACACCCAAGAGGTGTGGTCAGCCTTGTGGAGTTACACACCTCCTGCACAGCTAATTTATAGCCTGACTGCTAACAACAGTGCCTGGAGCATGGAGAGGCTTTGTCCTCAAGTGGGGGACAAGTTCCTTCGTCCCATGGCGCCGGTGAAGCCTTTGTGGCTCACCGCCGTGATGGTTCATTCATCAGCCATCCTGTGTGGGCGGAGGTGTCACCTCCTGCACATACAGGTCTTTGTCTCTGACCTCTCCCAGCATGAGGTCAGACTTCTGTCTTGGTGACAAACCTTTGGAAAAGCCCCCCAAGGCACGAGAACACTGGGTTAACTTGGTGGGCACTGTCTAAAGTGCCACCTAGGTATGTGTTGGTTAAACCTCGACACCACCATCATGACAGAGGTTAAAAAGCATGGTGTCTGATACCAACATGATGTAAATCGACCAATCCATAATGGAGCTGGACATCTGGGATATGTCCAGTGTCCAGCCCATGTTATCCTACAGAAGATCGGTCACTTGCGGTAGAATTGCATTTAGAATTCTACCACAGTGCAATATATGCTTGCACTTATATTTCCACACAGATAATATAATGCACCCTGCCTCCTGGGCTATAGGAGGCCTACCTTAGGGATGACTGACATATATTAAATGCAGTGAGTTGACCCTGTCACACATGGTGTGTGCAGGGTGGAACTCGAGCAGGTAAGCTGCTCGTGCAGGGCTGACATGGCTAACCTGCAGCCTTTGGTCTCACTCGGGTCACTCAGGATGGCACAATAAGTGCTGCAGCCCTGGTGTCCCTTTTACATCCCTGCCCTGGGTACCACTGGTACCTTATACTAGGGACTTACAGGGGTGTAAAAGCACTTGCCAATTGGGTGTACCAATTCACATTTACAGTTTAAGGGAAAGAGCATTGGTGTTGGGGCCTGGCTAGCAGGACCCAGCACACTTTCAGATAAATTACCACAGCATCTAGCAGCAAAAAGTGGGGGCACACCTGCAAAAGGCCAGTTTACTACACATTAATTATCTAATTTTCTAGACGTTACTCAAATTTTAGACCCATATCAATATATTAAGTAAAGTGTCATGAGTGATTGGCTGGTGGGCTTGTTTTCGTGCTGCTGGAGTTTGGAGTGCGTGTTCGTTTGAAATATGGAACGACTGTCGTTCACTGACTAGCCCTGACCTGACAGGCTGGGCGTCCTGAACATCGCAAGTCAAAGGAATTACTATTGTACCAGGATGCCCGCTGGCTATATTTGGAAGTAAATGGAGTGTTCAAGGAAGGGCCACTGTTTGAATCGGAGGCCCGCCCAATCTATACATTGTAAGTAGCCAAGGTGTGCTCAACAAGTAGGTTTGCGGGGGTATTTTCCTTTGCACGTCGTGAGGATGAAAGTTTGAGGAAAGCAGTAAAGTGAGAACTGTGAATTTATGTTTATAATAAAAGTGGCATTACCTTGATTTAACGTAGCATGCCATACCGTTCAGCCCTATGCAATTTAGCAATAACCATTATCAATGTACTCTGAGATTTATTTCTGTGAACCCCTATTATATATATGAAAAAATATTTATTTCACTACAAAAATTATGAATATACACACATGCTTCGGAATTTTCTTGCTCTCTCTAAAAAATTTTTTAATGAATTTATCTCTAAGTAACCTTCAATTATGTATTGATGTCAAATTATGACATATTGAAATGTTTACAAATCTATATAAATATACATGTTTCAATAAATCCCTTGCGGCCATTCTTACCTAGAATACTTTTAGAAAGTTGGCATTTTCTTGCCTTTTGCTTTATGGTGCTTGTAGCCTGTCCTAGGTTTCATGACTGGTTATAGTTGGCAGTTGGACTTTGTTAATGCTTCCCAGATGGTCACACAATAGAGGGATTAGATGTGCCTGAATGGAGCATCTGCTGGCAGGATGGAGGGGTGAAGCTCACCAAAGCCCCACTTGCAACTGAATAGGCTGTGCTCTGGCTTCACACAAAGGGCTTCTCACCATTGCATTGTCCCTGTAGCCAGCTTTGAGTCGGGGCAGGGGAGAGTCAGGAAATTCCAAGCACTTCAAAGAGAAACCTCTAGAAACGTCTACTTCAAAGAAGGCACCAGCTATAAAAAAAGGGACTCTCAGACCTACTCTTCAGTTCACTGTCTGGACCTGTGGAAGGACTCTCAGAGGACTTCCTCCTGCTTGTGTGGCCTGTGGTGTACTCCACAAGACAGCTTTGCTGCACCTGGAAGGACTGCTTTGCTGCTGGAGCCTGTCTTGAACCATCAGAGGCCTGCCCTGCTGCTTGAGCCCTCTTTCATCACTTGAACCCGGAACTACCAGCCAAAGGCTAGTTTTCTGGCCTCCTGTTCAGAGCCACAGCAACATAACAGGCTCCCACCATCTTGAATCAGCACTTGGATCGAGCCTGAGTGAGTCCTAACCCCCCAAGTGGTACCCCTCCAGTCCTGGACCCATGGTGATGGTGGTAAAGGTGCCTAGCTAGCAAAAATCCAAAACTGCTCCAAGAACCAAGTGAAGACCAGGACCAACCTGCTCATCTATCTGACCAGAGTGCGTTGCCGGTCGGCCTGTCTTCATGGTAGCTCCGGCTACGTTCTTCTCCGCAGCTGCCAATCCTGTTCACTGCTCCTTCTGTGAAGGGGTATCCGGCTTCCTGGAACTCTCATAGGCTACAGCCTCCAGCTTCATCCTGCTAAAGAATTTTGACTTCCAAAGAAGAGACTAAGTACGAATTCAGGAATCATCATCGCAGGTCCCCGATGACGACACTCCCTCCTAGACACTGCCCGCAGCCTTGCCCCATTGAACTTTATCTTCTCAGAACATTTTCTTCAAAATTTCATCGAAGTCCAAATGCAAGCTCTGACTGGGCTTAATCCACTTCTTGTATCCGACCAGCGCTCCATAGCAGTCGGCCATATTTTTCGATTTTGACCTATGTCTCGCGCAACTAGATTACTTCGGTTGGCGCTTTGATCTTTTAAGCTCTTTACTAAAAACGTTAAAAATTCATAACTCCGGTTCTACATTTGTCATTTTGGTGTCAAATAATTTATTAAAATGTACTCTATTTTTATAAATTGGTGTGGGATTTTTCTTGTGTTGTTTTTTCACATGTTACTGTTAGTGTGCTGCATAAATATTTACACATTGCCTCTAACTTAAGCCTGAATGGTTTTTGTGCCAAGCTACCAAGGATTAAGCAAGGGTTAATGTAGTGGCTTTTGTGGTTTACCTTGACAGGGATTGTGGGTGTTGCTTGAACAGGGTTCACCCCACCCCCCCCATTCAACCGACAACCCAATTTCTCACAGTCCTCCACAAGTCAACTTCAAAATCATTGAAATATTGAAATATTTTCATGAAGCAGCAGTTCCACTTGTTGTTAATAGAGGTCCAACTCATGTATGAAGCAACTGCTTCAAATGACTTGTACCAAGCTGAGGAGGTGTGGCTTTAGTATATAAATTTGCATACACACGTTTGCTATTTTAATCATTTGTGCTTGTTTTCCATAGGATTATTTGCCAAAGGTGTTTCATAATAATGAGTCAAAATTACAGATTTTAATACATTTCTTGATTTCTTTTAAAGTTTGTGATCACACTACTATTTATAGGTACAAGTACAATTAGAAAGCTTATTTTGGGTGTTTATGTTTTGGTGGGTGTAAGATTTGTTTTGATTTGAGAGGAGTGTTTTTTGCAAACTGACAGTGCTCATATAGCACTCTCATAAGGAAGATGTAGTTCCACAAGTAGTTACTAGATGGCTCTCTTAAGTCAGATTCAAGTGGTTGAAATGTCAATCACAATCCTGTGGGGGTGTGGCTTCAGCCTAAAATCTGCATACACACTATAGCACCTCTAATTATTTGCAGTTATTTTCAGTAGGATAAATAAATATGCCGAAGCTTGTTTACAGTGAGAAATGAACATTATCATTTACAATAAATGTCTTAGGAGTTATGAAAATAGTTGATGTAACCCTACTATATATAGGGACTATCAGTCATTGGGAAGTGCAAGTGTCTAACAATTTCTATTTTTGGGGAACAATTTTTTAGATTTTTATTTACATGTGCAAGGGCAAAATACAGTCACTCAGAGTCAAGGCATCCAATAGCTGGAGTGGGCCTGTTTGTTGATCTATACCTTCTGCTGGGCTTAGAGGGAGTATAAGGCTGATATGTCAACAGACCAATGTTGAAAAAGTGTTGATTGGGAGCCCTTATATCTGTATGTATTTTTTTGTATGATATGAGGCTGGCAAGACAGCTACAGCTGCCTTCAGGCCAGACCTAAAAAATGTCTGTTTATTCCAATCTCATTGCATTGGTTACCTCGTGAGGCATCTGACACACAATAAATAAATAACAAAAAATATGAACCCAGGAAGCCAAAACAAAACTATGTAAGTAAATGCAAGAGGATGCAACATTCTGTACAGAGGGTATCTTATTTTTTAAGATGATTACTGCCCGGAGTTGTAGTTAGCACACTGTGACATGCTGGATGAGGAGCTCTGTCCAGGAGCGAATCCTAGATCAACTCCTGCTGGCTTGTCTACTGTTGTGATGTCAATGGTAAGGGTAACGTATCCAAGCATCAGCATAGGAGCACCAGGCAGAGAGCTTTTCAGAGCCGAGTATTTAAATGAATGCACATATATTACATGCATTGGGGGGTGATGGAGGTGTGTCTTCAGTTCACCCTTCACTGTTGATATGGGCTCACACACATGTGCCAGTGCCCACTCCGGCCCTGGCTGCAAACCTAAACTAAAACTACTTGTCCCGCCCAACAGGGCCACACAGCTACCCCAAACGTCTGCTCAGGGATGTTTCATTTTCATAGCTTTTTTAACTGTCAGAACCCTCACTGGTAACAAGGCAGACTTTGTGAGTCTTCAGGATTTTGGGTCTAGAGCAATATCGCTACTACTATACCAAGTAATATGTTAAGGGTATTACGTCAAGAATATAATTGATTTATCGAGGAATATGAGATCATGTTCACAATGAACACTTCCCCCTACAGCACTGCAGCAGAGCTATCATACCTTTCCTGCTCCTCTCCTGTGCTACAGGTCTCGGCATTCTGAATTATCCTCCACTACACTGAAGCAACCCTAAGCAGCCTAGGGGAAAGGGTTTCTGAAACTAAGCCAACCCAGAACTGAATTGCTGTCCAAGCACATCACTCTAAGCCATTCCAGCATTGCCAACCCTTAGCTCATGACTAGGCCACTTTCTGAAACAAAGGCAAGATGGGCACATGGCCAACTGCCTCCATTAACACACGCTTAGGGGCAGATTTACAAGCCCCTTGCGACACTTTTGCGCCGCCGTTGCTTCATTTTTTGTGACGCAGCGGTGGCGTAAACAATGCGCCATGTTGAGGCCCATTTACAAGGTGAAGCCCTGCACCACATATACCTGCGTCAGGTATAATGTATGCATGGTGCATGTTCCCACGTGGGAAAGCCTTGTAGAAGTGACACAGTGAAATCTACAAGATTTCACTGCGCCACTTATAGGATGCCACGGCGTCAAAACCCTACGCCTGCTTGGAGCAGGCGTAAGGAGTGATGCAGTGTATTTGGAATAGGCCTCCCCATGCATTGCTGGAGTTGCGTCGTGCTTGTGACACGACTCCAGCAATGCGTGACTTTTGTGACTAAAGATGCGTCAAATTTTCTGACGCATTTGTCAATCCTTGCGCCATGGTGCACCGTATTGTAAATACGGCGCATCCATGGTGACGCAAGGGTTTTGCACGCAGGTGCAGGGAAACCGACTCATCTATACAGATGCGTCAGTTTCTTGTAAATAAGCCGCTAGTTTTTTAACACCTACATGCTTGTGGGATGCAGCCCAGCCCGATGATGTTGCACGGCAACAATAAAAATAGGTGTGTGAGTGGCAGCAACGGGGTGTGCCTCAAATGGCATTTCAGCCCTGAAAACCAAAAATTATGCTTTCAAGCTGCCAATGATGTACAGAGGATCGCACATCTGTCCCCACTGTCTGCCACAAACACAAAGGCTTTCTGGAGGGCTACTGTGTGCGGCACATTGGTGGTTTATGCAAAGCCAACAACAGTAAATCAACAAAAGGAGAGATTGATGCATGAGCTCTGGCAATGAAGCACACTATTTTGTGGGCTGTTGTGCACAATGTTAACAGGAAGAATGCCATTATTCACAGTGAGGGGAGCAGTGGCTTAAGTGGACTGGCTCATTGCTCCATGCTTTATGTGGTGGCAGGAGAAATCAAAATGTGAATGACACTACAGCAGATGACTGGATGAATAGGCCTGACTAAAAGCCACTGTCAGTATTTATGCATGCATACATGTATATTTTTAATTATTTTTTAGAAAACACAAAAGGTATTGGCTAATTTTACACCAAACATGCTTGTCTTTTACCAGTTACCTGGCAGGGGAACACAACATATAGTTTACATACAACTATTACTGGCTCCCTACTCCAATTTCCTAATTTGCCAATGTATTTTACTTTCATCTGCATCTTCAATATGCCACCCTCCCACATTTTCTCTGGCATCCTTCCACCACTGCCACAAAATGTGTGCTACTGCACCTGCTGCACCATTCAAATCATGACCCTGTTCTCTGCAAGGTAACTGCACTTGTGGCTGCCTATTTAGTAGTAAAATATCGCATGGCTCTTGTATATTACCTTCATTTTTAGCGTGCAATGTTTATTGCAACATTTAGAATTTGATCATAATGACCAACTCCATTAAGTTGAGAAAATCAATCCGATAATGCCTACAAAGTGCAAAGAAAGGTACTGAGGCATGAATAGGAAATGCCACAAATGTTCTAAGGCTAAAGCATCTACTTTTCACAAATAAGTGATAAAAAGCAGGCATCCCAGTATACTGTTAGAAGCTATCTGCCTTTTCCGTGGGAAGAGGTCTTATCTTGACAGTGAATGGGGCTTAAACAGTGTGAACAGCTTTAGTAGAAGTATCGTAAATGCGTGCAGCCAGGGGAAGTTAACAAAGAAAAAAAGTTCCACACAAAAGTGAATGAACACAGTAATTCGACAATGGGAACCTATAAGAGCCCCCTTTTAAGATATATAAATACAAGCGATTTCACAAGCATAGTGCAAGCACTGTGCAGGCGAAACCTAAAAAGTATATGGTAATTTGGTGTAATTACATTTGGCACTGATAACCTACCTGTAAGTCCCTAGTATATGGTAGGGCATAGGTTTAGAGGCCCAGCAGCTTTGAGGCACTTAAGTGTGTACTGCTTTGTTGCCTGCTGTCATTTTAAAAGTCAGCCCTGCTTTGCATGCTGCTTTTAAATTGAAATTACATGCACATTTGACTTTGGATTAAATGGTATTTCCAAAGTATTAAAGTACCTTATTTTTACATTTAAATCACCCCTCAGGAAGTCTACCCTAGGTGCCCTCAGGGAAGGGTACCATGTAAAAATAATCAGGGGCATTTTAAAAGATTTTTTTATATGCCCTGTGAGGGAAAAACTACCAATTTCATTTTCCCCCATTTTAACATTTTAGTTACTTATGCTAACATGGAAATACTGTAATACAGTGTACGTATTGACATGAGTGAACTAAAATAATATTTCAGGACTTAAAAGATTGGCAATGATAAATCCAACAACTTGCCACTATTGAATTTAACGTAACTAATATAGAAAATAAGTTATAGAACTTTCTTTTCTGTGAGCCAAAATCCATCCTTCTATAGGCCTTTCCTGATTGGCCAGCTTTTAACAGACTTAGCCAAACTGCTTTGATGAGGTGATAAGTTGCCTGCATAGAGACAGAGGTTATCTGGGGAGGGGAGCTCTGCAACTCCAGAGAATGGGCCAGGAAGAGGGCTGGGTAAACAAACTGGGCTTCAAAGAGAGCAGGACAGTAAGAAATGCCAGCCAGGCCTACCCCCTCTTTCTGTACCCCCCAGCCAGATGGGAGCCCCAGGAATGGAATTTGCAGGAGGTCTGGAAAGGGAATGTTAAGGGAAATGAGCCACACCAGTAGGTTGGCTTAGACACCTCTTACTCCCAAGGAGAGAAATTCTCCATGTGGAATTTCAAAGTACAGTGCTTTGTGGGACAAAAAATATGACACACTTAGGAGGAAGCGGTCATGTTTGTGGGTGGCACCCTGTACCCCATTGGTCAGGGGACCCCCCCCTACTTGTCACCTCAGAACATTGGATAAATATGTGAGAACTGCTTAGCAACCCTGATCTACTGCCTGAAACTACAAAGAGAAGAAGGACTGCCCTGCTGGAACCCTGGTCTGCACCCCAAAGGATTGCACTCTGAAGGACTGTACCTGCTCCACACTGGGAACTACGGGCCTGATTGACAAAAGTAATCTGAGACAAAATCCTAACTTTACGACTTTCGGTATTCACAAAATGCATTTAGGAGTACTAAAGTTAGGAATCCTAACTTTAGTACTCCTAAATGTCCTTTGTGAATACCAAAAGTTGTAAAGTTAGGATTTTGTCTCAGTTAAACTTAAGTTTTGGTCTTACTTTTGGTATTCACAAAGGGCATTTAGGAGTACTAAAGTTAGGATACTTTAGTACTCCTAAATGCATTTTGTGAATACCGAAAGTTGTAAAGTTAGGATTTTGTCTCAGATTACATTTGTGAATCGGGCCCTACATTCCTAAGGACTGTGCCTTGCTTCAGAAAGGATTAAGGAGTGGACTCCCTGAAAGCAACAGGTTAACAGAGCTCACCTGCCCCATCTCCCCCAAGAAGTCCCCAACCTGGAGTGCGTCCAGTGGACTTTCAAGGATTTGGCCAGGTGCATTGTTGGAATTGTAGTCCCAAACTTCCAAGGACCATCTCAGAACTTCTAGGCCATTGGATTTGTGTTTTGAACACTTTGAACCCTCAAGAGGAACTTCAGGAAGAAGTTCCAGAAGTTTGGAGAAGTTTGGAGCAACTTTTGGAAAAAGCTCCATAAGGTGACTGACCTGTCGATGAGAGTCAGGCCGCCGACGTCAAGCCGCGACCTGGCCTGGATTTCAGGTTTGTCCCGCTGAAAGCTCAAGGGCTCAAGACTTCCAGACTTCCAGGATTTTGTTGTTGTGGTGTCATTTTATTCATAAAATTATTTTCCATTTTATAAATTGATTGTGGATTTTGTGTGTTGTGCCTTACATATTTAATGTATTGGTGTTTTTAAATGATTTATGCACCTGTCTCCTAGGTTAAGCCTGCCTGCTCGCAGCCAGCCTTCAAGGGTTGAGCCACGGGCTAATGTATTGAGATCTTGCCTGGACCTTATATTGCATTGGTGGCCTTATTGCTAGTGGTAGGTGCACACTTACCCCTACCAATAATCCTCCTTCCAAAACTGGGTTTTGCGTGGGAACACCCATGCACCACCCATGGAACGCTTCCTTGGGGCAGAGTACCGCAGCGATTTGTGCTGCGTTGTACTATTCTGGATTTAACAAGCCACTCAGGGCCATGCAAGGTGGCCTTGCCTGGCTTGATAAATTGTATTTAATGGTTGTGTTGCGCATGCATCCCATTGTGTGGTGCAAAAGCGACGCAACCCATACATAAATATGGCCCTCTGTTCCCTAGCTGAAGGAGTCTTGGAAAAGTGTTTAATATGATACTAAATTATTAAACTGTCTGTTGTATACATGACTCATTAGTTTCTAATAAATGTTACAAAACAACAAAGGAAGCAAAATCATACGATAACTGATTATTACAAAGATTATAAGATTTGGCGTCAGGTTACAAAATCAAATATTTGCAGTAGTTCCTTTACTGAAAAACCTCCATTATTAATAGATCTTTTTCTATCTTTTTTTGCGTACAGTGGCGCCTTTTCATAAGCCTTCAGTATTTTTGTTAACCATTCTTGAGACATTCGGTATTCAGCGTCATGCCAATGGGATGTAATTATCAAACGTGCTACCAAAATAGCTATAAACCACCAGGCTCATGTATCTCTAGCACCTATCCCTAAATACTTCGAACTGCCCAACAGAATAGATTTTTCATCTGGTATAAAATTTATGCATATTGAGTTTGTAATAAATGATAAATCCTTACCCCAATACTCCTTAGTCATCCCCAAATCATGTGTAACTAGATCCCTTTTCCACTACATCTTGGGCACGATTCACTGATGTTGACATTCCACTTGTGCATTTGGTTTGGGTTATAGTATAACAACCACTGTGCATCTATCTGCATGTGTTTTAAATTTGACCCTAAACGCAGTAATGGTAAATAAGGAAATTTCTTCCCATTCATTACGTTACAGGTGAATGCATGCTTCTTTCTTCATTTGTCTATCGGAAGTGTTAGATAGAATGTATAAATCTCCTATTATTTCACTTATATTTTCTGTTTGTGAAGAGACATATTGCTTTACAATACTTTGCCTTCTGAGGGATTGCAATACAGTCTTGCACTTTTGTAATGGAAGCTTCGCCTTGACCACTTCCCAGATCATTGTTTCGGTATTAAGGAATCAGTCCCCAATTGTTCCAAGATCAGCCTTATTTTCAAACTGGGGATTTGCGGGCAAAGAAATGTAAGTGAGGTTGATTGGCAGGAATTTTCAAATATCTCTGGAATTGTTGTCGCTTTTTGCAGAATGTCTTTATGGTTCTGTTTCTAATAAATTTAGGATTAGGGGTGTTTAGGACGAGAAGGTCTGGATAAGGGAACCGATCTCCTTTCACTATTTCATTAAAGAAATTATCAAAAATCTTTCCAAAGCTAATGTAAAATCTATAGAAAGTAATTAGGAAGGCAGCATGCCTTTTCCAGTCTGGAAGGGCCATCCCTCCTTCCTCCTATGGAAGTTTAACTTGCGGAGACTTTACCAGAGTCTCTTTTTGTTACAAATGAAAGTACTAATTTCAGAGTCAATTTTGTCAAAAAATTGATTAGTGAGGGAGCAAGGGAATGATGTGAAAATAAAATTCAGTAACTGGTATATATGCATTTTCAGCATTGCATCTTCTCCTACTATACATATAGGCAGCTTCTCCCATCTATTAGTATGGATTTGATCTCATGTAATATTCTGTTGTAATTTAATTTATGGAGGTCTACATAATTCTCTGTGACTTGGATCCTAATGTGCTGTATAGGCTTATTGTTATAGTTTGGCTGAAGGGATTGAGAAAGTATTAATTAGTTGGTGATAAAAAGGAAAACTTCAGTTTTATTATTGTTGACCTTGTAGCAAGCCAAGGCCACAAATGAAGCAATTAACACTTTTTCAATTACAAAGCCATCAGCTTTTGAATAAATTACGAAACCATATGCTTGGAGTTATAGTGTGGGGGCCCCTGGAATTGCAGCTTTTATGACCTTTTCAAGTGTTTGATAAAAATCGTGAATAGGGTTCAAGAAAGAGGACACCTCTGTCTGATACTTCTGGTTATTGCTATGGGCTCTGTAACTGTGTCATTCAGGACCAGGGTTCCAGATGTTCCCTTATAAGTCCAGGGTATTAACCTGATGAGTTGGTAGAGGAAGCTCATTTTTCCCATAACTTTGAAAATAAATTTGCAACTCACCATGTCAAATGGCTTCTCTGTGTTGAGAAATAAAACTGTTATAGGAGTTGTACTAACCATAAAATATCTCATGAGGTGATGATCGGAATTGTGGAGAAGAGGTCTCCCTAACTGTGAAAAGTCCACAATGAGAAGTTATTTTCCTCCTGGAGCTTATTTCCCGCTGGTAGCTCTTACTTTAATCAAGAGCCCTTCAAGGCGAAACCAAAGTGTGAGCAACAAGTGTGAGTAACAAGTAGAGGAGAAGATTTGTGAGATTCACATACACAAACCCGCCTTAAGACAATTGATTCCTCCGTGCAAGCTCTTAATAACCCAGAATCTGCGTGCAGCTTGAGGAACTTGAAGCCTCCTGGAAGAGCTTCAGGTAAAACGAGGGGGGTTAGGTGTTTAAGGGCAGAGGAAAGGAGCAGAAACAACAGTTGGCACCAAGAATGATTCAGCTGGGAACAGGTAGTGTCCGAATGGATATGTACACTTTGTATTGAGGAGTGTGTGCCCGGGAGTGTAAGAACCACTGTATATACAAAAAGGTGCATAGCAAAAGAAACTCCGCTTCACCCAGCAGCACTCAAACTGTTCACACTCCCCACCTTTACACTCTTCCCAGGCTCCACATAAAGGACTTTAATCCTGGTTTATAATCCTGTACCTGATGGCAAAAGCTGAAACTCGGCCAACAAAAAGCAGGAAATGGGAGGGTTAGCCTCTAAAAAGTAAAGGGCTAAAAAAAAGATGTGCGCATCAAGAAAGATTTGTCTGACACTGTAAAGCTAGAACTCTCCACAACTGCTGGAAAAAACAAGCAGAACCTAAAATAGCAACATTAGTGGGTGCAACCCCGGGAGTTTTTGGGAGACCCCTCAAGCAGTCTGCACTGAAATCAGGACATTATTTTCAACCATCCTTTAGAAGTATCTGACAAGTCTACTAACAGTAATATAACCAGCACTAATATGGCAAGGGGCAATTAAATCTCTTCACCGGATAATCAATTAATATCACGGTGGAGGGTAGATAACCCCAGTGCATCTCTAGGATTAGGTTAAAAACTACTACGGTGGGCCGAATGTTTCAATCCCCCTGCAGAACTGGCGGAATTTTGGTCACTTCGCGTTACTCTTTAACGTGGAGTTCTGGACAAATTCCACCAATTGCCGCGTGGCAGGATTTTTTTCCCGCGAGGCTCCAGAAAATGTGAGTTGATGGGCGCAAGCAAGATTTGGTGTCCCCTAGTGCAATTTTTTAGCGCGGGCAGTTGTTAGCGATCAGAAGGCTGGCGTTCAAGTAGATTTGCTGCCGCTGGAGTAGATTTTCTACTCGAGTGGCAGCAAAATCAACTCGAATACTGCACACTCCTTTGCAACGCATGGTGCAGTTCGTACTGATTTTCAGTGCTGCTCCCACTACCGGCACTAAATTGCAGCGTGAGCTGCATATTTTCTGCCCGTTGGCAGATCTGAGCAGAATCTCGTGCAGTTCTTATGTAACTTCGTGGAATTCCGCAGAGTGAAACTCCTCATGATCCGCCCACCCCTAAAATCTACTACTATTGTTTATGGTTGAGTTCACAGCAGATAGGAGCCGCTGTGGCAGATCATTCAATGAACTCCTATTCGGTCTTCTCTTTAAACTCTCATAACCAGTATACCCAGACCTAAGCAGAACACATCTAAAAACAGCTTAGGAGAAGCAGTAATCAACTATAGACTCTTGGAGGGGTCAACCTGTTTTAACACCTGTGGGCCTACCTTCTCCCGGGGGACCATTAACCTTCAAGAAACTCAACCCAGACCCCCTCAACAGGGAGGAGAATGCCCTCTTGAGAATTCAAAGCAAGCAGAGGGCCCATATGTGCAAGAGCAGGGGCACCCTCTTAATCCACATCCAGAGGTTCTAGAAACTTCTTACCTTCTCCAATCTGTGCTATCAGAGATTAAAGAAATTAGTGTTAGTCAGATAACTCTTGTATCATCTTTGTCTACGCAAATGCAAATTTGAGTAGACAACAAAAATCGATGTGCTATCTAATCAGGTTTTAGGCTTCCAACAAAGAGTGTCAGATTGCGAGGACATGAAGAATAACCTCCAAAAACAAATATCTGTCGTCATGAAAGAGATTTCCAACTTAAAGGTCCAGTTGGCGGACCAGGAGAACAGAATATGGCACACAAATTTAAGATTTGTAGGGATACCTGAGCACTGTGGGTCCTCAACGATTAAAGAGACTGAAAGATTCATTCGAACTCTGATACTACCAGTGAATAATGAGGACCTTACAATCACAAGGGCACATTGTGTCCCCTATGCTGCCAAAGACTATAATTTCCACCCTAGGACACTCCTTTTAAATTTTGGAGATTAATGCATGAAAGGGAAAATCCTGTCTGGTGCATTGAAACATTTTCCAAATTTTCTCTGATATGTCCTTTGAAGCCTTACAACGAAGATGGGAACTTAAACAACTAATATCCCTTTTTAAAGCCGAGGAGGTACAAGCACTACTTCCTCATTCTGCAAACTGAAAGTGCTTGCAAATGGAGGATTCCGAATGCTTTTAGATACAGAAGTTGCACAAACATTCTTAAGTGAACTACAAAAGAAGAAATAACACTTAGAATCAGATGATAGTGAGTGAGAACAAAATACCCTCTCTCTCATGGGTTTTTTTTTCCGCAAGCTCTTATGCTGGGGGTGGGGGTCCTGTAACAAATAGGAGCTGCTGAAACAAAATTGGGAACTTTTAACAAAAATTCCTGTATTCTCAATTAGCTGTGAGAAAACAAGATCACAGCCTAATTTTAGTATGGGAACTAGGGGGCAAGGGTGAAGGTCACTATTTCTCTACATAGAGGGTCCACATCAACACACTATAGTTGGGAAGAGGGGGGCTACTTTGCAGGTTGGCAGGCCCTGGCTAGGGGTAGAGTGAGATGTGGGTAAAGGGGAGGGGTTGCAGAGTCCCGCCATCCGAGTAATGCCCTCAACAGAACTGTCATCCGCCGTAGCGGAACTCTGCTACCTGCCCCGCTCAAGATGCTGCCGCCTTTGACTTGAGAGGCGAGACCCTGCACTTCTTTCTTTTATTAGCTGCCCCTTTGTTAAACCTGGCTTCTTTGGCGTGGTTTCCCCTGATTTTTTTGCTTTCAGACCTCCTGTTTTTACTGTTTTTGCTAACTTTGTTTTTTCAGGCTTTAGGATTCTAGGCACTACCACTGCTAACCAGTGCTACAGTGCATGTGCGCTATACTTAAAACATGGTTACATTGGCCTATCCACAACTGGCATATTTAGTGTACCTATAAGTCCCTAGTAAAGTGCACTGCATGTGCCCAGGGCCTGTAAATTAAATGTTACTACTGGGCCAGCAGCACTTATTGTGCCACCCACTTGAGTAGCTCTTTAAACATGTGTCAGGTCTACCACTGCAGAGCGTGTGTGTGCAGTTTTAAACTGCCATGTCGACCTGGCAGCCCAACCCTTCCACATAGGCCACCTGTAAGTTAGGCCCTGGACAGACCATGGGCAGGGGTGCAGTGTATTTAAAATGTAGGACATGGGCTTTTGAGTTTTACATGTCCTGGTAGTGGAATACTCTTAAATTTGTTTTTCACTACTGCAAGGCCTATATCTCCCATAGGAAAACATTGGGATTGCTTTATTACATTTCATAAGTGTAATTTCAAATTGGGAAAAGATGGAACCCCCAAATTTAATTTCTCTGGAATCACAATTTTTAAACACAACTTATGGTGAAGTTGGATTTTAAATTGCAATTTTAAAAATGTCACTTTTAGAAAGTTGCTTTTTCTTACTATAACCATTTAGTGCCTTCTGCCTGTCTCTAAATACACGTCTGGGATGGGTGACAGCTGGCTTTGTGCATTCCCTCTAGATGGCCACACACAATGGGAGCTCAGGTGTGACTGATGGGCCATCCACATCCTGATGGACCATCCTGGGCAAGATGGGAGGGAAGAACTAACACTTACACCTGCAACAGTAGCGGCCCGTGGAGGGAGTTCCGTGGGGCGGTGAGGCGGCGGGGAGGGCAGGGTGGGGTTAGAAACACCGAATATGGATGAACGGAGGTAAGTAAACAACTAAATAAATAAAACGAATTTCGTTGCGCACGCAACGAAATTCGTTTTATTTATTTAATTGTTTACTTACCTCCGTTCATCCATATTCCGGTGTTTACTACCCCCCACCCTGCCCCTCCCCCGCCGCACCGCCCCACGGAACTCCCTCCACGGGCCGCTACTGACCTGCAAGGGCTGTGTCCAGTCCCCACACAAAGAGTTGCATGCCCCCATGTAGTGAGCCTGGAACCAGGGCAGGAAAGAAGAGGACTTGTGCACTTCAAAGGCATCTCTTTGAAGTCTCCCACACTTCAAAGGCCCAACTAGGTATACGTACTGGGCCTCTGACACCACCAAATCCGAACACTTCTGGAACTGAGGACATTCTCCCAGAAAGAAAGACTGCTGTGTTGCTGGAGGGACTGCCACTTTGCTGAACTGCTTTGTTGTGTTGGCCTTCTAACCTTTTGCCTGGGAGTGAGAGGGACTAGACCTGCATCTCTACATCCCAGAACCGAAGGGCTTAATTTACAAAACAATGACCCAGCGTGGCGCCTCAAGCCATTTTGCTGTGCTGAGCTGCATCATTTTGAAAGCACAGGGTGCATCGTATTAACAACAACATGGCGCATCCGTGTGCTTTCCCCTGCCCTAGCGCATAATTGGCTACCATGCGCCAGCGCAGGCACCCTTGCGTCATGTTGCAAGTGCGCTTGCATTTCGGGGATGATTATTTTTGTGCAGGAAGGGACACCTTCCTGAACAAAAACAATAATTGATGGCATTTTCCTCTTTCTATGTGTGCTGCAGAATACAGCACGCATAGAAAGAGGAAAAAACAAGGAGAAATTATAATATTTCTCCTCGTTGCGCCACTCCTACACCTTCCCTGGGGAGGCGTAGGAGTCTGACGCATTCCCAGCTTTTCAAAACTTTGTAAATCCGGGAATGTGCCAGGTTCCACGGATGTTGCATGGGAACACCCACAGCAACACCCATGGAATGCCCCTTTCATGCAGAGTAATGCATGAAAGGGGCCCATATTTACAAGGCCATGAAAAGTCATGCAGGGTCACTCTGCGTGCTCTTGTAAATATGGGCAGGAACACTGCGCTGCATCAAAAAAGTGACATACCGGTGGCGCAATGCCCTTGTAAATGAGGCCCTAAGTATCTCCAAGGGCTTGTTGGCTTGCCTCCTGTTTTCTGAAGTCTCAGGGATATCAAAGACTTCTCTCTTCAACCTGCAAACAGCACCTGGACTCTGTCTGTTGTAAGTCCTGTCCAAGTGGTGCCAACCAGTCCTAGCCCCTGGAAGTGAGTTTAAATTGCTGCATCTGTGAAAATCCATGCATTGACAACATTGCGCTGATTGGAATCAGCACATTTCTCTTGACGCTGACGCATCACCGCTGCTGCACTGACCACGGACACCTCATCAACTGCGCAATCGTCTCCAGTTTCCAACGCATCTCCAACTTTACGCAGCTCTGCGCCGACTCGCTGCTTTGTGCTGCTCGCATTGCCTTCAGCCCAGCAGTTCAATGACAACGCATCGCCCCAGTGTTCTTCGTATCTTGAATCTTGACCCATCCTTGATGGTACGTAGCTAGGAACCAATGCTTCGCCTACATCTGCGAGATCGATGATGATGCATCTCCTCCTTGCTCCTGCATCACTGTCGGCATCAACGCATCCAAGGTACTGTTCAGCAGGCCAATGCTGGTCCCTGTATCCGACTCGCGCTCCATCGCGGTCGGCCTGTACTTCTGGATTTGACCCAGTCAAGCGCAACCAGATTGCTCCGGTTGGCGCTATATGTTTCATATCTTGACTTCTACTTATTGGATTTTTGTCATTTTGGTCTTCTTTTATTCATTAAAATATAAGCTATGTTTGTATGGAGTCTTTTAGTGGTGTTTTCACTGTGTTACTGTTTGAAGTATTGCACAAATACTTTACACATTGCCTCTTAAGTTAAGCCTGACTTACCGTGACTAGAACTGTGGTTCCTGCTTGGACAGGCTGCATACCTTTTTCCCAACCAGAAACCCAATTTCCAATACCCTTGTTATTGGTGGCCTTTGTTTTCCCTCTTTTTCATTGGTGCTTTTATACTGTATTTTCTCTGTATCTATAAAGAAAGGCTGCAAAAGAACAAAAGGGGTGCATTTCAATAGATCATAAGGAAGGGGCCTAGACACATCTCAGGAAGGAGAAGGGGCTGATACGGGTATCCTAAAGAGTAGGGCTGGGAGCCCAGGATTAGCCTTTTGATGCGCGTATCACTGTGGTTGATATCCAGATGTGAACTCTAGTCACGCATGGCCTGTGTTGTTTCAACTTTGGAGTCTTTCCTTCTGTGACAGCCAGCCTTTCAAGAGGACAGAAGAGAAAAAAGAGTTTGCACTTCAAAAGAAGCAGAACCTCAACATAAAACTTCAAAGACCCAGACCCTAAATCACATTTGGTGTCTGGAAATGGACTATAAGAAAGGAAGGTTGAGACCCCAAAATCTATCAAGCTGCCAGATCAGCTGTGTGAGAAGGGGAAGCTCTGCAAGACTTCTGTCTGTGACCCAGACTGGGGGCCAGTCTTCCTGCTGGGTGAGGGGACATCACCCAGGGAAACCAAGACTGCCTGCCCTGGAGCCTGGAGTACCAGTGCCTGCCTGTATGCTTGCCAAGACCAGTGTACCCTGTGAGGAAGAGGAGAGCGTTGGAGAGAGCGAGTTCCAGTGGAGAGCCCTACCGAGAGGGCTCCCTGTGCAAGGTGTGAGGACACAGCTGTGCACCGATCAGGTGGCTGCCAGTGTGCAGGATTGTTTCAGAGACCCCTGTATGCCAGGAGAGGGCCGCCGTAAACTAAGCTGTGCATTGAGCACCAAGCCGGTACCGCCTTGTTGCGTTGACCCCTTATGCAAGAGGGAGCCAGCTTTGAAGTGATTGTTTGACAAGTGCATCAAAGACTTGTGACTGCCTTAGTGGTGACCTCATATGCCAGGAGGGGCCACTGTGGTGTGAGTGATTGCAGCAGAGGAGTCTGCTGTGTGTCTTTAAGTGCCAGAGCAACCCCATATGCCAGGAGGGGCTGCCAGTACTACGTTTGCCAAGAGTTCAAGTCAGAACTCAGGAAAAGGTAGAGGCGGCAACCAGCAGCACGAGCCAACGCATCAAGATCTACCCCTGAATGACCCTGAGGACTATGGAGGGAATCAAGGAGGACGTTGAACCATCATTGAGCTCCGGTCTGGAAGATCAAACCCCCACCTCACCGCGTCTTCGCTGGCTGGGAGCATCTCTGATCACTGGGGAAAGTCGGCGGCATTGGTCAGGAGAGAGCCTGTGACTTCTGGGTACTGCCGCATGTACTGTGAGCAGCCTGACTTTTCCAAACAGGACCAGAGCTTGCGAGTCCCTGCGTTCAGGGCACCCGCTGAACGATTTTATGCTGCAGGAGAGGATAAGACTTGAATCGGGCCTGTTGGTATTCACTGATGAAGGTGCTGCAGCACCATAAAATCTTTTGACTAATTCCTAAAGAGTCAAAGTGAAACTCTTGAACATGGCCTGTTAGTGAGCATTCCCTGGATGCAGTCACCAGTGAATGGAGAAGAACCCAACCACATTGCAAAGAAGAGGGTGGGACAGGGATTTACCAGATAAACACTAAAGCCCCGACCTCAAGAGGATTGGGTTGTTGCTTACAAATGTTGGTATTTTTTTGAATGTGTAGAGTTACAAATAAAATACTTATTTTTCACATAAAGGCAAGTATTTGACTGGACAGTGATTTATTGACATTGCTGAGTGCACATTGACAGACCAGTTTTGCAGACACAGTTTAAGACATTTTTAAATAAGAGGGCACAGAGGTCTATGTTGGTCTTATACAGATCCATACATACTCTGTCCGAACCTGGAGCTTTACCAGAAGGGCTAAGTGAGAGAGCAAGGGCAACATCCTGGTAGTGAAATGTTAAATTGATGGGGACCATTAGAGGAATGGAGTTACATAGGACTGCTGGCGTTCAGTCCCTAGTCTATCATTGTTGCAATAAACAGCCTGGAAATTAGATGTCCAACAGTGTGCTGAAATATGTGACCCTCAGATCTGATAAAGAGCTACCACTGCTTAACTGTCTACCAAAACCATCTAGAGTCTTTACATCTACAAGCTTCTCTCAAATCATCCCAGTGATGTCTTTTGGTTTCCACTTTAATGCATTAAATAGCAGCTTTATAAATGGCTCTGCTTTGTGCACTTTCATCCCTTTTGCAAGGATTTTTAGTGAGGGCAGCACACAATTGACGATTGGCATAGGAACAGGAAGAAACAATCCACCTAGGACAACTCACACTATGTTACGCCTTGGATGGGTCAATGAGCAATTCAATTTAGCAAAGTTCTTTACACCGACCTCATTACCTACCTCATTTGAAAGACAAATATAAAAAACTCCTTGTTGCTGCTCACAGTGCAATTTAAACAGCAGTGGGATATGGGAGTTTCCAAACCAGGAGGAAGGCATTGTTACTAGTGGTTAAATGTAAGGTATCCATAGGATGTCACTACCAGGAGGATATGACATCTTTTGCTTGTCTATACTGTGAGGATATGACATCTTTTGTATGTCACTACCAGAGGAATATGACATCTTTACACATTAGTGCCAGAAGCATGTGGCACATTTACGGGTCAAAAGGATGTGACATATATATTTTCCCCAGAAAGGTAAAGACCACCATGTTTTAAACCTAGAAAGCAAAAGGTCTCCATTTTCCAAGTAGTTCTAACACAAACATTAGGGACAAAATGGAGTAGAGCTATATGGTCTACATGACAGGGTCTATCCCATGCTGCGGCCAAACGACTGTGCTATGTAGCTCCTCCTGTTGAGCAATTGGAATGCTGGTTCTAGTGTGCCCCAGAACAGCAAGTAGAGTCCTTGTGGCATTCATTTCTTTTCCTACATCCCTGCACAGCAGGCCTTGTTTAAATCCTCCTTTTCTACGGAGTCAAGTTCTGATTGGCTGAAGCACAGCTACGCTGCTCCAGAAGCTTTAGAGAGGACGTGGACTGGAGAAAGAGTATTGCTCATTTTATCTAATATTGAATGATGTCATCACTGATACATTTGCCTAAACAGACTAAGCGTTACCTTGATGCTGGAGTTTTGAAATGCTAAGAACTGGAAACAAAATAGCAGTCATCTTTTTTGTCTTTACTGCAGCTACTCTTGAGTGTGGCAGCTTTTAGGGAGCTGGAAACAAAGTAGGAACAAAGTAGCAGTCACAGTACAGACTTGAGCTTCTGATGGGGAGGAGACGGAAATGCTGATGCAAGTTATCACCTCCCAGATACCTCGCTGCTTGTCACTGGGAGCCTTCAGAAAACAGCCTAACTTTTGAAAAAATGGCTCAGGCAGCACAAGGAAAAGCACAACTTGAGCTGTGTTCAGAGGTCTAACTGAGGCTTCTGCCATTACCCCAATGAAGCAAGGCCTACATTAGTAAAGGTGAAATCACATGTACAATTTGGTAGCAGATGAATTAAGGAGACTTTGTAGGGACATAATGTCAATTTTACTCTTAGTTCTTATTGCTGACTCGAATGCAACATTCCCCTCTGATGACTAAGCTTGATCCATAAAAGATATTTCATTAGTACCAGTGCTTAATTTGAGCCAGTGGTTTCCGGTGCTCGGCACCAGCACTTAATTGTCAACACCGGCTCTTATGACAGTCTGCCACAAGGTGGCGCTCTCTGGCTAATTTAAAGATGACCACAACAACAGTTAATTTTTAATTCAATGTACATTAAAAATGACTATTATCTGCTGCCCAAGCCATTCTTATAGCTTTGGGGGCGTAAAATAGTCCAAATTGTCACACTTGTATGAGTGTGATGGTTAGTAGTTGTGTTGTTACTACCATTGGCAGCATGGCAGGGGCAATGTGTGGTGCAAGCTGCAGTGGCCTCCTCAGAAGAGCCCTGGCACTTATGTTTTTACAAATTAAGCAATGATTAGTACATGCTATCATTGCCGTATTATCATTCTCAAGAGGTGCAGGAATAGTAAAGAAAATATTATGCAATTGACTTTTTCTCTAAACATTTTTTTACTTCAGATTTCTTACATGATAGGATAGGCCTGAATAACGAATGCATTGGTTTTGTCAGGATCCATCGGACTGCCCACCACCTTCCGCACTCCAGCAGTAGTGGGGGAATTATTCAGGGGGAACCCCAGGGCGCTAGGTGCATTTCACTCATTTACATCCTACCTAGGAAGACTGCCTGTCGGGTGGGGGCTCCTAGCAGGTTCTCAACACATGCCTCTCGCCCTCGGCTCGTCCCCTCTTTTACTCCCCATGTTCCCTGAGGAAGAAAAGTTGACTTATATTTCTTTTAATTCTCTGCTCCGTTATGTGGTGGTGTTTTCCTTATTCTTTGTTTCCAGGCCACGCCAGAGCTCGACTCAGCAACCTCCATGACTCAGCAACCTCCATGACTCAGCAGCCTCCTGACTCAACAAGCCTCCCTGATTCAGTAAACCCCATGACTCAGCAGCCTCAATGACTCAGCAACCTCCATGACTCAGCAGCCTCTGTGACTCAACAAGCCTCCATGACTCAGCAGCCTCCTTGACTCAGCAACCTCCATGACTCAGCAGCCTCCGTGACTCAACAAGCCTCCATGACTCAGCAACCTCCATGACTCAGCAACCTCCATGACTCATCAGCCAGGCAAAAGGTATTTAACTTTCACCCAGGCTCATCTTCAGTGCTTCGCATTGAGTTTCCTGTTGAAGATCCTGCAGCGTGACGGCACTTCTCTGCAGGTGCTGGTCGGACGAGTCCTGTTTCATCCTTGCTGCTGCTACTCGCAGATAAGTCTAAATCCTTTTTGGGCTACATTTAACTCTTGTGCTCAGTGGAATTCCATTGTTTTGACTCCCGGCTCATTTCTGGTTATCGGGGAGATCTTGGGTAATTGCGCACAAAACTCTTCGCAGTCAGAGACTTCATGACTTCGTTTCCTATATCACAGTTCCCACTCAGCTTACTTTACGCTACTTGCCTGGAATTTGGTCATTTTCTCCTCATATCATTTATGTAATTCATGCATAGTTCTTGCTGATAGAAGTGTATATTATTATTGCAGTGTTTATTGTTATACTGTTACGTCTCTGTTTTTCTCGCTGAAAGAAGGTCTTGGTAACGCTCTCAAGCCTTGGACATACTTCAGCTGAAGGATACAGATTATGTCTTATCTCATTGAAATAAGAATGTATGGTGTGCTTATGTGTAATCTTCGTTGGCAATATTGTGCGAGTGTGTATTTATCTTTGGCGCAATATTGTGTGAGTGTGTATTTATCTTTGGCGCCATATGGTGTGAGTGCAGTTCTGATTTATTCTAATCATTCTAAAAGACCACTTTTATCGTGACCCAATGCAGAAGTTTATGCATGATATATGTCATTGATTATTTGTGTTCTTATTGATGTCTTTTACTACTGCTGCAGGAGCTGGTCTCCATACTCATTCCTAGCTTTAGGACAGATGTCCCAGATTGTTCTGTGACCCAGAGTCTGCTTCTCCACCGGCACGAACGCGCACCAGTTGTTTCTTTCTTTATTTTAGCTTTTTGTTTTAACTAATTATTTTAGTTTATTGTTTGTTCCCAAACCCCCTTCCCTTGAGATTATCGGATGAGCACTGGCGTCTCTGGTTCAGTGTTCGTCAGATGATTTCTGGGGATTGTTAGGGTCCAGCTGCCTCTGCGTGTCCAGCAGAGAGAAGAACGCATTCCAACGTTCATCTTCCCAGATTGGTTCCTGATAGGTTTATACTTAACTTGTAAGCATAGAGTTTGGATTTTGTTTGAAACTTAATTTCTAGTTTCTTTAAAAAGGTTTTGCTGAGGCATGGCTTCGGCGCCACCTAAGATGGCCGCCTGATTGCAGAGCTCCTCCACATGTCGGAGCCGTGGAGAGGTGCCATTGCCCTAACAGTATTCAGGTGATGCCTTTGTCTTTTTCTTTGCCGGTGCTGCCGCCCATCCGCTTGTGGCCACCATTTTAAGTTTCAGCTGCTTCTTGCCATCGTTTTTGTAGCACGTCTCTGTTTCAGAGCCCGCTTTACACAGAAGTGTTCTGCGCTTGGCCACCCCTTATTCTTTTATAAACTGGGATATCTCTCTTCAGGCTTTGCTGTTTGGATGCTATCCTGAGCTTTCCTGAATATTTACTGTTTCCAATACACTTCCTTGAGTTTCAATGGTTATTTCTTGAAATTCCTCTACTGTTGCCATTTTTCAAGTTTCTGGACACGCATATGGTGAAATGGCAGCCGAGCTACTAACATTGTACGTGGCAGCCTTTGATCATAGTCCGCTGCAACAAATACTACGTGGGAGCACAGCCTCCTTAATGATGAGTCAGTGCCAACTTTTTAGACTAATATAATTCCCTCTCCAACAGGCACCAATTCGGTTTTATCAGGCGACTAAGTGATTTCACGTATATATCGCCACACATTGACCTTTAGCATGTTTTAATAACAAACAGCTTACTTGATACGCCCCTTACTATGGGTCCTCGCATGTTCCTGTGACCTATGAGTGTTCACTGGCCATAGAAGGTCCTTAGATGCCCTCAACTCGACCTGCCTACAATAGAGACAGGCCACATACATATTCATGTATAGAATTGCTAGCCATGCTTGTATACTAACAATCTCACTTGTTTGTTCTAAGACAAAAATTCCCTTTCAAGTATGTCTTCCACAGGTACCACCAGTGAATCCTTCACCCTCAGATGCTACAAATGATCACTGGAAGGTTTTGTATATTATCGTTTTGTTTATTCGTTGTATTGTTTTGAGTACAATTGAGCAGCAGCACTCATAGGTCCTGAAGAAAGCTTCAACATCAGCTGAGTCATTGGCAGAAACATGTCAACTTTTGTGACACATGAGCAAATTTAATCTGTCCTGCAGAGCCACGCTGTTTTTTAATCCTAACCCAGGGTCGCCCCATTAAACATTTTGCAGCGAACCCTGTAGTTAGTTTTAATCACACTTTATTTTCTTGATTTTGCTCTGCTGCCCTCACCACCCCGAGCTCTTCACTCTCAGTGACGGGGTTGTAGCTCTTATCGTTAATAGGCATCATGATACGAGGAGGTTCCCCAATGATGAAGCCTGCCACCTTTGGTAGGTGAGGGAAACCGTCCTAAGAAAGGAACTCTCCTGGGTGGTGGTCCCTTCACCAGCAATGCTGGTAATGTTTCCAGACCCAAGGGTTTACTTTTGTGGTGTGATTTGTAAAGTAGGAGAGCCAACCCTTGTGGGTCTTTTAATCTCTTCAAACCCTCTTTTGTGAAATGACAAAATGGCCATTTTTCTTGTTACAATGCAATTTTCTGGTGTGTTTTCTTTTCCTCCATGCACCTTTGCCTCATTTCATTCCTGAAATGTGACTGGATTAAATTTTTTATAATAATAGCCAGACTTTCATGCATTTACTTTTTCTTCAACATGACTACTGGCTTGTTGCTCCTGCATTGATATTGATATCAGTTGGCAATCTTTCCATACTCCTATGCACAGTTTTGTATTCTTTCACAAATTCTGATGCTTTTTCAATACAACTGGGCACCAGTGATTTACATGCTATTTCTCCAGCTGGTATATGGGCAAACTAAGGAGGTGCAGTCACCTTCCACGTCAGTTATAGATCCCCCTTCTGGGGATCCTTTGTTGGATTCTTCGACTTCCGACAACAAAAGGCCAAATTCAGTCTCTTCTCATGCTGCATCTGCATCTGTCACCTCAGTTAAGACTCACTCACCCTCTTTCATAAATAAGAGACTTATACATGATCCTCCTTCACTGGACAAATCTCCATCTCATAACTCATGGGAGATTTTGTTAAAGGGAAATTTGCGCACTTTATCCTTTTGTTGAGGAGACCAACAAACGCATATAAAATCTTGATGATAAGTGGTTAATTAGGGAGACACATATGTCTTTGTTTAGCAGCAAGTTAGTGACCTACATGATGAAACCAACCAAATTGCAATTTTAGAAAGGGAGATCCTTCTGTTAAAAAAACACTCAGAAGATTTGGAGAACAGAAACAGACACAATCATTTATGTATTTATGGTCTTCCTGAAGGTACAGAGGGAGATAATCCGGTCTCATTTTTTGTATCCTTTCTTCCACAAATATTGTATCTGCCTCCTTCCACGAATCTCTATATTCAGCGAAAACACAGACTGGGTCCTCATCTCTCTACTTCTGTGTCACCTCTTAAACCCAGAAGAGTCATTCTCTTCTTTTTGGAGTTTGCTTATCTTCTGAAGATACTTCAGGCAGCTAAATCAAAGAGGCAAATTATATGATCAAGCAGGAAGATTTTCATTTCGCAGAAGGTCTCTAATGCTATGGCTACCAGAAGAAAAGACTTTCTCAGTCTCCGCCCAACGCTCTGCAACATGGGAGCTCGTTATGGCTTTTTTTCATCTATGTATCTTTAAGGTTACTTATCAAAATAAAACCACCTCATACGAAAAACAGACTGAACTCCGAAAATGTATTAACTCTCATCTGGTGGACAAAATGGAAACTGATGGTTCATCTACTCATTAATATCTTCTGCAATGGTTTGCTGTTTCTTCATTTGGTAATTTGAATCAAATGTCTCTTTTGGTGATGTTGTTTTATGTAAATGTTTTCTTTATTCTCCGTTTTTCCTTGCACATCACCATTATTGCTTGCATTGTTCATTCCCCTCTTCTTATGTCTTGTTCCGCTGTGGTACATAGCCCTTTGTCAGATGTGCCATCGTCATCTGTGTTGTCACCACACCAACCTCCTTCTTTTTCAACATTCAGGGATGTGTTTACAGTTGTCAAATTTTGACATGTACTGTCTCCTTTTAGTATATCTTTTTCTTTTCTTTCCCCTTTCTTATTTCCTTTCCTCATTTCTCTCTTATGATATGCGCTTTTCTCCTATTTTTATGTCTCGCCTAGCCAGCGCTTGCGCTGCCTTGTTGAGACATGCAGTATACACTATAGCGTGAAAGCTTTGTGGAAGCACCGCCCACTCTCCACCCATCATTTTCATTGGCTTGTGTCTTAAATGCTGCCTTCCGATTGGTTGTAGGCTTGTTAGTCCCTCCTTATGATGGACATGTCTTCATTTGTGTCCTTCCACGACTACTGGCCCCTTTACTGCACAGACAACTTTATTCCTGTGCCTTGCCTCCCCCCTCCCTCCGATACCTTCTCTCGCCCCGTCCTATTGCATTGCCAATGCTTGTTTTATTTGTCTCTCCCCACCCCCATCTGAGATCGCCGTTTAATTATTTATGATTAATACAGCCCACACCGAGGCTCGAACCCTGTTCTCCAGCTCCAAAGTCGGCAGCGTTATATGTTGAGCCACCTCCTCCCTTTGATTCTCTGCACCGTTTGTTTCAGATGCTACATTTGACCGTGTTTTTTTAAATTTTATCTGTCTCCACGTGTGTTGTGCTTTTTTTATTTGTCTCTCCCCACACCTCTCCGAGATCGCAGTTTATTTATTATTAGGTGATACAGCCCACGCTGAGGCTCGAACCCTGCTCTCCAGCTCCAAAGTCGGCAGCTTTATATGTTAAGCCACCTCCTCGCTTCAAGACAAGCCCCTTAAAAGGGGTTTATCTTTGTTTCCCTCACCGAGTCACCCTCCCACCATGCACCCATCCTTAACCCCTTCCTCCCTCTCGCTTTTCCTGAGCTCCCCCGTAAGTGCATGGGAATTGTACAAGCGCTATCACTTTAAATGTAAACAGCCTCAGAGCTCTCTTCCAGAGCCCCTCCCTGCCAGCCCTCACAACATCCACGCACGGCATTAGGGATTTCGCAGGCAGGGGTGGTAACCATTTTATAACTGGCGTCACAGAATGATTCTCGGGAAGTTGGTGCGCAGGTGCTGCCTCCATTCTAGTGCCTGCATCGTCATAGCAGCAACAGTCCGAAGAGGTTAGGACCGACTCTTCACTTCCAGGGCCCCATATTTTCGTAACAAACGACACACGTGAGATAACCAGTGGAACTACTTGATATAAATGAACCCATTTGTGGTAACTACTTATTTTAAATGCTTTGTTACGCAAACGTTTTATAAAAGCATTCTGCAGATTTGAAACGACTGGGCACTTGAATAAAATAGCACAATTGAAGAAATGTAATATCAAAAATCTGGTAATAAATACAATCACAATTGAAAAAAGTAATTTTTAAGTTCATATAACATTTACAATATCTGATTCGGATTGTCAAAACCAAAGGGCAGTGTCTGCTGCGACCCTCCAATGCGATGTTCAATAAATGCCAGATCGTACATCGAGTTACATGTAAACTGTCCGTTATTATGTGGTTAGACCTTCATAACATGCATGCTCCCTGATCAGGAGCCGAGCAATCATGTATGCTCCCGTACATTTCTGTTCTCTTCTTGCAATGTATCACTGCACAGAATACAACGTGCCCAGGCAATATATTCAGGTATCATTGCATGGAATAAAGAACACTGCATTCACATCTGCCGTTCTGCTTCTTGTAACTCGCCGCCTGGAAAACAGAACAGTCTCCGGCCATATATTTTATTCTTCGTGATTGTGTGGAATGAATAACAGCACCCATTTCATTCTGCCCTTAAGCCTGCAGTAAAGAACATCCAAGACAAGTGTCATTGTGTGAAATACATAAAATAATCCTGTTCTAACAGCATGTAATAACTCTCCAAACGCATTGCCTTATTACATTGTACTTCTGTGTAACATCCTAGGTGGCATCTCTCCTAGGTTACAGTACCACTGCACAGCATCGCCCTGTCTCAGTGCATAACTATAGACAATAAACATTACTAAAATGTAATTCCTGCAACGTCGGCGTGTACCTGCAGGGAATAAAGAGCACTCATATATTCCTTCGTATAGCACACCCTATTTTAGCTCAGTGCATCACTACACAGGATGAATGGTATCTCAGACGTCTGCACTGGGAACAGGATATCATGTGGCAATGATGTTCTTCTGATTAGCTGTTCCGCTGCACGTGGTACAATGCATGCCCGGGCAGTGGTCAGGCTGGTTCTGAGATGGTTGGTTCTGTCTTCCATTTGCAGTTAGGTGTGAGGTGGGGAGTGAAGGTTTGTCTTTGGCGAGGTGTCTGAATTCGCATCACAAGCACACCCTAGAAGCCCCACCTTGGTGTCAACGGGCCCCTTTACTCAACTGTTTGTTAGGTCAAGCCTAGAGACTATGTCCATGGCCACGGGAATTATGCGATTGTGCAGCCACAGAGATTGTTGCCTAATAAAAGATTTCCCTTATTTGCCACATAGTCCATCATTTGCCGCATAATCTGCTAAAATGGAAAAATAATTAAGTAATACTTTTAAAAAATATGCCGCATTACACGGCATAAATTGCTTTTTCTTACCACATAATTTACTCAACCTTCATTCATATTTTGGCCCTCCCATGCCGCATTGTTCCAGTGGCCCGGGCTATGTCCTACCACTTGTATAGTGTCTTTATCAAGAGTCCATTCCTGGGAGGTAGGAAGCATTGTACACTTGTGCGGCAGGAAACATGCTGCGTTTGTGCTTGGAAATGAGATGTGAATGAGAGACTGAGTGAGGATCTTTACAAGTGTGTCAAAGTTTGTATGGCTAAGTAGCTGCAGTGACCCCTAAAGAAATGAGAATTACAAAATGCTGTTTTCTTGGGCAGGATGTATTTTCAAATTTTGTTCAAGCATCTAACATGTAGGAAATTATCCGACATTGTGTTATTATGCTAATAAAGTGTTTTTGTTAGTTACAACATACCCCATATATGACACTGTATCAGACCTGCCAACTTTAAAAAAAAAGCATTTGCAATGCAATAGAACTTGCATTTTCAAAACTTTAACCTATTGGTATTGTAAATGACAATGCCTTTTATTATTGCATGTTTTTTAAATGCCAGACCTATTGCATTGCAATCAGCATTATTTCACTCAGCGCCACACACTCCCACGCCACACAATTCAATTCTACACATTTCCATTCCACACCACGTTTTTCAAATCAACAACACAAATACACAACACACCACATACATACAATCCACACCACAGAATTCCGCATTATGCCACATAATTCAACAGCACACTGCATAATTACACTCCACAAAATACCACTCCACCACACAAAATCACATTCCGCATAATTGCACTGTGACACACAATCCCACTCCACATAATTACAGTACACTCAATACCACATAATTACTATCCACATATATCCATTACACACCATGCCACAAATTTCCACTACACAAATCCACACCACAATATTCCATCACACACCATTCCACAGCTAACAATTCCAAGGCACATAAATCCACTCCACACCACATAGATACGCTCCAATCCAAAACACATGGGTAAAAGACATTCTCATTTACAACGCCAATACCTCTAACTCTCACAAATGCAAGACCAATTTGCATTGCAAATGCTTGTTCTTCTTCTTCTGCGTTCTTCCTTATCACCTCTTTCTTACAGGTATAGTACATTACTTTTAGACAAGTCCTCCTGAGTTATTTCCATTTGTTCTTTGTATATTATATTCAGAGAAATTTCATGGAATGTAAAGGGTTTCATTAACCCTATAAAACAACAGAGAGTGTTATCTCACTAGGCCAAGTTTCACCCAGATTTAGGGCCTGATTTTGATTTTGGTAGACGGGTTACTCCGTCACAACGGTGACGGTTATCCTGTCTGCCAAAATATAAATCCCATTATTTCCTATGGGATTTATATTTCGGCAGATGGGATATCCGTCACTGTTGGGATGGAGCAGCCCGTCCGCCAAGATTTAGTTTTGTTACAAGAAACTCATAATAATGATACTGAAGTTTTTAAACTTAAACATGGTTGGGCAGGTTCTGGGTTGGTGTCTCCCACTTCTAATAAGAAAAATGTGTTATTATTCTTTGTAAGATAAACTTAGCTCTTAAAGTTTTATCACAAGAAACTGATAAAGAAGGTAGATGGCTTATTGCCAAATTGCTCATAGACAAAATTCTTGTAACTGTCTTTAATATATATGCCCCTACACAGCCCGATTATACCTTTTGCCCTGCAATGTCCAAAAAATGTTTACAATATACTGATGCATATTTTATTTTGGGAGGGGGTTGTAATGAAATCATGGACCCCTTTCTGCATTGACAGTCTTCGGTCTGATTTCTTTCTCATAAAATGCAAAAACAACTTCACTTCACCATTTCACACAATTCTTTCATTGATTCATGGAGACTCTGTAACCCCCCCCCCCACATGAATTTTCCTTTTATTCTAACATACACAGCTCTTTCACTAGACTAGATCATATTTTTGTTTCTAAGCCCTTGTCACAATGTGTTATTCAGTCTGCCATCTGTCCCATTTTGTTCTCTGATTATGCCATGATTATCACAAATCTGGACTTGGTTCCCCCTCATCCTGATATACATAGATAAAGATTTCATAATTCCTTATTAACAGATTCTCAAATGTCTTCTTCCTTTGTCTCGTTTGCCTCTGACATCTTTCTAATTAATGAGTCTCCTAATATTTCCCCTCAGCTTTTATGTGATACTTTTAAGGCAGCTGCTCGTGGTTTTATCATTGACTTTGTATCAAAGAGGAACAAGGCATAAGCCAGAGATCATAAAACCTTATTGGCTTCCATAAAAAAGTTAGAGCAGACACACTAGACTTCTAAATTACATAGCACTCTTCAGAATCTCCTCAAAGCTAAACTCCAATTTAATGAATGTTCAACTAAAGAAGCTTTTTCAATCCTCCTAAAAACTAGTTATTACAGTAGTCGAAATACAGTAGGTAAAGTATTAACTAACTATCTCAAAATTTAGAAACAACGTCTAAAGATTGACTCTTTGCTCCATTCGCAGGGGAACTCCATTGATAAAAGATAAAGATATTTTGGATGAATTCAATCAATTCTAAAAATCTTTATACAATCCTGAATCTCCGGTAGTCTCTTCTCATATTGATTCTTACTTGCAATCTACTCCTAAATCTATTCCTCCACTTTTTGATTTCAAATCCTTAGAGGTAGATATCTAATTCCTGGAAAGTTCTCATGCAGTTAATTTACTGAAGAAGGAAAAGCGCCAGGTCCAGATGAATTTACTGTTTAATTTTTTCCCCACTTTTCCAATATTCTTTTACACATTTATTACAATTGTTTCAACTTTTACCTCTACTGGACTTACTTCTGGTACTTTCCAAGAGGTTACATGCCTTATTCATAAAGACGTGTATAGAAAACAAGGGAACCCCAATATTTGAACCAGGGGTAGTTATAGTATTATAAGAAAACAATGGTTCATACAGGGCCAGATTGGTCCCAACCAAACAAGAACAATTGAGGTTAAAACAGTATTAACAAATATGCCTGTACCAAAGGAGACATATATAGGCAGTTAATACCGGGTGGAGCAACAGTGGGTATTTATTTCAATGTAAGCAGGGACACAAAAAGGGGCTTTTCTAACGTGCAGTATTTATTTGGCAACAATATTGCAACGTATTTTCGGAGATTATAGTTCTAGTGCTCACAAATAAGAGACAACAAGCGTGATGTGGCGAGTGAGGGTGACTTTTAAAATATATATATCTCATTGACAACAAAGACAGAAACTCCTAAGTGTAATTTTAAACAATAAAAGGAGTTTCTAGTTGTATAAGGTCAACGGCGTTTCGATCTCACTTTATTATATATGCCGGCATTGTTGCTTCCAACTAAGGACAAATTACGTTCCATTAAGTTTTCTCCGTCCGAATAGAGGCAATTTACCCTACCCTACTATCTCTGTAATTTTCTTTCCTTCAGGTAGTCTTGCCAACAGTACCCCTGTCCATCGGCCCTAATTAATATAGGGCATACCTTCGCTCCGACTTTTCACCGGTTGCCTAGTAAGTTACCCCTACCTCACTCCTTTTCTTAATTCTGGTTCTAATTCACAAGCCTTTTTTCTCAATTGGAATTAATTAATTATTCCAGACACATTAGTGCTTGATCCATTGAAAGTACTAGACTATCTTTTAATGATTTAATTGTCTGTCACTTTATTCCCTTTCTCTATCACGTGTGACCTTAATTGCAATTGAAGAACTAATTAATCCACCAATTATGATTTGTTCTACTGGGAGCACTAGGTCAACATGATTTGTTGTAACTAATGATTAAGGGACACTGTTTAATGTAAATTCATTTTTACCGTTTCCTTATAGATTCTTCATGCTCACAACTTTATGTCCTGATGATGATCTCAAATCAGTGAGTTCGAAATGCCGCCGACCTTATACAACTAGAAACTCCTTTTATTATTTAAAATTACACTTAGGAGTTTCTGTCTTTGTTGTCAATGCGATGTATATATTTTAAAAAGTCACCCTCACTCGCCACATCACGCTTGTCACTTTTTTGTGAGCACTAGAACTATAATCTCCGAAAATACGTTGCAATATTGTTGCCAAATAAATACTGCACGTTACAGAAAGTCCCTTTTTGTGTCCCTGCTTACATTGAAATAACTACCCACTGTTGCTCCACCCAGCATTAACTGCCTATATATGTCTCCTTTGGTACAGGCTTATTTGTTAATACTGTTTTAAACTCAATTGTTCTTGTTTAGTTGGGACCGATCTGGCCCTGTATGAAACATTGTTTTCTTATAATATTATTCATAAAGACGGCAAAGATCAGGCTCATTACAAAAATTATCGACCCATCTCTCTAGTCAATGTGGACTATAAATTATTTGCAAAACTTTTAATGACTTGCTTAGAATCCTTTCTTCCACATCAGATAGGTAAGGAACAATCAGGTTTAATAAAAGGGAGGTGGAATCAGACAACACTTGTTTGTTTTTTAATGTCCTAAGTAAAGCTCCTCTTCTTACATACCCACTTGCAACAATTACTTTCGATGCTGAGAAAGCTTTTGATAGGATTTCCTGGGAATTTATGTTATAATCCTTATCCTGGCATGGTTTTGGTCCTAAATTTATTGCATTGATTTCAATACTTTATCAATCTCCGAAAGCTTCTGTGTTAGTTAATGGTATGATAGCTCCATTTTTTCCTCCCCATCACGATATCTGTCACAGATGTCCTTTTTCCCCATTACTTTTCATTTTGGCCCATTAACCTTTTCTCTCTTGTATTCAACATCATTTGTCCATATCGGGGTTTCAATATTGTGACCAACATCTAAAATTAGCAGCATATCACTCTGAGCAGTCTTTTCCGATGCTTCTCAATGAAATTGCCTCTTTCTCTACCATCTCAGGTTATAAAGTCATAATGGGCAAGACTGAAATTCTCACTTTAAATTGATATACTACTAAACAGTCTTTTCTTCACACTGGTTTTCAGTGGTCCCCTTCTAGAATGAAGTATTTAGGTCTATGGTTTACTCCTTCAGTTCAAGATTCTGTCAGTGTTATTTTGAAGGAATGCACCACTAGAATTGAATCTTTACTCTCCTCATGGAATCTTTTAACATTGTCCTGGTGGAGCTGTTTGGACTCCATCAAAATGATGATTTCTCCGCTTCTTCTGTACATATTCTTTATGATGCCAGTACTTAATCCTAAGCTTAGTTTTAAGAAAATATACTCTATACTTTCTCGTTTTATATGGAAGAACAAGAAGGCCACAATATCCCTTTCTTTACTCAAGAAAGCTAAACTGGAAGGAGGTGTTACCTTTCCAGGCTTTCTTCAGTACCATAAAGCATTTGTACTACGTCAAGCCTCCCTATGGCTTCCTCATTCCTCTTCTGCTTTTCATCCTCTTTGGTTAGGCATTGAGAAAAAGTTAATTCATCCTTTTACTACACAGGAGATCCTCTCTTTATCTTCTAAATCTTCTCTTACTGCATCCCCTCTTATCAAACATTCTTGTTCCATATTAAAATTATTGTATCCCTTTCCCCCTGTTTAATCAAAGTCCACCTTTTTGACCATGCCTATTTGGTATAATAAATTTATTAAAATCAATAATAGACTAATTTTTTGGACGTCCTAGTGAGATAAGGGCATTATTTGGGTATCACTATTATGTCAGAGGGGTGATCCGATTTCTTTTCCTCAACTTAGGCACACTTTTCATTGTCCACAATATTTCATACTCTTTTTCATTGCTTATCAATCAATCAATTAATCAATCAGGGAATTGTAAGCGCGCTACTCACCAGTGAGGGTCTCAAGGCGCTGGGGGGGGGTCCGCAGATCTGTTTAGCCGAAGAGCCAGGTCTTGAGGGTCTTCCTGAAGGTATTGAGGGAGGGGGCGCGTCTGATGTCTGCCGGTAGCTCGTTCCAGGTCTTGGCTGCAATGTGAGAGAAGGCTCTTCCGCCTGCTCTGGCTCTGTGGATGCGCGGGGTTTCGGCCAGTGCAAGGTTGGAAGATCGGAGGTTTCTTTTGGGTACATGGAAGTTGATTCTGTCGTTGAGGTATTTGGGTCCGTTGTTGTGTAGGCATTTGTAGGCGTGAGTGAGGATTTTGAAAGTGACTCTTTTCTCCACGGGGAGCCAGTGGAGACTTCGTAGGTGTTGGCTGATGTGTTCGTGTTGGGGGAGGCCGCGGACGAGTCTGGCGGCGGTGTTCTGTACTGTCTGGAGTTTGCGGAGTAGGGACTTGTTGATGCCGGCGTAGAGTGCGTTTCCATAGTCCAGTCTGCTGGTGATGAGTGCGTGGGTGACTGTCTTCCTTGACTCAGGGGGGATCCACTTGAAGGTCTTGCGGAGGGTGTTGAAGCAGCTGGAGGTGACGGCGTTGACCTGTCGGTTCATGGTGAGTGATGAGTCGAGTACGAGGTTCTTGGCGTGGTCTGAGGGGGTAGGTGGGCTTCCGAGGGCGGTCGGCCACCAGGTGCTGTCCCATGCAGAAGGGGTGGTACCGAGGACGAGGACTTCTGTCTTCTCGGCGTTGAGCTTCAGGCAGCTGTTGGTCATCCAGACTGCGACATCTTGCATTCCTGTCTGGAAGTTGAGTTTGGCAGTGGTGGGGTCTTTGGTGAGGGAGAGGATGAGCTGGGTGTCGTCGGCGTAGGATACGATGTTGAGGCCGTGTTGTCAGATGATGGCTGCGAGGGGGGCCATGTAAATGTTGAAGAGGGTGGGGCTCTGTGATGAACCCTGTGGGACTCCGCAGGAGATTTTCGTGGGGTCGGAGAGGAAGGGTGGGAGTCTGATCCTTTGGCTTCTTCTGGTGAGGAATGATCGGATCCAGTCCACGGCTGTTCCTTGTATGCCTGCGTCATGTAGTCTGGCGACTAGTGTGCGATGGGAGACGGTGTCGAAGGCCGCTGATAGGTCGAGTAGGATGAGGGCTGCTGAGTGGCCTTGGTCCAGGAGGGTGCGGATGTCATCTGTGGCGGCGAGTAGGGCGGTCTCTGTGCTGTGGTTGCTTCAGAATCCGGATTGGGAGGGGTCGAGGACGGCGTTCTCTTCAATGAATCGTGTCAGTTTCCTGTTGACTGTTTTCTCTGCAACTTTGGCTGCGAAGGGGAGGAGCGAGATGGGCCGATAGTTCTTGAGGTCGGTGGGGTCAGCTGTGGGCTTCTTGAACAGGGGTCGGACTTCTGCGCGCTTCCAGTCGTCTGGGAAGGTGCCTGTTTTGAAGGTGGTGTTGATGGTGCATTGTAGTTCGGGTGCGATGGCGGCCACGGCTCTGTGGTAGATGTGAGGGGAGCAGGGGTCGGTGGGGGCCCCGAGTGGATGCTTTTCATGGTCGAGGCGGTGTCTTCGGCCGTGATCGGTGTCCAGTTGGAGATGGTGGGCTGGCTGGTGTTTCTGGGGGGCGGGGGCGTCTGTGGCACCTGGTGGATGGTCGATGAAGTTGTCGTAGAGGTTTTTGATCTTGAGGTGGAAATAGGTTCCAAGCTTGTCGCAGAGGTGCGTGGGTTGGTGAATTCTTGAATGACACTGAAAAGTTCCTTGGAGTTGGTGGAGTTGGCCAGGATTTTGTTGTGGATGAAGTTCCTATTGGTGGCTCTGATCTGGTTGTGGTAGTCTGTCATGGCGTCCTTGTTGGTGGTGTGGTTTTCGGTTGTCTTGGTGTTTCTCCAGTTCTTCTCCAGGCGTCTGCAGGTGCGTCTGGCTTCTTGGAGAGCAGTTGTGAACCAGGCAGCTTTCCTGGGGCGTTGTCTGTCGGGGTTGCGTAGCGGGGCGAGCTCGTCTGCGCAGTTGGAGATCCAGGTGTGGAGTTCTCTGGCTGCGTCGTTTGCGCCGTTTGCGTCGGGTGCCCAGGTGTGGTTGTCTCGGGTGAGGGTGGAGTTAAGTTGCTCGTCGGTAACCTTGCTCCAGTTCCTTCGTGGTGGGCGTGGGGCTGGTTTGGGTGCCTTGGGTTTGTTGATGGCGAAGTGTACGCAGTGGTGGTCGGTCCATGGCTGCTGTGTTGTGCGGCTGAAATGGACGCTGTTTCCTGCCGCGAAGATGGGGTCGAGGGTGTGTCCTGCTCTGTGGGTCGGTGTGTTGACGAGTTGTTTAAGTCCAATGCTGGCGAGGTTGTCACGAAGGATAGTGGAGTTGGGGTCGCTGGGGTTGTCGAGGTGGAAGTTCAGGTCTCCAAAGAGTATGTAGTTTGTTGAGGCGATGGCGTGGGGTGCGATGAAGTAGGTGATGGTGGTGGCGAAGGGTGTTCGGGGGCCGTGGGGTCTGTAGACAAGGGTTCCTCGGAGTGTGGCTTTCGGGGTGGTCTGGATCTGGAAGTGCAGGTGTTCGGCGGAGGGGAAGGTTTCGCTGGAGGTGGTGAGGCGGAGGGTGCTCTTGTGGGCGATGGCGAGGCCCCCTCCTGGGTGAAAACCATTTTAGATGTGCTTTTCACTCTGCATGATATTTTGCCACCAATTCTGCACTGTTCTGATTTATCCAAAAGTGTCTCTTCCTACCACAAAGTTTCCATTATTTATAAACTTCTGTCATCTCCAAATCCTACTCGAACCAAGCCCAGTACTGAATGCCTATGGGAGAGCAACTTAGGGGTTGATTTGCAGATTACACTTTGGAATAAAATATGGTTATGTATTCATAAAATCTCCAGGTCTGATACTATAACTCAAACATTATTTTTTGTTTACCATAGACTTTATCTCACTCCCCTTTATATGGCTAAATTCTCTGCACACTCAACCTCGATGTTGGTCTTGTACCTTTCCCAAAAGTGATATAATGCATATGTTATTTTGGTGCCCCAATACAATATCTTTCTGGCATAAGGTGTGGGCCCACATTACACAAATATTCCACATACATCAACCTTTTTCCATTCCTACTCTCCTTTTAGGAACTCTAACTAGCGAACGTTCTTTCACCTACCTTCAGACCAAATTATTAGATGAGGCAATTGCTTTCAACAACCTGCTCTTAATTGGTAATGTTCCTCTAATCTCTCTACAAGTCTTGGTGGGAGTCTAGAGTGGAGAGGTGTGGTGCAGCGGCCAGGGCAGCTGACTTCGGAGCACAGAGTTCACGGTTCGATCCTCGGCTCCGGTGGCAGCTCATCTCAGCACCATGTGACTCTGGGCAATAGCTCACTACATTTCCACGACGGCCCCCAGCGCCTTGAGACCCGTAAGGGTGAGTAGTTCGCGCTTTACAAATACGTATTTACATTTACATTCTGTATGTTATCAGCACAAATTAGATACTACTTATATACATCCTGGTTCTTCTTTTAATACTTGAAATATGATGTGGTTACCATTAACCATTAACTACCTTTCTTGAAAATGTTGCAGTTTCTGCTTCTAATATTGTTTGTAGATTATCTGAAAATGTCCACCCACCAAGAATATTTGCCTCTCAAAATTATTTTCAATTTATATTGCTATTGAATCATTCTTACCAATTTTGGAGAATAGTTCATATGTTATGTATTTAGTGAGGGCTTAATTCTCTCATGTAATGATTTTCCTTTATTCCCCTTGTTTCTTCCCTCCCTTCTCCCGCCCTTAAAATTAAAAACAAACTACCAAAAAGGTTTTCATTTCAGATTTACTTTTATTAAGTGACACTTTATATTTCTTTGTACACATTCACACTTTCTGTTGCTTCTACTATTGATCAATAAAGATTTTTAAAACTTTTCTTTTTTTAAAGTTTCTGCTGACGATACCCACAAACTCCTGATTCAAAAGTTTTCTCCAAAAGTGTCGTTTTTTTGTGTGGTCTGCTGTTGCATTTCGACTTATTATTGCTAGGTACTTGAGCCACAACCCCCTCCCCCGAGGATCCCTATTATGAAAGAATGAAAAAAATACTATTTCATTATTACGTGCAATATTGAGCAGAGCATCTGAAGAAAATCATGTAATATTTCTGCAGTCAACATTTCCCCCGTAAGGAATGTCAGCCTTAACATATTCTTGGAGAAGATCGGTATGTACAAGTCACTCAGGGCCCCACTGTGCTTGAGAGGGATACTTTTTGGAGCTTTGAATTAGGAATCACCTTGCTAGAAGTTAACATTTGTTTTCTTATTGAGGAGATAGTCTGAAGATCAGGTAATTTAAAATGTTTGAGAACTAGTACACTATCGGCTTTCCATTATGTTTTTGCACAGTCGCTATTATAGTATAAGGGACATAAGGTATGTGTTTTTATCTTTTTCTTGGTTTTATGCCTCCATATAGACATGTATTTTCATAATATAATTATTGGCCACTTTTCATTGATCTGTGACAGTTACTTGTGCAGAGGCTCCTGATATTTTGCCACATTATCTCATTATGGTTGGTGAGTCAACTGCAGTATATATAACAGAAGCATTTCGGTTTTCTGTTTTATTAAATTTGTGTTTTTCTAGTAGGGCTCTTGTAGCCGAAAAGCCTTTTTGCCTCCCAAATTACAATAGTAATAGTTTGTGAGTGTCTGATTACACAGAAGCCAAAATCAAGTTAGCCATCTTTCTTAATTAAATTCAGGGACGAATAAAGATGGATTTCTTTACTAAATATCAATAGTGCAGTATCCACCTTTACAGGAGAGCTCCACAATCTACCCAGCTCGCTCATCTCTCTGCCCGCCACAGCTCTCTGGGCAAGTTTTCTTCTAAACAAATGAAGGCTCCAAGCTCCTTGTTGAGGTGAGTTACCTGAAGCCACACCAACCAGCGCCTTCTCCTAGCTACTCGACCCCCAACCTCCGCTAATTCTCTCTTGCACCCTGCTCCACTTACATCCATCCCCTGTTTCACCAGGGAATGAGAAGTGTGTGATGACAGAACACCATTCTGAGCTGGGGAACATGTACATAGAAAGGCACTAGAGCAGTCAGCTGCTGCCTCGTTGGGCGGGAAAAAGTAGAGAGAAGTAGAAGTAGATAATGCACACAGGAGCAACAAACAACCTAGATGGAATGTTTGTAAAGACCATAAAAGTCAGAGGTTTGAGCCAAACGTAGAAGCAAGTATACTGGAGCGTATTTCAATTTTATTTGCCATTGCATGGTTAATCGGCCCTAAATGTTAACCCCGCCTTGACCTGGATTTGGTGCAATGATGATGCATCTCGCAATGCTTCCTTTATTACTTGGGGCAAAATAGTATTGTTTAGTTTCATAAGATACACATTTGAAGACTATCAATTTCAAATTAAGTTTGTACATTTCACAAAACTACATGCAGAGACCCTCCCTGAGCTTAGCAAAACACTGCTAGACATGCCACCAGGTATACTTATACTGGGAGGGGACATGAATGCAGTGATGACCCCAGATTTCGATAGGACCGCGAGGACAGTCCGTACTGGGAAGCCAACCCCCCTAAGGTCATTCACTGAAGCGATGGGCCTCTCGGACCTTTGGAGACTCCACAACCCGACCAATTGACAATACACGCATGTTTCAGCAGCACACGGCAGCGGCTAGACTACCTCCTTAGACACTCCATACACGTGGAACATTTCCGGGTGGCCCAACATAAGGCAAGGGGCATATCTGACCACTCACTGGTAGAGGTCTAGTTTCAGGGCCTCACTAGAGATTACTCCTTACCACCATGCCTAGCCCCATGGTATTTTAAAGACAGAGCATCCCAAGAAAAGTTTAGAGAACTAACGCAACAGTACTTTAGCGAAAACGCGGGGTTGGTGTCATCGGGCAGTACTCTCTGGGAAGCATATAAAGCAGTGGCCCGGGGTTATGTGCAGGGAGAGCTGAGAGGACAGAGGAAAAGGATGAGAGCCCTGGGCGAGAAACTGGAAAGTGACATAGACGCCCTAGAGAGATCTCTAATACACAATGGGACAGATGACACCAATGTGAGACATAAGATAAGCCTCAAACAGAGGGAGCTGAGAGACATTGAGGAAGAAGCAGCATGCAAGCATGCAGTGGCCGCCCAGAGGCAGCTATATGACCTAGGAGACAAAGCTAATAGGCTTATTGCGTGGTTGGAAAAGAGAGATAGGGAGCGGAATTGGGTCGCGAATATTCGAGAGACAGATGGGAAGGTACGAAACTCAGGCAAGGATACAGCTGAAGCCTTTGCATCTTATTATAAAAACACTATACCAATCGGCAACAGCTAGGACAGGAGAGGAGAGTGCTGAACTGCTCAGAGATCTCTTCCTGCTAACTCTCCCAGGAGGACAGAGAGGAAATCGAACAAGACCTGCAGGTGGACGAACCAGAAGGGCCCATCCGAGACCTACAATCGGGAAAGGCCGCAGGCCCGAATGGGCTGCCAGTGGAATTATTTAAGTGTGTGGCTTCGGTGGTGGCACCACCGATGCTAGACATGTTTCACACTGCGCTACAGGAAGAGAGCCATCCGGAAAATTTGAGAATGACCACAATTGTGGTCATCCCTACGAAAGATAAACCGCTGGAACAATGTGGCTCCTATCGGCCCATTTCCTTACTGAACTTCGAAACAAAGGTTCTTGCAAAGGTGCTATCCAATCGACTCAATCCCATTATCTCCACAATAATTCACCCAGATCGGATATATATGCCCCAGAGAAGCACCAGGCTGGACCTCAGACGTCTCTATGGTGTGATGCACGGGACGGCGACGCACTCAACAGAGCCGGCGGCGGTAATGTCTCTAGACGCCCGCATGGCATTCAACAGCATTCAATGGCCCTACCTACAAGCGGTCCTGGCTAGGCTGAGCTTTGGCCCCAAATTTTGTGCTTGATTCCGCCTACTGTACCGCGACCCAATGGCCCAAGTTCGAGTAAACGGAGTGGACTCCAGACCTTTTGCACTACACAGGGGCACACAAGAGGGGTGTCCCCTATCCCCCATGATCTTTGCGATGATGGAGCCACTCGCTGCGTTGGTCCGGAAGGACCCATTGATTCGAGGTATTGACGTGAGGGGTGAGTGAGAGGAACGTATTTCCTTATACGCTGATGGTGTATTATTATACGTGAGCAGACCCAAAAGTCGATTCACAGAATTATTAACATACTCCACCTCTTTGGTAGTTATTCTGGTTACCAGATAAACTGGGACAAATCGCAAATTTTTAGTTTATCTGGTGATATCCAGCAGCTCATGACTGAATGCAGGGCTCTAATACAACGTGACCAGTTTAAATACCTCGGCATCTGGATCACGAAATCAGACGAAGAGTTCTTAAATCTAAACATACAGGCTCAATTAGCGAGATTGCGCGAAGACATAACACATTGGAGAAAACTCCCAAAATCCCTCATGGGTAGAGCCATGCTATTCAAAACGATGGCCCTCCCTCGGCTGCTGTATACACTACAGAATACCCCCTGCAAGATACCCGAGAACTTGTTTTGGGCAATTGAAGGGGAACAACGCAACCTACTGTGGGAGGGAGGCACTCCGCCCACAGCACTGCGTAAGCTGCAACGAGGGGTTTTTGAGGGAGGTTTGGCAATCTCAGACATTCTGAATTATTGCTTATCAATATCAATGGATGGGTCTTTGCGCCCCCTTCTGAGCCAGCATATGGGGCTGATCAACATGAAATGGGAGACGGAGGGTACACCACAATCCTGTATCGAAAGAGTCAAGTGAGGACTCTGCCGGCACACACACAGTCTGTGGTGCGAGCATGGCACACTGCCATAAAGATGCTGGGATGGGATTCAAGGCTGATACAACAAACCCCGCTCTGGAGAAGTGATGCCCTGAGTGAGGTGGGACGCCTGCAGGGCTTCCATAGATGGAGTCTTATTGGTATAGAAAATCTCTGAGATATTTGGAGAAATGGGGCCATGCTGACCTTTGAAGAACTCCAAACAGAATACCAGATGGCGGATAGTGAACGCTTTTGCTACTTACAACTGAGACATGCTGTGCGTTGCCACGTACCAGAAGAGGAGTTACTACCGGAATATTCCCCGCTGGAAGACCGATTATTGCTTGACCCCATGATAGACAAGGCGGTTTCCCTTACATATCGGAAATTAATGAACAATCTCCCGGACCCCCTAGGCCCGCTAAGAGAAGCATGGGAAGCGGACGTAGGGTTAATGGAGGACGACGACTGGCTAGAAGCGATACAAAGTCCTAGGGAGGTGGCCATACGGGCGTGGTCCAGATTAATCCAACTCCGTGTACTACATAGGGCGTATGCCCCAAGAACACTCCAACAAAAGCTGGGTAGATGCGAAAAGTCACTGCCTGAGGCTATGTCGGGAGCTGGGTACGTTCTTTCACATTATTTGGGCATACCCGAAGATTCGGCAATCCTGGGTAGAGATTGTCAGGGTGATGTCCGAGGAAACGGGCCTACACATACAATTAGACACACGGTGGCACCGGTTGGGAGTCTCGGGAGAGGACAGATGGCCCACACACACTAAAATCTGGCTCCTGCTGGCCGCAGTGGTAGCGAAACGCAATATAGCAAGATTATGGGGGGTGTCGACCACACTGAGACTGACCAATTGGAAGCAGGATGTAGATTGGTGCTGTCAGGCAGAGAGAATTGTGTATAAAAGTAGGGGCTGCCCCAAAAAATGGGAAAAAAATGGGAAAAGTTCAGGACCTGATGGGGAGGGGGATGGAGGGGAGGGACTACTGGGGGCTATCTATGGGTATATGGGGTGCTGCATCCATGACGTTAACAAACGTATGAAAATTGTTCACCTTGCTCCTATAATTGTTAAAACAGGTTTTGATTGTTACCTATTGTCTGTATTGGCGGATCGCACATTTGTTTCAATAAAAAGTTTTAAAAAATAAAAAAAGTTTGCACATTTTAAATAAACTTTTTGCAATAAATCTCACAATTGTTATATAAGTCTTTGAGCACTTTGAACTTTAATGTTAATTTATGCACTTTGTCTCAGATTTAAATGTAGATTTCTAATTTAATAATAACAAAAATACGTTTACATATTAGTTTTAAGACTGAAAAGAAGACTTTAGATAGCATGACAGACTAATTCCCCACTGATAATTGCCCAATTTTCTCTTCCCACAAACATTCCTAATCGCATTATTGAAATCAGTTAGTCTCTGAGTCACCTCCTTCACCTCTGCGGACGGCAACTATGTTTAAAACAACATCAAACGACTTAAACCTTTGTCCAATAAGGAGACGTTGTGTGCTTACAGAAAAATAGGAGGCATGTGAAGAGGAGATAATATACTCTCCCACTCCAATACACTTAGGGGCCGATTCCGATCTCGGTCGGAGTCGCACCCAACACTATTCGGCCGGGAAAAAAGCCAGGCGAATGCCTGTTTCCCGACCGATTCGCACATTCTTCCGAACGAGCAAGTACGATGCGCACAACTGCATAGATTCCGACCCAATCCAGGTCCTGTTCACCGACCGAGCCGGATCCGTAAACGCAGAATCGAGTCGCACGGAAGCCAAAATGCAGCCCCGTCCGGCCGGACAAGTACGATGCGCTTTCCGTACGCGCCGAACCCGTCGCTACGCACGGCACGTCAAAGCATCCGGGAGAGGCGCACATAAGCTCCGATTCGCGCCACAACACGATCCACGGCTAAGAGACGAACACTCCAGCGACGAGGACGAGGCGAAGCAAAGAGAAAGACGAACGAGACGAACCAACTATGAATCCCATCGTGCCGATCCTACCAATACTCTACATCTACTACCGGAACAGGCACGGACGCGTACGGCGCAGAAGGTAAGTCAGACACCAAGCACAAAAGCAAACTACACGTACCCGACATATCACACACACACAGAGGGATGCAGAAATTACTTACACCAGCAACAGCAGCACCATAGGGGCGGTATGGCCATCACCAATGCCACATATACACATAGGGGCCTGGATGCCCACCACCACTACCACCCCTACTCAGGGGGTGACAGATGCCTACCACTACTAACACCCCTCCCCAGGGGGTGCCAGATGCCTACCACTACTACCACCCCTACCCAGGGGGTGCCGGATGCCTACCACTACTACCACCTCTACCCATGGGGGGCTGGATGCCTGTCACCACTACCACCTCTACCCATGGGGGGCTGGATGCCTGTCACCACTACCACCTCTACCCATGGGGGGTGGATGCCTGTCACTACTACCACCTCTACCCATGGGGGGCTGGATGCCTGTCACTACTCCCAACTCTACCCAGGGGGTGCCAGATGCCTACCACTACTACCACCCCTCCCCAGGGGGTGCCAGATGCCTACCACTACTACCACCCCTCCCCAGGGGGTGCCAGATGCCTACCACTACTACCACCTCTACCCAGGGTGTGCCAGATGCCTACCACTACTACCACCCCTCCCCAGGGGGTGCCAGATGCCTACCACTACTACCACCCATACCCAGGGGGTGCTGGATGCCTACCACTACTACCACCCCTCCCCAGGGGGTGCCAGATGCCTACCACTACTACCACCCCTCCCCAGGGGGTGCCGGATGCCTACCACTACTACCACCTCTACCCATGGGGGGCTGGATGCCTGTCACCACTACCACCTCTACCCATGGGGGGCTGGATGCCTGTCACCACTACCACCTCTACCCATGGGGGGCTGGATGCCTGTCACTACTCCCACCTCTACCCAGGGGGTGCCAGATGCCTACCACTACTACCACCCCTCCCCAGGGGGTGCCAGATGCCTACCACTACTACCACCCCTCCCCAGGGGGTGCCAGATGCCTACCACTACTACCACCTCTACCCAGGGGGTGCCAGATGCCTACCACTACTACCACCCCTCCCCAGGGGGTGCCAGATGCCTACCACTACTACCACCCTTACCCAGGGGGTGCCAGATGCCTACCACTACTACCACCCCTACCCAGGGGTGCCAGATGCCTACCACTACTACCACCCTCCCCAGGGGGTGCCAGATGCCTACCACTACTACCACCCTTACCCAGGGGTGCCAGATGCCTACCACTACTACCACCCCTCCCAAGGGGGTGCCAGATGCCTACCACTACTACCACCCCTCCCCAGGGGGTGCCAGATGCCTACCACTACTACCACCCTTACCCAATGGGGTGCCAGATGCCTACCACTACTACCACCCCTCCCCAGGGGGTGCCAGATGCCTACCACTACTACCACCCCTCCCCAGGGGGTGCCAGATGCCTACCACTACTACCACCCTTACCCAGGGGGTGCCAGATGCCTACCACTACTACCACCCCTACCCAGGGGGTGCCAGATGCCTACCACTACTACCACCCCTCCCCAGGGGTGCCAGATGCCTACCACTACTACCACCCTTACCCAGGGGGTGCCAGATGCCTACCACTACTACCACCCTCCCCAGGGGGTGCCAGATGCCTACCACTACTACCATCCCTCCCCAGGGGGTGCCAGATGCCTACCACTACTACCACCCTTACCCAGGGGTGCCAGATGCCTACCACTACTACCACCTCTACCCAGGGGGTGCCAGATGCCTACAACTACTACCACCCCCACTCACAGGATGGCTAATACATGACACAACAAGCACACACCAACATAAACAATGCAACATAAAGACATCCCCCCAACACCATGACAAGCGTGTGTAGACTGTGTCAAATGGCTACAACACTGAACATGACTTTGAACATACAATGTGACCCCCTATCACATGTGCCACACATAAATGTGTGTGGCCCCCACAATGCAAGCAGACCATGACCACTGTGGCAATGGGGTCCAACCCCCATCATCACAGTGACCAAAATGTAAGTGTGGGGCCCATAGCTGAAGCACATCTTGAACATTGTGGCAAGGGGGTACAAACCCCCATCATCACAGTGACCAAAAGGTAAGTGTGGGGCCCATAGCTGAAGCACATCTTGAACATTGTGGCAATGGGGTTCAAACCCCATCATCACAGTGACCAAAAGGTAAGTGTGGGGCCCATAGCTGAAGCACATCTTGAACATTGTGGCAATGGGGTTCAAACCCCCATCATCACAGTGACCAAAATGTAAGTGTTGACATTGAAAAAGCTGCAACTGCCAAACTGCATGGATGATTCCTGGTCACAGAACAACAAACACATCAGTGGCAAAGTAGTGCTTGTGTCCCATAGCAACATAGATTGGGGGAGGCAAACACTGCAGTGCAAATAAGACATACCTTTGGCCATGTGCAGACAAACATCACCCATGGGGGCTGACACTGTCAACATTCATCAATGACACAATGACAGAAGTGACCATGATAATGCAGACCCACATATTTGCACCAATGGGCACACAAATGCAGATACCCTGTGGAGACTGTAGATGTGAGGTGAACAGATACCATACCATGGCAGCAATGGGACACACAAACAATGATCATTGTGCTGACTGATGACCTAGGAGTCCCAGGGACAGCAGGGGAAACCCACCAAACAACATACAGCCAATGGCACACTAAAGACATGCCAATGCAGTGGTGCAGATGCACAAACACAAACAGGCAGACCCACACTGCACATCAAACACAACAGGTGAGGTGGGGGGGTGCCAGTGTCCCCAGGCAACCACACAACACATGATGAGGCCTGAATACCAATTACACAGATGTGCATACAGTGCCACACAAAGGTAACTCATGGATCCAAATCCCCTATGTGGGCAATCAGGCATTGTTAGATGAGAGGGAGCACTAATCACACATGTCACACAAGCATGTAGGAACAGCAACTGACACAGCAAGACACAGAGACACCACAGCACTACCCCCAGGGTCCCCACAATGTGGTGACCATGGGCTGCATTACAATCCCACTGTGATGACAAAGCTAGATGTCGTTCACACTGTGAACCACAGTCATGTGTCCTGAGCAACAAACTACCATCACACCTACACAAGCACAAATCAATCAGCACGGCCAGTAAGCCAAGGCCAACATGGAGGCAGGGGTCTAGCCGTGCAACAACTCTCATCTGCACACACTCAACACCACACACCTCAACCTCCAACAATGTGCAGCAGTGAAGCACACATGCACTGGTGACATGGCACATGCACCCATGACAATCCCATGGGTGGTGGTGGGAACCAAGGTGCAGAAACACATCACACATGGCCACTCAACAAGACCCTTGAATGTCTGACACACTGCACACTACGCTGTACATGGACATGACGGCAATACCACACCAACCAATGGGACCCCAGCCACAGTCCCACACCAATGAAGAAGCCAAGGTCACCCACAAAGAACACACATAGACAACTACCAACATTGCAGCCCTGACCCTGAGGAGTGCCAGCAGTCACTCACACAACGTGTCACAATCACTGAAAGCTAACACAAACTGGAAATCACATGACAGGTGTAAACAACAAGTGCCAAGGGGAATCCTGACTGTGACCCATCTGCGTCTGCCCACAAACTCAGCCCTCACAGCCAACACACCTATGGGTGACACCCTGATGACCAGTAATGTGCCATGCACCCACATCACAGAGAACCCAGGGAGAAGACTTTGGGGGAACATAGGTCAACTCAGCAAGCATCACAAACAGGAACACCACTAGGGATCCCAGCATGCACAGCAAAATGGAAGTGAACACACAGACATGCTCATACAACACACACCTTGGGCGCAGGCGATGTCACAGAAGTACACACTGCCATGAGGGGACTCCACTCCTGTGTGAGGAAAGCTGTGCCATATGTTGCCACAGTAGGGCTCCATCATGTCAGCAGAACACTTGGTCACACAGTCAACAATTTGCACCAAATGAAGGCTCCCGTCACATCAGCCTGGTCATGGGAGTGTCAACGAAATCATCAGCACAGATCCAACACACATGTATAGCAAGTTGCACTGACAACACAGATGAGTCCTTCCCCATTGATGCCCAAACCTGCATGTCCAGTAGAGATGGTCACACGGTCAGGGAAGTAGAATAATTGAACAATGGCAAGCACAACAGATGTGCAGGGGTGGAAGCCACAGATGTGACATTGCTAATGTAAGTAGGAAATCCCATTGCCAAATATTGAAAATATGACACCCTCAGATGCTGCTAAGGATGACATGGATACACCACAGGATAGGACACATTCACCCTGGACCCCATGGGTTCCTGAACAGTAACACTTCATTTTCATGAGACCAAATATCACCATCACTGCAGCAAGGGCATGGTTAGCATCATCAACATCATGTACATCAGAAGCAAAAGCACTAGAGAACAGAAAGTCGCTTTATTCAGCATATGTGGGTTCAAAAGTTGAAGTCCAGTAAAAAAGAAACAAAGGCCAATGGCCAGTCTATCCTGAAAGTCTAAACAGGGTGACAGGGCAGATGTCACCCTACGCATGCCTGCACTGATAAAAACCAGGGACAATCCCCTCGGAGGGGTATACGGGGGGCAGGCCAGGCACCGCAGGGACAGGATCAGGGCTCACCAGAAGGAGGCAGGGAAGGGGTGGTGGGTGCTGAAGAGCCACTGACAACTGCAGTGGAGGTGTCTGACATGGTGTGTGCCGGCACAACTGGGGGGCATGACACTGATGGTGTGGGTGCCGGCACGACTGCAGTGGACCATGCAGATGGAGTGGACAGGTCCCCCACTGCAGTGCCCAAGCCGGACAGGGTTGTAGTGGACTCCACTGCAGTGCCTACCTCCAGAGGAGGAGAATGGGGATCAGGTAAGGTGGGCAGGACAGAGGGGGAGGACACCGTCTCCACACCAGTGGCACAGACAAGCGCAGCGGGGGTGTGGGGCCGGAAGAGCAAGTGGCAGGGGGAGAAGGCCGGATCTTTTTGGGGATGGTGTATCTGTGGGTGGGGGAACCTGGGGCAGGGTGTGGTGGTAGCACCTGTGGAGTGGGGGCCTGAGGGATGGAGGAAGGAGACTTGGTGCCTGAGCTGCAGGGTGGCGGCGGGGTCTTGCTCTTCCGGGTCCGGGGGGACTTGCGGATGGGGGCGTCTGTCGGTCTGCTCCTGGGGGAGGGTGTCCGGGGTCGAGGGGCACTCTGCTCCGTGTGGGTGTGCTTCCTCTTCCCCCTGAATGCTGGATCAGCTGGATCGGAGGGGAAGAGGCCGAGGTCACTGAGGAAGAGCCGCTGTGTCTTTGGGGTTGCAGGTGAGGCAAGGGAGGGGGCTTTGGAGGGAGAGGCAACTGAGGACTGCGCAGTGCTCGTGGATGCGTGTGTGTGTGCCTGGGCCCCATCCCCTGTGAGTATGGTTTCAGTCCCCTGACTGTGCGTGCGTGTGCGTCTTGTTTGTGGTGTGTGTGTCTGTGTGCTGCTCGTGTCTGTGCTGGTGTGTGCCTGTGCCGGTGTGTGTGTGCTTGGGACAGGTAAGGTGCTGGGGAGTGTGGATGGGGCAGAGGCAGGAGGGGTGAGGGACTGTTGGAGGAGGGACACTGCTGCTGTCAGGGAAGAGTCCATGGACCTATTGCCCCTCTGTAGGGCAGACATGCCCGATGAGATGCCCTCCATGAACGACACCAGCTGAGTCAACAGAGTGGTGTGTGCATGGAGGACACTCAGCATCGCTGTCTGCCCTACATGGAGCTGGCGAAGGAGGTACACAGACTCCTCACTCAGGGCAGCAGGGGACACAGGGGCAGGGGGTGCGGTGCCTGGCCCGAAGGAGACACGCTCCCGAACATGGAAGCCTCCACGGACCTCAGGAATGGGAGCCGATGGGAGGGCGGTGGTGGTGGTGGTGGTGGCGGGGACAGCAACACTAGCTGGGGTGTGGTGGCTGCTGACACCCGCATCCACAAGGGAGTCATCCTCCGAGCTGCTGTGGTCCTCAGCTGAGGTGGATGGTGCTGAGGACTCCTCGGTGTGGCTCCCCTCGCCCTCCGTGCCACTGGGTCCCTCCGACCACTCCTCGGCTGCTGACCCAGTCTGGCTCTGCGGCTCCTCCTGGTCCGTGGAGCTGTCCCCTCCTGTGGATGTATCTGCAAACAATAGGGAAACAGACAGACATCAGTCACCTGCACCGAACGCACACACCACAGTAAGTACAGCACATTACAGTGCAAGCCCTGGCATCCTTAGTTGAACATTGCCAAAAGTGCCCAAACAGAATAGGAGTAGCCAATTGTCAGTCTGATGGTCAACCATGGCACTCACATCCCTCCTGGCCTTGCACACATCTGTCTGGTGTCTGTTGGATGGCAATACCCCAGTGTGGACACATGCACCACCTACACAGTAGTTGGACAGTGCAGAAAACACGGTGAAGCATGTGAACATGCACACATCACAACTCTTGCCACTGAGTCAGTACAGGTGTCCGGATGAAAGGGATGCCCAGAGTCAAATATGAAATGCATGTGATGCATACCAGCGACAGACACCATGATGCACCCATGTCCTGATAGCCATTGCCACAATGGTGTGCATGTAGCACATGTCACTCCCCTGCAGGATCACTCATAGGAAGTTACATGCCATGGCACAGGCATGCCTGCTAAGTCATACATCACTGTCTCCAGTCACATGGGCAGGGCAGCCAGACAACAACAGTCTGCACTGTGTCACAATAGTAGGTCATGGGGAATGCAAGTCCTGGAGCTGAACAAGTGCAGATGTACATCCCCCACACACCACATCATCTGAACCCTTATCTGTCCACGTCATACCGATTGGACATATGGGAGACCTGTAACACAACCCTCTGAACCTGAGCACCTCACAATCTGCTGTGAATGGGAAACAGCTGCCTGAACTTCACATTTGCATACCCCAGTCTGCACGGTCAGGTGATCAAACACCTATGTGTCACCCAAGTATCGTCTACTATGGTCACATCTCCGGTGGCATGCTGAGCCCCAACCGAGAGACACCCCAGCAGTCATGACAAGGAAGCCACAGCACACTGACACAGAGGCAGACACCTGAGGGGACATATCACTGAGCACAACGTGTCAGCTGATACACGGGAGTGGGAGTACAGAGTGTATTGTATGGGCTGGAGTAGGCATGACTGTCCTGCCCCACATGAATGAGGGATGATCCCTGGACAGTAGGCAGCTGGCTAAGTATGTGTGACACACATAATATACACACTCCTGGGGCCCAAGCATTGTTCCCACCCGCAGCATGGGTGTGTGCCAGATACCCCAGGCACATGTGGTGGATCAGCTCAGCAATTGGACCACATATCAAAGTAACACGCAGATTACATGTCAGAACACAGGCATTGTGTAAGCAAAGGACCCACCCATGATGCCCACCACAGAGTTAGGGGAACAGATGCTGTCCCCCACCTTGAGTCAAGCAAACTGCAAGGACACAGTACCCAAGTGACACAATTCCCTGACTGCATGGGCCACACCTGGGTATCAGATGAGGAGTGGGCAGTGCACAATCGAGGGACATGGGTCCTGGACCACATGACTGATGTACTGTGGAAGTTCAACCAGGCCAGAGGAGGGCACATAGCATGGCAGACAAAGTTCACAATGCAGTCATGGACTCACCCCCTCCTTGCTGCTCTCTAGCCTTCAGCTGCCCATCCAGATCAGGGAAGACCACCGCCAGGATCCTGAGCATGTGGGGGGTCAGGGTCCGGTGTCCGCCCCTCCTGCGAGGAGGCGACAGCTTCAGCTGGACCCGTGCGATCCTCCGGGTCCAGCCCCGAAGGTCCTGCCACCTCTTCTGGCAGTTGCGGATCCGGCGCTTGTAGTCCCCCACGGATCTCACTGCCCGGACGATGGTCAGCCATATCTTCTGCTTCTGGTGGGCATCAACCTGTGAGGAAGACAAAGTGAGAATTCCATTACTACACATGCAACATATCCGTGCATTACACAGTTGGATATACATGTCTCAATCACAGGGGCACATGATGTACACAGGCAGTGCAATGATGGCTATGGACAGTATGCCAGCAGCTACTACATGGTATCATTGCCTGGGAAGTAAAACCTTGTTTAAATGCACTGTCACTGCACTATACCTGTTCAGTGCATGTAACCACACACTATGGGGGGTGACAACTACTCAGTGAGCCTGCTAGCCAGTGGCGTGCAGACTGTTAGCCTTGCTAGTCAGACAACATGCACATTTAGTAAGGCAGTGGACAGCACACTCACCTGCTCCCCTGCTTTCCCATACAGCTTGCTGTACTGTGGAAGGAGGCTGTCCAGCAGGGCCTGGTTCTCCTCAGTGCTGAAGGCTGGGGCTCTCTCCACAGTACGTGCCATTGCAGGGTCCAGAGGGTGCAGATACAGCAGCAGTGGTGGTGGCAGATGTTGTCCAGGAGCATGTAGTGCAGGCAAGTGAGCTCTCAGGGGAACAGCCAGCATTATATGTGTGCTGCAGGGGCAGATACTATCCCATGTGTCCAAAGTGATAGGTCCAAGTCTTTAGCATCTTCTGAATCTGGCCAATCCATGGAATTGCACCACTTACACACGCCCACAGCGTCCTTCAAAAGTTCAACTTCATGACACCCATGAATTTGCAACATTGTTGTGGGTGACCAACTGAATTTCCAGCATCAGACTCATTCAAGATTTGAAAACGCATCCGTTGCCAGGCCAGGCCATAGCCAATGGATGCGCACCGATCGGTCCATTGCTGTTCAACGCGTATTGCGGATACAACGCTTACCCGCTCACATTGAATGCAATGGGCCGGCCGGGCACACCGATCGGTCCATTGCTGTTCAACGCGTACCCGGATACAACGCGTACCCGCTCACATTGAATGCAATGGGCCGGCCGGGCACACCGATCGGTCCATTGCTGTACAACGCGTACCCAGATACAACGCGTACCCGCTCACATTGAATGCAATGGGCCGGCCGGGCACACCGATCGGTCCATTGCTGTTCAACGCGTACCCGGATACAACGCGTACCCGCTCACATTGAATGCAATGGGCCGGCCGGGCACACCGATCGGTCCATTGCTGTTCAACGCGTACCCGGATACAACGCGTACCCGCTCACATTGAATGCAATGGGCCGGCCGGGCACACCGATCGGTCCATTGCTGTTCAACGCGTACCCGGATACAACGCGTACCCGCTCACATTGAATGCAATGGGCCGGCCGGGCACACCGATCGGTCCATTGCTGTACAACGCGTCCCTGTACAAGTCACTGGCATATGTCACCATGCCTGTCACAGGTGAATATATGCCAGCAACATATACTTCCCAGGGAGTGAGGGGCACACCTACAACACCACACCCTGTCCACCATGTATCCTGAGGCATGTAAGGCTGCATTACCTATTCCGTGTATGGGGGTGAACATGTTGTTCTGTGGGTGGCACTTGGGGGCAGCCACTCCCAGGCTGTGCACGTGTTCATGGGGACAGAATCCTTGGTGTTTCATGTACATGACCACTGTGATGTGCAACTGTTCATTTCTGTGCATGTGGCATGGTCACATTTCACGGTGGTGTATGTGTATGTCATGTCACATACCCCCTGAGTCCCATGTGTGACGGTATGTACGTCCCAGGGTGACCCATTGCCATAATGGTGATGGTCCTCCACAGTCTGTGTGCATGTTGTGTTTACAATGTCTCTGATTCCATGTGCACAATGGGAGACAGTCTCCACATCCACGTTGTTTGTGCATGGACTTTGATGTTGTACGTGTGTGTGTCACAGACGTCCATGTCTGTCCTGCAGAGGCAACAGGGACCACTACCTGTGGGGGTCATGGTTGTTTTGCTGTGGTGTATTCATGATACACCATGTCATGCCAGTGTCCATGTGGCAATACAGGGTCCCTGGGAATCTACCTGTCGTTGAGCTGTGATGCCTGGGGCACATCTGTCCTCACATGTCACTGTGGGGTGTGTTTGGAACGTGGCAGCAGGAGATGGGAACTGTGACACGGCCTCATGATATCCCATGGCACAACCTGAGACTTGTTGATGCCACTTGTTGAACTGTGATGTTAGATGTTGGCCATGCATGTGCCATACATGTCCTTACGGAACTGCACACATCATGTACTTGTGCCTCATAATGATGTATCATGTTATATTGAGTATGGTCAATGCCACATATGTGGGGTGACTGACAATCTTTCTTTCTTCACCTATGCACTGCAGGGCACCAGCTGTCCATAGACCATTCCCTGACCTTGCAACCATGGTGGAACGGGACTGCATCCGACGGTACCGCTTCACCAGGCCGCTGATTGAGGTGTTGACGGTGCGGTTGGCCCCACATTTGCAAGCTGGCCAGACATACCCTACAGCGCTGACCCCCAAGGTGAAGGTGATGGCAGCCCTACACTTCTTTACCACCGGTACCTTTCAACACACTGTGGCGACTGCTGGTGGGATGTCACAGACCATGTTCAGCCGTGTGCTCCGCGATGTTTTGGAGGCTATGTTGATTTACCTGAACCAGTACATCTATTTCCCTAGACTCCAACAACTCACTGACGTGAAGAGTGACTTCTATGCCCTGGGGAGGATGCCGCATGTCATTGGCTCCATTGATGGGACACATGTTGCTTTGGTACCACCACAGGCCCAAGAGCAGGCATACAGGAACCGCAAACACTACCACTCGGTCAATGCACTGGTGGTATGTCTTGCAGATATGAGCATCTCACACGTCTGTGCCCGTTTCCCCGGATCTGCACACGATGCCTTCGTGATGAGGAGTAGTCGCATCCCGAGGATGATGTCACAGATGCGGAACCAGCGTGCCTGGCTTGTTGGTGTGTACTGACTTAGTGCCATTGTGTGTGTTCTGCAATGTAGTGTTCCACCCTCTTTTCCAACTCAGCTAATGTGCAATTATCTGTATGTAGGTGACTCCGGATACCCCAACATGCCGTGGTTGCTGACGCCCCTCAGGAACCCTGTGACACCAGGCCAGATGCGCTACAATGAGGCACATGGTCGGACCAGGAGAGTGATTGAGCGGACCTTTGGTCTCCTGAAGAGCCGCTTCCGCTGCCTGGACAAGACAGGAGGGGCCCTCCCATATGCCCCAGCAAAGGTGTGCAAGATTGTCATCGTCTGCTGCATGCTACACAACCTGGCAGTGCGGAAGGAGTTGCCTCTCATCCTGGATGACGATGACCAACATCCGCCACCTGTGGAGGATCCTGGCCTGGACCACGATGCCAGTGATGATGATGATGGTGATGTCCGCACACAGCTCATCACCAACTTCTTCAGCTGAATGTGAGTATCCAGAGATGTCATGTCAATGATGTGAGTATGCATGATATGTGTTGGTGGTGCTCTGGTGCTGTTTGAGTGTGTCCATGTGCTACATGACTGTATGCGTGTAGCGATGTGTCCTTACAGGTAGTCTGTACTCCCCAACAGTGTTGACATGCTAACTTGGTTCTGGGTGGGTATCTTGTGACATGTATTGGGCATGAGTATTGCAGTTCTGTCCTGTTCTTCAGTGCTTTTGACTGTGTTTCATTTCTGTCCTTCACAGGGTACTTTCAGAGTGGTTTGGTCAACTGTGATCCCCAACGCCGTGATTCGACTTCCAGGGTGGTAGCTGTCGTGTCCCTACAGGTGATATGCGCCACACCCATGGACTTCCTTCCTTCTACACTTGTTGACTGTGTGCCCGCTGCCAGGTGGGATTGCCTTGCATCTGTAGTGGTTACAACATGTTGCAAATGTGTAATAAACCTGTGCTTCACTTTGTGATGTGCGTTGTCTGTGGTCACACATCTGACTGACATTTGCTTACTGCAACAGTGGGCTAGTTGACAGAGACTGTGAATAGGTGTTGTGTCTGTGCATTGCACCGTATTTCCTGGCAACATCAGTGTAGGCGATGAGTCAGATGGGCTAGGTGTGTATATGTTGTGTAGCCCTGGTGGTGTGTCTCCCTCATATGTGTCACGTTGCCATGACTCACATGCCTGTGTTGTACTTGCTGTACCAGTTAGCATGCACAGTGTAATTTCGCAGGTCATCATCTCCATGACAGGAACCACGTTGGAATCACAACAGAGGCAGGTATGGTGTATTAGTGTGTTTATTGTCATACATGTGTGTGTATAGTGCACAGGATGGTGGGTGCTGTACATTTTGATTTCAATCCTAAGTTCCTAGATGAATTGGAAGTCCTGGTAGCAGATATGTCCAGAATAAAGTCCACAGTCATCTGATACATTGGTCCAACTTGTACTCCCCATGTCATGTGGGGGAGTTGTGTTGCAGTCAACAGGGTGAACAGTTTGTGCACAAAGGTGATTATCCAGTACAGGTTTTGGCTTCCTGGGGGTTGCACATGGCCATCAGCCTCTCACTTGCCCCTCCTCGGACGACCCCTTTTCTTTGGGGGGGGACCCTCAAGTGCAGGCTGCTGCGGTGCAGGGGACTCTCCGCCAGAGTCATCCTCCCTCCCTGTGGCAGTTGCAGTTGTTTCAGCACCAGATGTTGTGGGCACACAGGGAGGTGTTGACTGGTTGCTGCTCATCTGGCGGAGGCATTGTAATATGTCCCTATGCACCGCCGTCATCTCTTGCAGTGTGTCCCACTTGGACTCCACGCGGGACATGTGCGAGTCCAAGCGGGCATGATGGGCAGCCTGCTGCTGTTTAATGTCCCTGAGGAGACCCACTACCTGGCGGAGCTCTCCGGTGCTGGACTGGTACGCATCGGCTATGCGTACCAGTTGTGGGTCCTCATGCAGTCCAGACCCCTCTGCGATCAGTGACCTATGTCTCCCACCCCTCCCACCACCCCTGGCGACACGTGCAGTACCTGAGGTGGCACGCACAGGTGACCCTGGGCCCCCTTGGGGGTTGTTGGTGGTGATGGTGTCCATAGCCCCACGTTGGTCCAGGGTCCCTGTGCTGGTGGTGGTGGTGCTCCTTGGTCTGTCCGTGTCAGCAGGGGTGGTATGTGTGTTGACAGTCGTTGGAGGGGTGGGTGCAGGGGGTGCAGCTGGTGGTCCTGCTGGTGCTGCATGATGACTTGCTCCGGAGGTGCCAGGTAGGTCTTCGTCATCCGAGGAGGGCAGAGGCTGTTCCACACCAGTGAGCTCCGTTTCCCCTTGAGCCTGGGACAGGGACTCCTCAGCGTCTGCTGCTGTGTCCCCATCACCTGTTTTTGGGAGACACACACAATGTATGTTATGTTTCTGCAGGCATGAATGGTTGACACACATGACAGTTGTGACTGTACCTCTGGATGCGGGCCTGTACATTGCATTGTCTTAAGTTGTCACAGTCAGAGGTTGATATTGGTGTAGCACATTGTCCTGCATACTTTGGGCATTTCTATATGAATGTTGGTGTGTGTACATGGTCTGCATTGGTTGTATTTGGTTGACATCCGGCCCTCCTTCCCACCCAGCCAGATATCCCACCATGGAACGTGCTTCCATTGCAGGGAGTGCAAGTTGTCTTTCAGGATGTCAGTCAGTGGTGTCCTGCTGTTGGTTGGTGCACAGTTGCCAGCAGGGCCTTGTGCTACCCACAGCAGTACCCAGTGTCAGCCATCTTGTCAGTTCTTGTCCACTCCCTGTGATGTGCGCATGGTTCAGGGTGGTGTTGATGGGACAGTTGTGGGGGTGACCAATATCTGTGACTACCACTCCCATCATGCTCTTGCCTCCACCCCACTTCCCAGCATGCCCATTCTTACTTGCTTTTGGGTGGACTTCACTGTGTGTGAGTGTGAGAGCAATGGCAAGATGGCTGACAGTGGTGTCCTGCTGTTGGTTGGTGCCCAGTTCCCAGCAGGGCCATGTGCTCCCCACAACTGAGCACCAGTGTCAGCCATCTTGTCAGTTCTTGTCCACTCCCTGTGATGTGCGCATGGTTCAGGGTGGTGTTGATGGGACAGTTGTGGGGGTGACCAATATCTGTGACTACCACTCCCATCATGCTCTTGCCTCCACCCCACTTCCCAGCATGCCCATTCTTACTTGCTTTTGGGTGGACTTCACTGTGTGTGAGTGTGAGAGCAATGGCAAGATGGCTGACAGTGGTGTCCTGCTGTTGGTTGGTGCCCAGTTCCCAGCAGGGCCATGTGCTCCCCACAACTGAGCACCAGTGCCAGCCATCTTTGAAGTGGCTTTTGACTCCCTGTGAGGTGTGCATGCTTGGGTGTGAGCTTGCTGGGCCATGTGGGTGGGGGATGTTGGGCTGTGACTACCACTCCCATCATGCTATTGCCTCCACCCCACTTCCCAGCATGCCCATACTTACTTGCTTTTGGGTGGACTTCACTGTGTGTGAGTGTGAGAGCAATGGCAAGATGGCTGACAGTGGTGTCCTGCTGTTGGTTGGTGCCCAGTTCCCAGCAGGGCCATGTGCTCCCCACAACTGAGCACCAGTGTCAGCCATCTTGTCAGTTCTTGTCCACTCCCTGTGATGTGCGCATGGTTCAGGGTGGTGTTGATGGGACAGTTGTGGGGGTGACCAATATCTGTGACTACCACTCCCATCATGCTATTGCCTCCACCCCACTTCCCAGCATGCCCATGCTTCCTTCCTTTTGACTCTGCTTCCCTGTGGGGTTGTGTGCCTGTGCTGACAAGATGGCTGACAGTGTTATCCTGGGGTTAGTTTTGCTACAAGTCCCATGTGTGTCCCTGTGCTTCACACTGCATGACCCAGGGTTGTGGTTCTTTGTGGGATATTTGATTAGAGTGTGAGGCAATGCATTCTCCCAGGTGAGTTGTGTGGAGTTTGTGTTAGGGGTGTGTGTGAGTGGAGCTGCTGGTAACTATGGTCAGTGCTGTCAGTCCTCCTTCCCACCCAGCCAGATTCTCCACCATGGAACGTGCTTCCGTTGCAGGGAGTGCAAGTTGTCTTTCAGGATGTCAGTCAGTGGTATCCTGCTGTTGGTTGGTGCACAGTTGCCAGCAGGTCCTTGTGCTCCCCACAGCAGTAGCCAGTGTCAGCCATCTTGTCAGTTGTTTTCCACTCCCTGTGATGTGAGCATGGTTCATGGTGGTGTTGATGTGCGCATTGTGAGGGTGGGCAATATCTGTGACTACGACTCCCATGATGCTATTGGCTACACTGACTTGCCCAGCATACACAAGATTCCTTCCTTTCAGTGGGCTTCACTGTGAGGTGGTGTTGTAGTGGTGGCTACATGTCTGGATGTGTTTGTTAGTTATATTTGTGCCACTGCCTAGCTGTAGTTGTAGTTGTGTTTGTACATGTGATGACACAGTTACATATCACTATGAGATGGCATGTGTTGTGTTTATCTGACTGACATACACATTTTGGGATGATTCTGTTCTGGTTGGTGTGTATTTGCTTAGGGTGCATGGTTTGACTCTCCCCTTGACAGTGATGTGTGTGTATTGTCGCACAATATTGTGTACATTTGTTGTGTACTCACCAGGCTCTGGGATGTTTTCTAGTCCATAGACGCTCACTGGTGGTAGGATGGCCCGCACCTTCTCCTCCCAGGGCCTGAGGTATACTGGTTTGGCAGGAGGGCCACTGCCGGTGTGTTGGCTCAAGAGGTAGTCCTTCTTCAACAGCTCCCTGACCCTCCTGCGCACGTCATACCACCTGTTCTGGATGTCTACCTTTGTCCGCAAACATGGTGATTGTGCGTTCACCCTGTCGATGATCCTCTCCCACATCTTGGTTTTCTGCGACATGGGTGTCTGTTGGACCAGTGTACCAAACAGCTGTGGCTCTACCCTGAGGATCTCATCTACCAGGACTTCCAACTCACTATCTAGGAACTTATGATTCTTCTTTGGGGGCATGGTGATGGGTGGTGATGGTGAGTGATGTGTGTGTTTGTGTGAAGGTGAGGGTGTGTAAGTGTGTGTTTAGCTGGGTGTATGTGAGGGTGCTATTTGTTGAGGTGCTGATGGTGTGTGGCTTGTGTGATGGATGAGCTGTGGGTGGGTGTGTGGTTGCTGTCTGTTCAGTGCTGGCTGGTAATTTGAATTTCCAAAGGATCATGGTAGGGATTTGTGTCCTTTATATGGGTGGAGTTGTGGGTGTGTCTTTGTTCCCTGTCCCCCCCCAGTATTTATTGCCTTTGTAATTGCTTGTTTGGCCTTATTTTGTGTGTTTTTCCCTTTGTACTTTTTGTGCATGTAGGAGACGTTCTTGTGACCGAGTCGGACCCTGCAGTTGTCTCGTACGAGCTTCTCCGAGTCGTTCACGCTGTGTTTGTGCTGTTTTCTATGCTGCGTACGCGTCGGTCGCGGTGTATTGGGTGGCTTCTGCTCGCAGTTTCGTATGCGTGTCGGTCGTACCGCTTGGGCTCCGTGCGACTCGGTCGTGTTTTCCACGCGTTGCATCGTACTGCGCGGGTCGGACTTTGCGAGTACGTTTCGTTTGGGTTCATTCCTGGTGCGTGTCGGTCGGTTCGATTCGCGTGGTTTTCCGGCCGGATGGCTGTTTTCCGCACGGCTCGGTCGTTCGGCTTGTGTTCCGTACGAGTCGGTCGGATTTTGCATGCTTCTCATCGTACTTTGCGGGTCGGCCTGCACCTGTACGTGTCGGTCGGTATTAATTCCGGCTCCGAGTCGGTCGGTACGTTTTCCGGTCCGAATCGGAATCGGCCCCTCTATGTAAGCTTTCTATGACTACAGATGAGAGCTTGAGGTAAAGCAGCCAACGTATATAGTTTATTTGGGCACACAGGATGCTTTGACGCATGCATTCAAATGATTCACTGGGTTTAAAATCGATTTGAATAAATATTTTGCCCAAACCAGGGTCTTTTTCTTTCTTTGACTTTGTTAAAGTCAGTTATTTATGTGAATAGAACTACATCATATGTTGTTATGTCCCATTCCACTCCTTCATACAAAATGAAATGCTGGTTTATGGTGTGATTATTTTCTATAATGGGGGCTGATTATGTGTCCTATGGAGGCGCATGGCTGCCATGTGGCTGCTTGTCATAGGGAAACAGCATTTACCACAAAGTCTTTACAACACAGTGCCTTTACAACATGGGCTTTACAACGACCCGTCTTTACTACATTCTTTTACCACGCACGTCTTAACAACGACTTGCCATAGGGGAAGCGCGTTGGACTTCGAAGTCCAACGCTTTCCCTACTGTTGTGCAGACTGGAGTTGGAATAGCAATTTATACCTCTCCAAAGTCCAGAGCTTTCCCCTAAGGCAAAGTGGCTGTGCGTTGTAAAGACTTGCGTTGTAAAGGAATGCAGTGGTAAAGACGGTTGTTGTGAAGACCACGTTGTAAAGCCATATGTTGTAATGGCTTGCGTGGTTCCATCACACATCCCTTGTCATACATTTCAACTTTAGCCAGTCCTGACTTTCTAGCCAACATCACTTTGCATTTTCCTTCTTAAAGTTTCACTTTCTAAGCATGGGCCGACAAGTCTATTTGCATTCATGTGGCTTAGCCCCTTAGCAGATTAGGCCCATCAGTCAAGCAATTGAAACCTGGCAAAATAAGCATTGGTAAAGTTAACATGTATGCTCTATGGTGTGTTTCTTATAAGACATGGACATTAGCCAAAGCTTCTTGTAAACAACAACATAACAATCCTGAATAATACTTGCCACTATTTGGACAGTTACGTTTTTGAGAGTTTCCAAAAAAATAGGAGATTTGACTGCTTCGAGATATAGTGGGAGGGAATTCCACATTTTCATGGCTGCAACTGAGAAAGCTCTTTCTCCTAAAAACAGTTCTTGACATGGGGATTTCCTCAAGATCGAAATACTGGGAAGATAGCTCTAATTTAAGTAGATAACAGGTACATTTATTTAGAAGAAATTCAGGGGTTTGCTGTTAGAGGGTTCTATATGTTATTAACAGTGCTTTGAAAATAATAGGCAGCCGGTGAGGTTGTCACAGGACAGGGAAAATGTGGGCACATTTCATAGTTTTCGTTATCAAGCGAACTGCTGTGTTTGGAACTAATTGCAATTGCCAGAGTGTAGATTTGGGAGAGGCAAAATATATAGCATTTCCATAGTCTAGTCTTGATTGGATGACATTCACCACAGCAATGTGGAGGTGCACCTCTATGCAGGGGAGAAGTATTCTTAATAGCTAGTAACTGTTTTTAATCCCTAGATTACTGACAATGTTGGCTGAAGAGGGGCAGACACCTATTTATGGAGGCCAGTGTAGTAGATTTAACAGGGATACATCAATCGAGGCAAGTGAAAGCTCCAATTTGGAGGGGTAGGTTTGAGTAAATTCTTTGAAATCCACGGTCTTGTGAAGTGTAGGCAGTTACTCATACACAGCCCAGGGTTGTAGGCATCTTTCTGTACTTTTCGAAGACCAACAATGAGTTGGGTATGGTCAGAGCATATTTAGAAGTGCTCTGTGATCTAACGAAGAACTATCGCCAAAGGAAGCATGGAAATGTTAGAAAGGAGACAAAATTGAAACCTATGGTACTCCATATTGCAATCATTTAGGTTCAGCTCAGTATGGGGGCGGGGCTACAGAATGCTACCTATTTTCCAGGAAGGAATGTCCTTTTTAAAGGGAACATGATTTGTGTGTTGAGTGTGAAGGTGGATTTATGTATAATGGCTGCCCACCCCAGTAACTCATTAAGGGAAGACTTAGGCAGTAGGAATGATCATACAAGCTCTACATTAGGTGGCAGCTCTCAAAGAAAGCTGTCACATATGTAATCATACCACCAAATACTATTCTTATGGAATCATATCTAGCAAATCCAGTAGCCAGAGTCACAGTGTGAGGTTCTACAGCTCATGATAAATCTACCTGTACCCTATTCCTGGCTAAGTATCTTATTTCCTACACTTCCAACACAAAATAAAACCAAAAGATTCAGGATATAGCCAAATATGATGTAGATGATTGTGTCAGAAGTGGTTGGTTCATGCCTGTTGGTAAACCATCTAAAGTTGGTTCTATTGTGGCAGTCCGGTAGATTATTGAATTAAATTATTTTAAACAATCATGTTTAAACTGTAAAGATTAGCATATAAATAAGGAATCAGGCAATCCAGACTATGGTACGTTATGTTCACTAAAGCATTAAAATATAGATCTTCTTACATCTGCTTCCGCTGCCATAGCATCCTCCTCAGAACCCAGGTTCCTACATTTTACATATATGACATTTTACTGACATTCACCCCATGTACTAGCCATTCAGTGAACTCCACTTCCTTCACTCACCATTCCATATCCTTACTACACAGAAGATGACAGCACTGCATTTTTGCCCCTGCCTTAATGGAGACCATGCAAACCCAAATGAGGAAAGGACATTTCTGAATAATCATGGTTATTCAGCTTTGCTGGGGTTACTCTTGAATGAGCATTCTTCCTATCCAGTCTGGTCTACAATGCAATCTCTCACTCTGTGCATTGCGCGCTGCACCATTATAGCTCATCACAATCCACCACCAGTTCTTCTTGCATGCCGCTGTACAAGTACTGCACACTCAAACCATTCTCTATCCTTTTCAGCAACGTACAGGACAAACTTTATCACCCTCTTATAGGTCCTGTAGTGTGTATTGCCCAAGCACATAATTGCACTCTGCTGGTCACAAAGCCCTTGAGACACATGTTTATATCTTCATTTCCACCATTATTCTGTTCCAACAGAACTCCCACACTGTGGCAAATCAAGATGTAGCCTGACTAGGCAGCTCATCGCCACCATCCCTGGAGCAATGGTGCAAAAACGTTCACTGGGGCATGAAGTGATGGCGTATATGAAATGGGTGACCCAAAACATTTGAAAAACGTACAAGGAGTATAGAAGATTTGTAATGTATTGTTACTAAGGCAGAATAAATATCTGCTGTAAATGTTGATGACTGAGGAGCATTGATGGAAAAAAGAGAAAAGGAGAAAATTTGTAGTATGCTTGCTCCAAAACTGGTATGCCCAGGCTTATATTCTGTTCCATTTCTCCTGTATAAGGTTTACGTCTGAAATTTACTGGACTCTGATAAATGAATTTAATGTATCATATTAGCATATGGACTGTTTTTCCTAATGTTTAATGAAAATAACATGTATTTAAAAAAATTGAATCTCACAGCAGAGTGCTACGTGAGTGGAATCTGAAATAAAAGGTAATATGGCGTGAGCACTTTCCGACCCCGAACAGGATAACTATTTCTTTGATTACATATAAAAAGGTAGGTGCAACTAGTTTCTATTCAAGTAAATGCAATGTACTGCATTTTTTGTTTTAAAAAATTTCACAATATATTTTATCTACTACATATGATTCAGTTGTATATTTCTATAAATTCGGCTTGCCAACATTGGGTACAAGTGCAAGGTCTGAGTGCACAAAGATTGTTTTAAATATGTAATAATGTACAAATATAATTAGACATTTAGGGCCTCATTACGATGTCGGTCGGAGTTTCCTTCTCCCAACCCACTCGGAATCGGGATCGACCGAATCGCCATCGGCGGTTTCGCCCGACCAATTACGATGCTTCCGAACACTGTTCGGAAGGACTCTCATTGACCTCAATGGGAGCCTGTGTTCTGACCGACAACACAGGCTCCTATGGGGAAAACGGGTGTCTGCGGAAAACCTTGCCCCCTGTCGCAGGGACCTCATGGTGCCTGCCACACTGTGCATGGTTATATGGGTGGGTCCCTTGGGTACCCCACGGACCCCAACCGGAGACCTCAGGATGAAGGGGGACCTGCTAGGGGCCCCCAAAGACAGTTTCCGACAGCTTTTTCGTGTTGGACAGTCCGACTCAGAAAGACTGTCAGAATCCGACATTGTAATCGGTCTTTCCGAAACGCTGTCCATTGAGCTGTATGAATCAGCTCCGACCGACTCAGATTCTCCGAATGCCGGTCAGAATCAGTTCCCCCTCCGACTGTGAGCATCGTAATTGGTCGGTCTGAATTGTTTCCGACCGAATCGGTCGGAAGGGTTCCGACACGGTCTAGGAGAAATCAACTGTCGGTCGGAGCCTTTCCGACTAACATCGTAATCACACCCTTAGTTGTAAAAATTGCAGCGTTTGCATTTACTGGTGTAAAATTAGGTGCCTCTATCTTCTTTATATATGGTGCATTACTCACCAATAACGGAAGCACCTTAGCTTTGGACAACTATACTAACAAAAGTCCTCCCAATTGATTTTGTACCATTTCATTGATGTTGGGGTGAAGTTGCCTGTGTACCCAGATATTGTTCTTTTATATACCTCGTGTTTACAAAGATTCTAAGGTCTTTATCCTTTCTTTTTGGCTGTCAGCACAGTTGCTAATTCTGCAGCCGATGTTAACTGCTTTATTAACTGTGGGTGGCATTCCAAAGATAACTCAATATTTGAAGCCATTGCTATTAATGTGGCATGTTATTCTATGACTTGTGTTCCCATCATGTGCCAGGTCGCCATGATTTCATCAATTTAAAGCCTGCAAAATAATAACTTCCACACAATTTCCCCTTGCTGTTATAGAATAACAGAGCGTCAGACAAACCTTTGGGAAAGCCTTTGTGGTGCTATGAAGATGAGATATGTTGAAACGAAGAAAATCTAGATTTAAGGAAAGACGTAATTCCAATAGTTTAGATCAGGCACATGAGACCTGTAACAAATTAAATGGAGGAGTGGGTATGATACATCAGAAAGATTTATTTCTAAGCATTCAATGGAAGATTATAAGGTGTATACAATATCACACAAGCGTTCAGATGTTCTTCAGCTAAATAGTGGCCGCAGAAAGCATGTACAATTTAAGCCTAAAATTTCTTATAAAAAACTGACAACCTTAAAAACTCTAGTATTGTGCTGAGTGCACTGTTTTACTCTTGGTTGTATTTTGTATTCAAATGTTATTGTTTCGATCATCCAAGTAAAAAGGAAATCCAGTTCTGCGCAATAGCTTGTGTATTGAATTTTTTATTATAAACAGTATTTGCAGTTTGTCCTGCATCATCTTCATACTAGGTTTGTTCCATACAATCTTGCTTTGCAGCCAACACATGTTTCACCCCTTACAGTGCTGTAGGGCAGGGGCTTTCTCAAAGCTGTAGATTTAATACAATCATTGTTTAGCGATTGACTTTTATTGTGTGCTTCACACCTCATGTGAGGAGTGATATTGAAAAGGTGCTCATTGACCTAATTCTAATAGTCGTGTTCAAAGAAAGGGGGTGGTGTGCCCATATCACCAATAAAAAATAAAAATAAATATTAGAGATTAAGAAATAATGAAAATAGAAAAAATTGTTTTAATGGGATTTAAGGTTTTAAACTAAGGTTCCATAAAGGGATACAGTTAGTTTATAGCTAATTAGGGTAAGATTAAGTAACATCCACTGGCATTCTAAGAAGTCTTATTACCTTTTTAGAGAATATTCTTTAAATAGTGGTCCTGGGTATGTCCTGGTCTTAGTTGAGGTCGTGGTCCTAGGTATGTCCTGGTTTAAGTTCAAACTGTACGGGTAAGTTAGAATAAGCCAAATGTGTGAGGATACGCATTAATAGTCATATTCGGTTGCTTAGGAGTTATAGAAGTAATATGCCACATAGCATGGTGACAAAACCCCACACTGATCTTCCCCAAGCAGCATGATTGAGGCCTCAGTATGCTTTGTCATGGGCGTAGGCGGAGAGAAGGGGGGTTATTTTGCGAGCAAGCTACTTAAGGCGGCGGGCTCACAGTAGTAACAGACTATTTGGGGTCATATGAGGAGAGAGCTATGTAGGCCATAGCAAAAGAGAGGCTCCGTTAGGTGAGCTGTATGTGAGAAAGCACCACGCCTGGTAAATCGGCAAGCCCACTGCTAACGGGTGTGTAAGTGCATAAGCATTTATACCACTATCTGGTTGTGTGTCGGTACACTGCAGGCAAATAAAAGGGATATGTGATTTGAGGCTCATGCAAGGTATACAAAAGGCAGTAATGGTGGCAGCCCAGGCGTAAGAGTGTGAGCAAAACGACTACCTAGGAGACTTGTGCAAAGGTATTGCTGATGAATATCTGTGCACGCACAGGCATTGAACTGCTGTCAACTTTAATGGCAGTTCACTTCTTAACAAAGTTAAGGAGGTCTGTAATGGGGTACATATGTCAGATATACAAGTGACAGTGTAGCTGATATCCCATGCGTAGTTGCATGGTTAATGAGCAGGCATGACTACCCGTAAAGCTCATGCAAAGTATGCCGTAGGCAGTTTTACTTGTGATGTGGGAGCCCATACGGTATTACATGGTTGTAAATAAAAAAATGAAAATTTTAACAAGAGCATGCAGTAGCATTCAGCTTGTATTAAGGGCAGTACATTTCTATACCAAGTTAGGAAGGTCTTTAATTAGGTGCATATGCCAGATATACAAGAGGCAGTGTTGCCTATATCCCAAACCTAGTAGCGCGATTTATGAAAAGTCATGCACGCTCGTTAACCACGCCACTATGCATGGGATATCAATCAATCAATCAATCAGGGGTTTGCAAAGCGCGCTACTCACCCGTGAGGGTCTCAAGGCTGGGGGGAGCAGCTACGGATCAGTCGAAGAGCCAGGTCTCTTCTGTATCTGGCACATGTTTAAAACCTGAAATCCAATTAAAACAACAAATTCCCCCTCCCTTTTTTTTTCTATTTTAATTATTTCTTAAATTCTCATTTTTTATTTTTAATGGTGATATGGGCACACCACCCCCCTTTCTTTGAGCACAAACACGACCATTAGAATTAGGTCCATGAGCACCTTTTCAATATCACCGCTCACATGAGGTGTGAAGTACACAATAAAAGTCAATCACTAAACAAGGATTGTATTAAATCTACAGCCTTGAAAAAGCCCCCGCCCTACAGGCACTGTAAGGGGTGAAACACGTGTTGGCTACAAAGCAGGATTGTATGGAACAAACCTAGGATGAAGATGATGCAGGATAACCTGCAAATACTATGTTTAGAATAAAAATTCAATACACAAGCTATTGCGCAGAACTTGGTTTCTTTCTTACTTGAATGTTTGAAACAATAACACTTGAATACAAAATACGACCAAGAGGAAAACAGTACACTTGGCACAATACTAGTTTCTCAATGAGGAGAAGTTGGCCCAAGAGCTAAGGAGTGTCAAATAGTTTTTCCAACTGATAACCTGGGAATAATCAAAAAAGCATTGTGGGTAAGGAGGGAGAAGGTCGGGCCTGCAAGTATGCACAAAACACACCTTAAAAACTCTGAAAGTAGAAGTGACACTGTCTCCTATAAAAAATAATGTATTTATTGATGCTTAGTTCCCCAGAATATAGGACAGCTCTCATAAATATGGAATATGCATTTGGTGTGCATAAATGATATTTAGACTGTCCTATTTAACTACTATAATGCAACAAAATCAAGCTACCCCAATGAATTAATTGCAAAACACCATATTGTGTTTGTGAGTGAATGTTCCTGTTTGAAACAATATGTGAGCTCCACAAAACTCCCAGTTAAAGAATGCTGAAAGAAGCAATTAGGAGTCGTAAAAATCATGATGAACTTTACTGGGTAGTGGAACCCTTTGCTAAGAATCATAAAGTTAAGAAAGTTAGACTGATTAAACTGGTTGCTATCACTGAAACAGGTTTGGGCAATAGGGGAGTTAATCTTGAGCACAAATTAAGAGAGAAGGAAGCCTATGGATCATTATTTTAGATAATGTCACTAAAGGGCTGAGTACATGGGAAATGCACACATTTTTATTATAATGTGGAATGAACTGGGACATTGGTATGACCAAACACTGACGTGCAGCATTAGTTTAAAGCGAAAGTGTGATGACTTTAAGAGATGGGAAACAATTATTTGAGACCTGCATTAATATTTTTGCTTAAGATAGTGAGTACTAGCATATCTTTTGTCATTTATGTTTGATAACCAATCCTCATAAGGCTTGTGAATGAAGAAGGATATTTGGACTGTCAAGTACCAAATGTAGAGCAATGCTTTATCGTTCAAATCTGAAGCTTAATGAGATATGCACTAGTGTTTGACTCCCATAGTGGGATTTTATATTGGAGGTGATTCAATTTTAGAGAAAGTTAAATCTTTATTTACCCTTAGTAATATGGGAAGTGAAATAATGAAAGACTCCAATGAAATCAAGGGACATGTTTATTAGGTCTTGGGTTTGTGTTTGGTGAAGAACCAAATATTTAAATTTCAAAAGCATTTTATTGAATATGAGTCAAAAAGTATAGACATAGTACAGCAGGAAGAGGAACATTTGCTTAATGTCTTATGAAGACTGGGAGAGGGTACAGCATGATTTGCTATAGAGTTATAGTATAAAGGTATCATAGTGTCCTAATGTGACAAAATAACAGTGATTCATAGTATCCTAGGTCATGGGTGCTAGAGATTAATGAAGTGCTATTAGAGTAATGGCATAGTATTGAGCGGTTATATTACCCCAGAGTAGTATCAATATATGAAGAAGGAAAGAGAGATGAGCGATGAGAGGATAGCCAGGAAAGAAGCAAAAAGAAGACGAAGTAATTTAGGAAGGGGGTGAGGGGGTGACGGATAGGGAGAGGGGTGTGTGGGGGAGAAGGGGAGAAGGAGGTTGGTATGGGGTAGAGGAGAGGGTGGGGGAGGCGATAGGTTGGCATCTAAGGTAATACTTGGTTGTCGATGTATGAATCTAGTTTTGATCAGATTTATTTTTCTTCAGTGGGGTTTTCAGGTAGGTGTTTAGAGAGTTATCAACTCCCTGGTAAATTGGACCTATTCCAACCAAGCGTGGACAGAAAGTTTGGAGAGGTCTTTCCATTCAGATAAAATGGCTTGAAGACCGATTGAAACAAGGATATCCCATAAGGTATGTCCTTATTGTCCAGCCTAAGATATGTTTCTGGAGGGAGCATACCAAGAACAACAGAGGTTAGGGGTCCAGTTTATCTGTAGGATCTGCGAGATGGTAATGCCGAGGTCAGACCAGAATTTCTTAGAAAGGGTACAGTTGCGTAACATATGTTGTAGTTCCCTGTCTCTTTTTTGCAGCTTCAGCATATGTGTGAGTCACGGAGACCTAGTTTGAAATGTTTAAAGAGGGTTTAGTGGGCCATATAAGCTGTCTAAAATCTGCATTCTACTACAGAGGGTGTAATTTTGTTAGCCATGAGGTTAGCCCAGACGGAAGGTCAATTTAGTGTCATATTATGTGTATTGTTTGTATTGCACAAGATTAATTCCCATTTGCTCTGTAATGATTTACTTAGAGAGTAGGTCGTTGGTGTAAGAATAGAGTACAGTTTTGAAGCTATGTGACCCCCCTCCCTCCCCTTAGCTAAAGTCTTCAATGTGATGGGAAGGACTGGTGTTTTCGGGATTTATGGCTTTAATCTTTAAAAAGTGATAAAACTCTCTTTCCTCAAGTTCAAATTTGGATTTAAGGTGTGAGAAAGGTATTGGTTCGGTGGGAGATGGTCTCCTACTAACAGGATGCCTTTTTGTGCCCATTTCCCAAAAAATAGCATCTTACCATCTGCTTTCAAGTTATTGTTATGCCATAGTGAAGCCAGGAGGGAGAATTGAATTTTATTAGGGAGTTTGGCATCGTTTTTTCGAAGGGCCTCTGTGATGTGCTGAAGATAATGGTTGAGATGTGTTCCTTCCTTATTTTCTTGGTGGTGATGAGTGAAATGAGGGAGAGTGGTCAGGTGAGATTGTTTTGGTTGCTAAGCCAAGTAGGAGGAGCACTATTAGGTAGGGAGAACCAGAAGAATCTTTGTCTCGCTAAGTATGCAGTTTGGATCTCCAGTAGCATGGGAGGTTTAAACCTCTGAGTTTCTTTGGAAACCTCAGTTTTTTAGTGCAATTCTCAGTTTTTTGGATTGCCACAGAAACGTGGTGTCTAGTAAATCTATAATAATCAATGTGGAGGGAATAAGAAGCTGTGATCCATTCGGCTTCCAGAGGTTACATCAAAAATCAGGGGGAATGGATCACTTGTCCTGTGAGATCAGGGTCTTTATAACGTAGGAACTTTGTAAAAAAACCCTCATAAAACGTACACAGGTCGTTGGCGGTATATCTTGATTTTCCGCCTGTGTGTAACGTCACAGCATCATCATAGGGTTCTTAGATCGTATGTATGCTTTCCTCCACCCGGAGGTAGACCAACTGATTCTCAGTAGTGTCCAGAGATTTAAAAAAGTGAAAATGTGCAAGTGCTCGTGTGCTGTGAGATTAAAATCTCTACATCACTATATATCACAAAATTATTTATTAGGGAAAATAGTGATGTGAGAAAGATAAAAATGAAGAAAGTGCGTCTGTAGACCCAGTTACCAGTCTAACGCACTATTGGGTCAACATGTTTCAGCCTTCTTGTGAAATCTAAAGGCTTTCATCAGGACCAGGGGTGCTCTAAGAGGCTTATTACAGCCCTTAATTAGAGTGATTAACTTACCACCTGCATATATGAATTCTGATCTGTGGTATCTAGAATTATAAGAAAAGAAATAATTATTTTCATAATTCTTGGATATATACCCTATGAGTTTAATGTGGTTACATATTGTGTAACACTATGATTCAAAAAACGCTGCAACAATTATTTATGTTAATCTTTAAATAAACATTTAGTTTAGCTGTCTTAATGCCTCGCTGATTCTCGCTAGAAAAGCATGTGGTATATCCAGGTTTCATAAAAATGGTAGGTACGTAGAGTTATTCAAGAGGTTGATACAAGAGGTGCAGAAGTTAATCGACAGACAGGTTTGGTGCTTAGTTCATCATTGCAGTAGTCGCGTTAAAAACCTGGCACAGTATATATCGAGTGCAGTTATCAACTGCCATACGTCAAACAAATAGTGTGCGCTTTAATTTGTCAATGTAATACAACACTCATTTCAATGTTTAAGTAAGGAAAACGACAGAGTGTGTTTAGGTTGTTACGATAATTGTGGCATGGGTCAAATGGAGGGCGTGCGATAAATTGTTAAGGACGCGCATTATTCTCCTATCATTTATGTTAAAATAGTGGAGAGCAATAGTGATGTTCATTATGAGTTCTATATATTTCTATGCAATGATATTGATCAATGTTCTTGCGGGGATATTAAAACGGAAAAATCGGCGGGGATAATTAGTTTCGATTGTTTACCTTAGAAATGAGCAATTGGGTCATTCTTCAGGATTCCGCCGCACGGTGTAGTCGCCTTAGTCTGGGAAAATCAAAAATTATTAAACTCTGAACCTTACCGGAGTTTCAAGAATCTTAAGTTCATGGGCCCGCAGCTTACCGGTACTGACAGGTCACTGCCTTGTTCAGTCTCTGTGCGGCGTCCTGGTGAAGGCGAGGCCGCGCAGAGAGTCCATTTACATAGAGATAACCATGGAAATAGTGGTAGGACTACTGGAGCCGTATTGGTTGGCATCCTCGGTTGGCATGCATGTAAACGTGAGGTCACGTAGAGAGTCTATTCCCATAGAGGCAACTGTGGAAATGGTGGTAGGATTACTCTACCAATTAGTTGGCATCCTAGGTTGGCCTGTACAAAAACATGGAGAAGGATGATAACAGGGGCCCAGTGAGCACTCTATGCTTTATAATCATTTCATCATTCTTCTAGGGAAGTGTTGATTAAGTTTTCTATTGAAACGTCCTAAGCATTGTTGTGACTAACTGTAAATGAAAAACTTAAAATGAAGGAGCGACATGGTTCCTATAGATCATCTCTCATGGGCTAGTGTAAAGTCCAATAAATGATGTTTATTATTAAAATCATAATACTTCAGTTTTAGGGGTCTTTGTTCGTTTTAGGACAGCCACAGTTATTACATAATACTTCTGTACTATAGTACTGCGTATATATAATAATATGTAACTATGCTCGTCCTGGACAAAATAATTAAGGACTCACGAGGTCAAAAACCAGTATGGATGGTTGTTATCTATAGAGTGTGCCAGGGAATAGTATCGTTCAGTTCGCTGTCTGTTTTCAGTCGATGGACCCAGCGTTGCTCTTTCTCAAAAAGAACATGTTCTGCGTTGTTGGTTTTTATGCCTAGTGTCTCCAGAATCACCCATTTGAGATCCTCGACGGAGTGGTCATTCTCAATGTAGTGCCTGCTCATCTTGGTGGTGGCTCTTTTGCAATTGATGTTACTCTTGTGTTCGCAGATGAGTAGTTTTACTTTGCGACACGTCATTCCTATATACCTGTATTTACATGGGCATGTGATCATATAGATCACATGTGTGGTATTGCAGTTCGTATGTTGACGTAATTTCCAGGTGAAGTTTGGTAGTAGTAGGAGTTCTTTGGTGATCTTCGTCAGCTTACATACTGTGCAGGAACCACATGGGTAATGGCCCACTATGGGGCTCAAATTCCAAGCTGCTGTAAGGCTTCCTTTATTGGTTACCGGTGTTGGTCTTGTATGTACCAAGTGGTCCTTAATGTTACGAGTTCTTTTATTGGCAAATCTCGGTTTGGGCCATTGGAAGGTGTTGGATGTGAGAATTCTCCAGTTTCTGTTTACAATTTTCTTAATCTCATTTGACGACGTATTGTAAGTTGTTACGCAGGTGAGTAGATCCACCGGTGTTTCTCGTGGTGTGGATTCTAGCAAGCTCTCTCTCGGTTGGTTGCGTGCTCGTTTTTGACATCTTCTGATGGTTTTTATTGGGTAACTTCTTTTCTCTAATTTGTCTTCCAATTCTTTTGATTGCTCTTTGTAGTCTTGGAGAGTGCTGCAGTTACGTCTTATGCGTAAAAACTGGCTGTATGGTAAATTCTCTCTCAAGGGTCGCGGATGGAAGCTATTGTAGGACAATATGCTGTTCCTTGCTGTAGGTTTGAAGTAAGTCTTTGTCTGGAGAGTATCATTTTTAATGTAAATTGTGATGTCTAAGAAATCCAGTTGTTTCTTGTCTGATGTACAGGTGAACTTCAGACATTCATCTCTGCTGTTTATCCATGTCAGGAATTTTTGCAGTACTTCATGGGAATCCTCCCAAATCATGATGACATCATCTATGTAACGTCGCCAGAAACGTATCTGTGTCAAAAAGGGATTAATTTGGTTTTGTATGTATTGTTGCTCAAAGTTGCTCATATACAGTCCTGCCACACTAGGGGCAAAGGTACTTCCCATGGAAGTACCATGGCATTGTTCATAAAAGGTACCCTCATATTCAAAATAATTTTCAGTGAGTGCTAGCCTACAGCACTCAAGGACAAAATGTCTCGGTGTATTGTTGGTCCACTCTTCAGAGAATAAGATGTTTTCCAAGGTGTCCAAGGTCTTTTGTTGTGGGAGGCTAGTGTAGAGACTCTCTACGTCGAGTCCTACTAGGTACATAGTTTTTTCATCATATATTTGATCTTCTAGTTGATTCAGGAGGTCCCGTGTATCTTTAAGGTACGTCGGTGTGCTTTGTACTAATGGTCTCAGGAATTGATCTGCAAATTGAGATAAAGGTTCTAGTACCGACCCTATCCCTGAGACAATCGGACGTCCTGGTGGTGGTGTTCTGTTTTTATGAATTTTTGGTAATGAATAAAAGTAGGGGACCCGCGGTGATCTTGTTCTTAAGAAATTAGCTTCAGGTGTAGAGATCCACCGGTTCACCTCTGCTTCTTCTACCATGAGGTCAACTGTTCTTTGTAATCTGCTAGTTGGGTCAATGGTTATTTTCTTGTAGAACCTTGGATCAGTTAATAGATCTAAGCACTGTTGGTTGTATCCTTGTCTGCTGAGTAGGACAATTGCTCCCCCTTTGTCAGCCGGCTTGATCACTAAGTTGTCATCTTTACGAAGTTCTTCCATAGCTCTCTGTTCTTGTTTTGACATATTTACGTAGTGTCTTTTGGTTGTTGGTTTGATCTTCTCCACTTCTCTCATGATGGCTTGCTCAAAAGCCTGAACTTCCACCGGTACCATATGGGCTGGTGGGCAGAATGTCGACTTTGGTCTGAGGTTAGTATCACTCTCAGAAGCCTCGTGCTCCTTGTTCAAGAAAAAAGCTTTCAATTTGATTTTTCTACAGAACTCTGCCAATTCGCATCTTGTTTTGAAGATGTCCAATGGGGGGTTGGGACAAATCCTAAACCTTTATTTAATACGTTCTCTTGATCTATAGTGAGAACTGTATTTGTTAAATTGACTACCAATGATTCACTGTGCTGGGCCCTGGTTGTTCTTTCGTCATGCTGCGTGTATGCACTTGTCTTTCTTGATCGTTCCACGTTACTCCTCTTCTTCTTCCTCTCTGGGTATTCGGGCCTCTCCCTAAAAAAGGAGGTTATGGCATACTCATCATAGGACCCATTGTTTGAGGTCCTTGGAAATAAGGATTCATCCATCCATTATAGTTTGGAAAGTATGGTTGGAAGTTCGGTTGTGGTTGATTAAAATATCTCGGTGTTTGCCATCTGTTACCCCGTTGGCGATTATTCCGTTTGTACTGGCCTCTTTCTTTTCTTGGATAGTTTCCATCATCACTGCTCCAATCGGAACTATTACTGGAGTTCTCTCCTGCTGATTCTTCATCCCCCTGGTCAGGAATTACATAATCTTCTCTTACATAAGGATGCATCTTTTCTAATGAGAACTTCTTCAAATCTTTACTCAATTTCTGGATCTTATTTTGAGTGATATAGTCTTTGGTCTCATTCATCTCTCGATTTATCTCATCTAGTCTCTTTTTGTAGATTGATATTTGAACTGTCGTTTTGAGTTTAGCTTCACTGACTTGTATTTTAATAGTCAACGCTTCTACTAATCTCGTGGCTGTTTTTATAATAAGTACTAGATAGTCCCTGGTGCACTTCCATGAGATAGAGGACCAGTCCTTGCGAAAGGCTACATCTTTTAGAAAAATGCGGGGGGCATTCTGAACCCATAGGCCTTTAGGGGCAGCATTGGCGTGTAGATATTCTTTCATTATAATCCCGTGAATGGCGGTTCTTACTTGATCTTTTTTGTTTCGGTTAGTTCATCCCACTCGTTTGTTTGTGTTAAAGTCTGTGTTAGGTCTTTATCTTGCAGTAATGAAGACTCTGCCAGTATGGCATTCACTTCCTCCTCTGTATAGCTCAAGCCTGGATTCTCTGCCATTCCTGCCAGAACCCTCTGGGGTCGTTTTCTTTGACTTTCGTTCAAATTTAAAAGGGATAGAGAGGAACAGCAACTTTTGGGTGATCCTCAACCGTGTTTTGACCGTATTTCGGTAGTCACTGTAGACGGAATTCCCACAGCTGCACGCTGCTTCAATGTATAATAATCAATGTGGAGGGAATAAGAAGCTGTGATCCATTCGGCTTCCAGAGGTTACATCAAAAATCAGGGGGAATGGATCACTTGTCCTGTGAGATCAGGGTCTTTATAACGTAGGAACTTTGTAAAAAACCCTCATAAAACGTACACAGGTCGTTGGCGGTATATCTTGATTTTCCGCCTGTGTGTAACGTCACAGCATCATCATAGGGTTCTTAGATCGTATGTATGCTTTCCTCCACCCGGAGGTAGACCAACTGATTCTCAGTAGTGTCCAGAGATTTAAAAAAGTGAAAATGTGCAAGTGCTCGTGTGCTGTGAGATTAAAATCTCTACATCACTATATAGCACAAAATTATTTATTAGGGAAAATAGTGATGTGAGAAAGATAAAAATGAAGAAAGTGCGTCTGTAGACCCAGTTACCAGTCTAACGCACTATTGGGTCAACATGTTTCAGCCTTCTTGTGAAATCTAAAGGCTTTCATCAGGACCAGGGGTGCTCTAAGAGGCTTATTACAGCCCTTAATTAGAGTGATTAACTTACCACCTGCATATATGAATTCTGATCTGTGGTATCTAGAATTATAAGAAAAGAAATAATTATTTTCATAATTCTTGGATATATACCCTATGAGTTTAATGTGGTTACATATTGTGTAACACTCATGATTCAAAAACGCTGCAACAATTATTTATGTTAATCTTTAAATAAACATTTAGTTTAGCTGTCTTAATGCCTCGCTGATTCTCGCTAGAAAAGCATGTGGTATATCCAGGTTTCATAAAAATGGTAGGTACATAGAGTTATTCAAGAGGTTGATACAAGAGGTGCAGAAGTTAATCGACAGACAGGTTTGGTGCTTAGTTCATCATTGCAGTAGTCGCGTTAAAAACCTGGCACAGTATCTATCGAGTGCAGTTATCAACTGCCATACGTCAAACAAATAGTGTGCGCCTTAATTTGTCAATGTAATACAACACTCATTTCAATGTTTAAGTAAGGAAAACGACAGAGTGTGTTTAGGTTGTTACGATAATTGTGGCATGGGTCAAATGGAGGGCGTGCGATAAATTGTTAAGGACGCGCATTATTCTCCTATCATTTATGTTAAAATAGTGGAGAGCAATAGTGATGTTCATTATGAGTTCTATATATTTCATGCAATGATATTGATCAATGTTCTTGCGGGGATATTAAAACGGAAAAATCGGCGGGGATAATTAGTTTCGATTGTTTACCTTAGAAATGAGCAATTGGGTCATTCTTCAGGATTCCGCCGCACGGTGTAGTCGCCTTAGTCTGGGAAAATCAAAGATTATTAAACTCTGAACCTTACCGGAGTTTCAAGAATCTTAAGTTCATGGGCCCGCAGCTTACCGGTACTGACAGGTCACTGCCTTGTTCAGTCTCTGTGCGGCGTCCTGGTGAAGGCGAGGCCGCGCAGAGAGTCCATTTACATAGAGATAACCATGGAAATGGTGGTAGGACTACTGGAGCCATATTGGTTGGCATGCTCGGTTGGCATGCATGTAAACGTGAGGTCACGTAGAGAGTCTATTCCCATAGAGGTAACTGTGGAAATGGTGGTAGGACTACTCTACCAATTAGTTGGCATCCTAGGTTAGCCTGCTACAAAAACATGGAGAAGGATGATAACAGGGGCCCAGTAAGCACTCTATGCTTAATAATCATTTCATCAT